>CM055337.1:8228944-8325440 GCA_029228605.1 Salix koriyanagi | reverse complement strand
CACTGTTGTTTCTTGAAATAATTTTTGGCACTGGTGCTCGTCAACGCTGGGATTAACCGTGTTGGTGGAAAGTGCGTAGCCATTTTTTCTTGATGGATGATAGCTGGGATATTAGGATTCTCCACCAATTTGCTTGTGTTTGAGAATGTTGTTAAGTTTGTTTTTTAAAGTGATTTTTATTTAAAAATATATTAAAATGATTTAAAAAAAAAAATTAATTTTTGATATCAGCATATAAAAATGATCTAAAAACAAAAAAAAAAATTTAAAGTAAAAAATAAAAATAAAAATAAAAATTTTCAATTTTTTTCAATAAAAAGTTTTTGAAACACATCATCAAATAGGACTGAATATCATTCCTGACGACAGGTGAGCAAATAGTGATGCTTAATTAGGAGGTCAAATGAAGGCTTCTAGTTGTAGAAGTTTGAATTTGTTTGGATAGTGATGATTACAGGTGCAGGAGCTTCAACAGAATACATCAATTTAAAGCTTAGGCATCCTACAATGGATTTGCCCATCGTTGACTAAATTGTCAAGGTCCTTACTTTCTCCCTGTTTCTGTGGCGTGGTCGCTGGTATTGTTGGAGGCTTACTGATCATCATTAGAGCATTACAAACCAGTTTCCTTCAGAATTCATTGTCTTTAATTTTCCAACACAGATCTATACTTCGTTGTTGCCTTCTTAGGGCAATCTGTTGTGAAAAAGCTAATTGATTTACTAGGAAGAGCATCACTCATCATCTTCATCCTGTCCTTCACAATTGTTAGAGAGCGCAATATCACTAGGTATGTGCTGTCACTACACAGTTTTTCACAGATTGATAACAGAAATGGATTTCTTGGTGGACTTTTCTTTACCCTTTTTCCTTTCAATAATAATGGTTTGTTTTCCTCTCCAAACAGGTGGAGTCGGTATAGCAAAAATGTTTGAAAAGATTGAACATCGTGAGTGCATGGGATTCGATGATGTAAAATGTTGTAAATGTATTTTCGATATATTAATCTGGTGTTACAATTTCGATATATATACAAATAACAATGTTCTCTGTCTACCTCTACTTTCCTAGACTGCAGAATTTGTTACATGAGAAAGGAAATAGTAATAAAGCTGCAAGTAATCAACAACGGTAACCTGCACATCTACAATTACAACAGATGTGCAGATGTATTCTTAACACTCCCCCTCAAGATGAAGCATAGATATTTATCTTGCCCATCTTTCTAATAGCATCGTAAAATACTTTTCCTGAAACTGCCTTTGTGTGGATATCCGTTAACTGATCTTCGGACCGAACAAACGGAAATTGTATAATTTTTCGATCAAGATTTTCTTTGATAAAATGTCGTTCTACTTCGACGTGTTTTGTACGATCATGTTGTACCAGATTATGGGCAATCTCAATAGCCGTTTTATTATCACAGTGTAGGTTCATAACGTCTCATAATCAATTCCCAAATCCTGCAACACATGTTTTACCCATAATAATTCGCACACACCGTGAGCCATACCTTGAAATTCTGCTTCTGCACTTGATCTAGCGACTACTTTCTGCTTTTTACTTCTCCAAGTGACAAGGTTGCCTTCTACAAACGTAAAGTAACCTGATGTCGATCTCCTATCAATCTAGTTTCCTGCTAGGTCACTATGAAAATCAATCATGAGGGCTAAATGAAGTTCTAAGAGTAAGCATTAAGTGATCCCTAGTCTAAAAAACCCTTCAACACTTTTTGAGGCTACAAATATTTTTTTTTCATAGCCAGTAACCTAAGCCTATGTTACAAGCCTTATAAAGCCCTTTCTGATCAAATATGAGTTATCTGGATCGATAAGCAATGCTTTTCCATTTGAAACAATCCTTACAAATATTTCGCACGACCTGATCAAAACCTTCCTGATTGCGAGTCCATGATAATTAATAGCTAAGTTTGATTTTTGAAAAACACCATGTTATAAGAACTTATATGGATACAAAAATTACGCAGATATCTTACAAATAAATATTTTTGACGAAAAATAATTGAAATTTTAGGGTGACATATCCTTTTAATATAAGTCCATATCATATGATTTTCAAGTGCTCAAGGAAATGCCTAAATTAGTAGTTATTAAAATAAGATCCATGCAACCATTTCTCATTAGATAGTTACGAGCCATATGCCCGCGCGATGCGCTGGGATATTTTATCTATGTAGAAAATTGATTGTTTTTATATGTGTTGTATTTTGCTATTTTTATATTTAATTAGTAAAATTATAATTGATAAAATATGTATAATCGAAATGGAAAGTGGTTCGTATATTTTTTTAATCTCAGATAATGTAGGTAATTTTTTTTTATGAGTTGATTTTCCCCCGAGTAATATTAGATCCGACACATTATAAATAATTTTTTTTTATTCAGAAATAAACTTACATTTTTTGCGTGCTATAATTAGTTATTTCAATGTTTAATTACTAAAATTGCAATAGATAAAATATGTTAGAAATGATTTTTTTGCGTGGTATAATTAGTATGGTTGCCTTCGCATTGCGCTATGGTTTTTTCTATGTAGAAAACTAATTGATTTTTTACATGTTGTAATTAGTTGTTTAAATATTTAATAGTAACATTATAATAGATCAAATATGTCACAAATAATTTTTTTCCCCGCCTAAAAGGAATAGTGTAATCGAAATGGGAAGTGGTTCTTATATTTTTTAATTGCAGATAACTTAGGTAAATTTATCAAAAAAAATTTGAGGTGCCTTTTTCCCCCAGTAATATTAGATCTGACATATTATAAATAAAAATATTGTAAATTTTTGAAGAAATAAACTTAATTTTTTTGCGTGCTATAATGACTTATTTGCTGTCTAAAAGGAACAGTGTAATCGAAACGGGAAGTAACTCGCATATTTTTTAATTGTAGATAATCTAGGTAAATTTGTCAAAATAAAAAAAAAATATTAGATTTGAAATATAAAAAATAAAAAATTTGAATTTTGTTTTAAGAAATAAACTTAAACAAAAGAGTATAAAATTTATATTTTTTTTTATCATTAACAAAAGAGTAAGCAAGAAAACGAATTAAATTATTATTATTATTTTTTCTGTTAATAATGAAAGAAAAAAAATGAAAGACTAAAAAATCCTAAAAACCTTAACAAAAGATCAAACAAAAACAAAAATTATCATTGTTATTATTGCCAAAATAATAAAAATTATCAAATAATCCTCAGAGAAAAAAATCTAAGAACATTAACAAAAGAGTAAGAAAAATATTAATTAAATTATTATTATTATTATTATTATTATTATTATTATTATTATTATTATGTTAATAATGGAAAAAATAAAATAAATGAAAGATTAAAAAGATGTTAAAAACTTTAACAAAAGATCAAACAAAAAAATAAAATAAAAATTATCAAGTAACAATAATAATTTAAATAAAAATAAAAATAAAAAACGAATAAAAAACTAAAAGAAAGAAAAAATGGAGAAAAAAAAACACAAATATCAATTTGCAAATGATCATAGATACAAAACAAAATTTAAGAGCTGTTTTTTTTTTTTTTTGAAAAAATATCACCTCAACAAATAAGAAAATAACAAAAATTAAAAATCAAAACAAAGAGCACACTTATATATACATGGACAAAAGTAGAGATTATTCTAGAAATAAAAAAAAATAAAGGGATTAAAATAAGAAATTAAAAGTATAAGGGATTAAAATCCAAAATTAAATATAAAGGGATTAAAATCCAAAATTAAAAGTATTAGGGCCAAAATGAAAATTAAATATATTATTAATTTAAGAAAAGGATCAAATTGAAGAAACCGAAACTTCTCCGGCGGGAGGAAGACTACGCGGAGATGCATCGAGAGAGACTCTAGAATCGCTTCTCCGGCCACCGTATGAGTCCGCACGCACCACCTAAACAGGGCGTCGGGCGAAAAAACACCTGGCGCGTGGCCATCACGCTCTGACATTCAGCGAAAGAAATAATAAAAAAAATGAGATCAATTACCGTACTACCCTTGTGTCCTAAGTCACCTTTTTTGTCTTATTAGGGGCTAAAACCGTATTAGGTAATTTTGAATAATAATAAAATAAGCAGAAGACCTGCGAGCCATACCAGACCGGTCCGGGCTGATGTACGTAATGACAATGGAGCCCCTGATTCTGGGGCGTTTTTTATCGTTTTCGGGTGCAAAAATCGCTAATCCCTGTTCATAAACGGAAAAAGCAAAAAAAAAAAAAATAGGCGGACGAACTCGCGCGATACACCGGATGAAATTGCGAGTGAACAGTGACTATGAGTCACAATGAACAGTGAAAAAACAGTAAAACACCGATGTGTTTTAGGTTTTTTTGTTAATTACAAGCATACTAATCCAAGCTCGATCCTTTTTATTTTTGTGTTTTAAGAATATCTCGATAAATACTTAAATGTTCTTTTGAGTTTAAATTAATATTTTATTTGGTGTTTTTTTTAATTATTTTGATATAATAATATCAAAACTATTTTTTTATATATAAAATTATTTTAAACAAAATAAACTTCAAAAAATTATTATGACGGTAACACCAAACATCTTATTCAAATCCGTGGATTGTCTATAAGTATTGGGTCTAGATACATTGCTTTTAGAAATCCACGAGCTAACTTGTCCGCGCGTTTTGCTGAGCTTTTTTTTCTATGTAGGAAATTTATTGATTTTTTACGTGTTGTAATTGATAATTTTAATATTCAATTAGTAAAATTGTAATTGATAGAATTTGTTAGAAACGGGTTTTTTCTCCTAAAAGTTATTGAATGTTGCTACTGTTAAAACCTTTTTGATAAATATTTAATCAATAGATTGTACAATTGGAATAAAAAAATTCTATTAAAATGAGTCATGTGCTCCGTGTAATATACTGATTGATTGTTGTGTATGTGTTTATTTGTATCATGAATTCTTTCATTAGCAAATAGTAAAATTACAATCGTTGAATTGTTGCATAGAAGAGTGATTTTTTTTATTCAGCATACAATTTGATTGGTGGTTTTTTTTAACTAATTTAATAATAATTTAATTGGTAGATAGTAAAACGACAATTGATCAAATTGACTAAAGATATATTATTTGTTGCCTGCAACATACTAATTGTTGGTTGGACATGTTTTTAACTATTTGACGAATAATTTATTTCAAAGATAACAAAAATGCAATTGCTAAAATTTATCAAAGATTATTTTTTCTTCATATTATTATATTAAAAAAATTCAGAACACTGAGATTAAATTAATGTGAGATTTTAAAGAAAACTCCATTCAATTTTCATATATATTTTAAGATGTTAATATCAAAAAAATGTCACAATATATAACTAGTCTCTACTATTGTTTAAGGAAAAGTCCCAAAAATAATATATATAAAAATTTAGGATCATTAACAATTTTGTTACATGTTAAAAAAGTTGGTGCCTGCTGAGATGAAATGCCGAACAATTTTTTATTTTATTATTGTAGATAATTTGACACAATTTTTCTACTTGTCTTGTCTACATGTGGTTTCGTATATTTTTTTTTCATGATATGAGTTCTAAAAATCTAAAATATCATACATAAAAAAAGAAGCAAAAGTTATTTTTCACAATATAATTAAGGTGCTAATATTAAATAAGTATCAAAATATAATTAGTCTAAGATATTTATAAGAAAAACATTCTTACAAATAATCATTATCATTATTCTGAATGCCTTATCTATAATAATTTTAAATTTCAATAGCTAATAATATTAACAAAAAAACTAAATAAATTACAAAAAAATATTATTAATTTTTAAAAAAACAATATTTGACTTGAAGAATAAATAAAAATAATTTTAAAAATACAAAGAGAAAAAATAATAAATATCAATTTTTAAATGATCACCAACACAAATTAAAATGTAAATATTAGAAACAAAACCTTAATAACAGTGAAAATAATAAAAATTGGTGAGACCATAATTATTGTTAGAAAAACAAATTCCATTATTATTATATTAAAAGTATTTCAGAACAATGATATGAATTTGTTTTTCAAAAAAACCAAGGTAATTTATATATATATATTAAGACGCTAATATTAAAAAATATAGAAATATATAATTACTTTGATATATTTAAAAGAAAACAACACTTACAAATAATAATTATTATTATTTTGAATGTCTTATCTATAATAATTAGAAAATTCAACACTTAACAATATTAACAAAAAAGAAATTAAAAAACCAAATCAATGACAAAACAAAAATAAATTTTATTAGATTTAAAGAAATTATTTGACTTGAAGAATAAATAAATAAAAAAGAGAAATAATAATAAATATTAATTTTGAAATGATCACCAATACAAATTAAAATTTAAACATTAAATAAATAAAAACCTTAATAACATTGGAAAAAAAATTGGAAACAAAAAGTAAGAGCATGTACATTTAAGCATGGATAGAAATAGAAATTATGTAAGAAATATATATAAAAAGTAAAGAATTAAAATAAAATCCAATATTAAAAATATAAAGGCCGAAATGAAAATCAAATATAAAGGGATTAGAATCCAAAATTAAAAGTATGAGGGCCAAAATGAAAATTAAATATATTATCAATTTTAATAAAAGGATCAAATTGAAGAAATCGAAACTTCTGTACCGTATTTATTGAATCATTTTAACCCAAGCCGAAAATTAAAAGAAGGAGGACTGAAGTGAAACATTGACGTTTAATCAATTCCAATCGGAGGACCCAATCGAACTAAATCAAAACTTATATAAAAAAAATGAGGACAAAAAATAAAATTGAAAGTCAAAGACCTAAGTAAAAAGTAACAATAAATGGGGGAGTCCCCTGCACTTTTACGTGCAGGAGAGAGAAAAACATGGCCAGTGCCTTTAACCCGCTGTCTCCGCGCCTATGGACATTGTTATGCTACACGCGCCACCGCTGGTATAGTTGTTGGTGGTTTACTGATCACCATTTGATCACCTAAATAGAATTACAGACCAGTTTCTTTCAGAATTCATTTTCTTTAATTTTCAACACAGCTCTATACTTCGTTGTTGCCTTCTTAGGGCAATCTATTGTGAGAAAGCTAATTGATTTACTAGGAAGAGCATCACTCATCATCTTCATCCTGTCCTTCATAATTTCTGTGAGCGCAATATCAATAGGTATGTGCTGTCACTACACAGTTTTTCACAGATTGATAACAGAAATGGATTTCTTGGTGGACTTTTCTTTACCCTTTTTCCTGTCAATAATAATGGTTTGTTTTCCTCTCCAAACAGGTGGAGTCGGTATAGCAAAAATGTTTGAAAAGATTGAACATCGTGAGTGCATGGGATTCGATGACATCGTTCATCGTGTTTGATTATAATTGTGTTTTTGACGCAAATCATATAGATGGTAAAAATAAAAATATATTTAATTGAGAAAATGGAAACAGAGATATAAAAATAAAAATTGATCTCTAAAACAATTTGAAAGTAAAATTTTATATTATTAAAATAAAAATATTTTATATATATATATTTTATCCTTAAAATATTTTTATAAAAGTTTTAGTTTCAAAATTGTTCAACTACAAGATATATAAAAAAATGATTCATATTATATTTTTAATATCCAACTCAAGAGTTAATTCCTTAAAAATTGTTCAACTATGAGTCTTAACTAACATGAAGCTTATTTATGGCAATAAACCTTTTCCTTTTTTTTTTTCGATGGTCTCGATCTGGAAAGCCTTTCCATTGTTTATTTTAGCTGTAACTCTTGAAAACTGTGGTAACCAATGCAAGCAAATCTAAATTACTTATACTACTTCACAACATATCTTCTAGAATCCCATTTAGAAACTCATCCAGCTTCTTGTTCTTCGATTAAGTTATATTCACTATACTTCTATACCTCATCTTTGGGGACATCCTCTTTAGCCCTCAAAAGAGATTTGATGACTGTTGCCAAGTCCTTTGAGGTGGATTTTGTTGAAAGTTTGACCTGCACAATGAGATAGGTTTCATATATCAAATTCTATAATCTGCATATACAATTCAGAAAGAATGAATGTGGAAATGAGCATGTCCTGAAAGTATCACTACTAAAAAAGGGGGGTGTTTGCAACGGAATTTTGTTTAGCAACGGATTTTCCGTTGCTAAACACATTCTGGAAAAAAAAAAAAAAACATGGGTTGCAACAGATTTTCCGTTGCAATTTAAAATCATTTGCAACGGAATATCCGTTGCAAATTAAATTTACTTTGCAACGGATTTTCCGTTGCAAATTTAATTTGCAACGGTTATTCCGTTGCAATTTAAAACCATTTGCAACGGATTGTCCGTTGCAAATTTAATATGACTTGCAACGGATTTTCCGTTGCAAAACAAACGATTTGCAACGGAAAATCCGTTTCAAATTAACGAAATTTGCAACGGAATTTCCGTTGCAAATTGTTGTTTTTGTGCTCTTTCATTTAGGTTCATTTCTTTTAATTTTCGATTTTGTTTTGAATTATTTGATTTCAGTATTTGGATGTACTTCAATTTTATCTTTTAAATTTAAGACATTATTGAAAATATATCAAATTAATTATATATTTGTATATTTATGTCAAATTAAAGTATGTAAAACTAATATAATGTTCAAATATTTATTGAATATTATTGCCTAAAAATATATATAGAGAGAGAAAAAATGACCTAGGATTTTCTTAGGGACAGAAATTCATGTCAGTATTCTTAAATACATTTTATATAATAATACAATGAATAATACGATGCAATATTTCCGGATATAATATAATATAATTATGTCCATTTTTTATCTTATTTTAAATAAATTTCAATTATTTTATATATAGTTTAATTTTATAATTAATTATATAATTAATAGGAGTAAGATATATAATTAAATAATTGCTTTTCAAAAACCCTCCAACAATAAAATTATTATTTTTAATTATATTTAAATTAAAAAAATGAATTTAAATATAATTAAAAGATTTGAAATTTAAACTATTTATTTTTCTCCACAAGCTGCCGCCCATTTCCACAATCTTCCTCAGCCACGGTTTCACTCTCTTGCTCTCACAGCCCAGCCACGAGTTTGCCTCTTTGGTCCAGACATCCTCACTCTTTTTTCCCTCTCACTTTCTCCTCCGATCGTCCACCGTCTCCCGATCTCCCCCACGCGGCCCTTCCTCTACATCTTGGCCTTGCTTTCAGCCCTCAGTGGCAGCCCCTGCCTTTCTCCTTCTTCTCCAAGACACCACTGCAGCAGCCTCCACGGTCTCATTATTCAGCCTCCATAGCCTCAAATATGCACTCTCCCTGTCAGATCTGTGCTCCGGCCACATGGAAGAATTGGTGTCTCAGAGTTTTGACAGAAAGAAAATGGTTGGCGCCTTTACCGGTGAGAGGGTAAGAATTTTAATTTTAATGTTTTTAGGATTGTTTTATATTTTATTGTGTATAAAATTGAAGAATTAGTAGAACTACTGACATGCTTCGGAAACAGATGCCCTAACATATTCGAGCATTTGAATTTTAATCAGTTTTTTAGAAGAATTAATTTATGTAAGAATTTGGAAATAGCAAGCTGTAAATAATATTATTACAATTCTGTTTCTCATGATCAAATGTTCATCATTTCCATTTTTTAAATTCCTTAGTTTCTAAATTTGTTTAGGGTTTAGGGAGATTGGGGTGGCCACGGTGGTAAGGGAGAGTTTCTGGAGAATGATTGGTTTGGGTAGGAGTTTCTGGGGTTGCATGTGGCTATTTTTTGTGTGGAATGAAGTTGTGAAGTTGTTATTTTGTGGAAAATTGGCTAATTAACTGACTGTGATTTTGTGTGCTATTTTTTCCCTTGGATTCAATTGTGAAGATGTGAAAGTGTTCGGGTTTTTGATTATAGATGTATGTGCTATTTTTTCCCGTGGGTTCAATTGTGAAGATGTGAAGATGAGATAAAACTTATTCTCGGCTTGTTGATAAGATGGTCTGAACCCTGAAGATGAGATAACTTATTTAGGAATTTGGTGGCTCATTTTATTGAAGACTTGAAAAATTATATGAAGCCCTGCATCACAGGAAATTTCTATCAATTGTAGCAAAAGAAAACACTATTATAACCTCCGGTTTATTAGTCAGTCTTATGATGTCCGCCTCTTTACTTGTTTCAATTTCTTCAGTCTGAAGGTACATATGGTTTATTTGTACAAGGAGGTATGTTCATCTCTCTTTCTCTGTCCCTCTCTCTGTTTCATTTTCACTTATCTTTGTTTTCTTCTTCAAGGGGGTAAAAATCTTTACTGGCTGGTTCTTATATAGTTCATGCCTTGAATATTTCTAATTCAAAACCAATCTTTCTTTACAAGTGCATCTTATGCTTTCAAGATTTAGATATTCTCCATATACCAGTTTATGTTCATTCTATGTTTTAATTTATTTTCCTTTTTCTTTATATTCCATCGTGTATAGGTATCTGAGGCCTCTTGTGGCTGATGTTGCTGTTGTTGCGAAATGTCATTTAAGTGCTCTCTACGAGACATGAAAAAGGGAAACTCTTTGCTCAAGCTGGGTTGACTTGCTGCAGATTCTATGAGCGGTTTGAGATTAATGATTATTTGGCCCCTTCATGTTCTCAAACACCCGTAATATATTCGAGCGAAGGGTTCGAAGGAAATCCCTATCTCCGGGGAAGGATGCCAAGGTAAAGCTGGATATAGTAGTGCTTTGAATATGTGCTTTCGCGAGTTATGTTTTTTGGCCTCCTGTTCAACTTTGAGAGGTCTGCAATGAATCATATGGTTTATTTGTTTCTTCTTTCTATTACGTAGGGCGATTGCTGAATACGTATCTTGTGATCTTACAAGTTATCATCTGATGATGTTTTTATTACATCGGGTTGCACTCAAGCTATTGATGTTGCATTGACAATGCTTGCTCGCCCAGGTGCAAATATCTTGCTTCCAAGGCCAGGCTTCCCAATTTATGAACTTTGTGCTGCTTTTAGGAGTCTTGAAGTTCGGCATTTTGATCTTCTCCCAGAGAAAGGCTTTGAGGCTGATCTTGATGCTATTGCAGCCCCTAGCGGATCGTAAACAGACAAGGTCTTATGCAAAATATGTATTTTTTTATTCCATGTTGATTTACTTATAAATGTAATTGTAACTGAATTTTTGTTGTATTATACATTTTAATTTATGAAATTTTTATTTCAACTGTATTTATTTAGTTCTCAATATTAATAATATATCAATAATATTTATGAAAATATTATTCATAATTAATTTAAAAATAAATAAATTCGAAATTGATTAAAAAATTTAATTGCAAATTTGCAACGGCTAATCCGTTGCAATTTAAAATCATTTGCAACGGATAATCCGTTGCTAAGTTGCAACGGATTAGCCGTTGCAAATTTGCAATGGATAATCCGTTGCAAATTAATTTGCAGTCACGGTTTTGCAACGGAATGCATCCATTGCAAAATCCGTTGCAAATTCATTTTTGCAACGACAGCCTTAGTTATTTGCAACGGACAATTCCGTTGCAAATCCCTCCTTTTTTTAGTAGTGATATTACCGGATTTGCTTTATCCCAACTGGATAAAATAACAGTGTTGGATAGTCGTCCACCTACAACAATTAATAGTAACAAAGGAAGAGTTCTCAGCATTATACAGGACCAAAACGTTATCATTAATGATATTCTAAAGACTCCTTGGCTGAAAGGAAAAAAACGTTTATCCATCCCAAATGTTGAGGAATAGTCTTCTAATAGATTGATTGCTTTTAAGCAATCAACCAATATGATAGATTTGAATGCCAGGTGACATAAAAGCCACTTGGTTGTAGTCTCATTGTTGATGGACCATGGTGTGTACACTTATTGTTAATGTTTTCCAAAGAAAGTAGAGATGGATACTAGTTGCTGCATCCCCTTAATTCTTATTGTCTATAAGGTATTTTAGACAATAGTAGCAAGAATATGGTTTTAGAAGATGCAGTTCACTTGAAATGGACTGTAATGTAATGAAAATGACTTAACATCTTTGGCATTTTCTAGAAATATTAGTTTTGGAAATCAGTTGTATAACCACTCATTTCTAACATTAAAATGCATCCCTCCTAAATTAGGAATGAGATTTTTTTCCCATCCAAACTTGCAGAACTTAAACTTGAGGTGCATGGTTACAGTGAAATTATGCTTACCTCTAGAAGTATATTCTTGGGACTGCTCAAAACCAAGTCATAAAGAGTCTTCCCTGCAATGACTCGAAGGATTTTCTCTTTTCGAAATTTCCCATAATCACGGGGATAGTTTAAAATTTGAAATCAATGAAGCAACATTACATAGCAATTTCAAGCTTCATCACTATCAAAAACATGAAAATAAAGTGTTCGGATGAAGGAAATTGAAAGTAAATCAAGTTTTCACAGGATGAAAGGAGTCCAATGTACTTTTAATGGAAAATAAACAAGTTTGCCCTGATAAATTTGTTCTCTTCCACCAAAAATTGTCTAAAAAGTAGAATATTATTAAAGCATAATATATATAAATATGTCAAGATACTCCTAATAAAATTTCATCTTAATCTAACGGTCAGATTAAGAGATATGATTAATATTGTAAAACTATACCTTATTTACAAAAACACTATTTGGCAAGAACGAAACCGGAACATTCCAGGCGGAATTTGGATGGAATTTGAGGAACAAACCCCAATATTATTTTTTTTTGTTTGGATGTGATGAAATCATATTCCCCAAATAAATTTTGTAAATTCCGGATGGAAACTAATGCCTAATTCATAAGCTAAAAATTATTAGAATTTATTTTTTAGCATTTACTAAAAAAAAAAATGATATTAAGATGTTCCTTACAAGTAAAGCATTTATTTTTTACCCTTTACTAAAAATAAAAATATATTTTTTTTATGTGTTTGCTTTGATCGTTATGTAGAGTGGAGCAGTCTTAATTTGGGGTTGTAACTTGGCCTACGTTTTATACATCATCCCAGACCACTTTGTATTACTAAGATTGCTATTGCTTACCAAATGATCATGGAATATGAACAATATATGTGAGTTCTACCCAACGAACTAGGTGACGACTCCTCGACTTGCTGCACCTCTTGCACTCGTGTATGACAGAACGTATGAACAATATATGTGAGTTTCTACCCGACAAACTCGGATACGGCTCCCGCCACCTCATGCGCTCATGTGTGACAGAACATATGATAGCTAGGTTCTGTATTTGAGTCACATAGATTAGAACTTTATTTGATATTGTGTTTCAAAAGTTTTTTTTTAGAAAACATGAATATTTTTTATTTTAAATTATTTTTTAGATGTTTTTAGGTCATTTTTATGTGCTGATGTTAAAAATAATTTTTTTTTTAAAAAATCATTTTAATATATTTATGAATAAAAATCATTTTAAAAAATAATCTTAACAAACATAAACCGGTGGAGAATGCATATTACCCAGCTATCATCCATCAAGGGATGCTAACGTAATTGAAGCACTAACTTTTTGACTGGAAAAAATGGCTATGCATTTTCCATCAATATTGTCCTGGGACACGGAGTTTTGATTTTCCATCAACACTGTTAATCCAAGCATTGACGAGCACCAGTGCCAAAAGTTATGTGCCATTAATCAAAGAGAAAATACAAGCATATATCTAGCCGAGTTTTAATATTGAAAATTCTCCCAATTTATGACCTGTATTGTGGCCTACCAGATTTATTTTGAAGTTTTTTTTATTTAATTATATAATTTTTTTTTTATAAGTTGTTGACATAAGAAATTCAGAATCAATATCTAATTAACATATAACTTACCTGTTATAACAGGTTAATGTTATTAGTTTAAATCATAATAGAAAACTTGGAATAATTAATTAATCAATTTACATAAAAATGATAATTGATTTGTTTCAGTTTAATTAAAGCTTTTTAAAATAGCTTTCGATTTTTCAGTAAATTAAAAACATGGAACCGCCCATAAATTATACACTATAAGGATGGCTTGCATCCATCATAATATGCATCCTCCAATTAATCCTAGCAATGATCAAGTTGTTGAACTATATAAAATTAATCCTCCAATGTTTTCAGTGGCTAAGAGTAAGTTTAACATTTCAAGAAACAACAGGGATCGAACTATATGAAGTCAACACGAACTTTACCATATTTTAAGACATCATGAAATTCTAAAGTTTTACGTATTTTCAATTTTACATTACTATTTGCATATTATTTGATTTTTATAGTTTTTTAATTTTATATATTATTTCCAAGCTTCATTTTTACCATTATCACTTTCTCATTTTTTAAGACAAGAGAGAAAATAATGTTAACAAAAATAGAAAGGAGGGAGAAAGTGGTTGAATATTGAAATGATTGGCTTGGTAACCTTCTTAATTTATCATTTGTAATCCACGGTTATTTTAAAATTTATTTTTTATTTAATTATATATATATGTATAATAAAAGGTAGCTAAAAAAATGTATCTCTTCAATTTAAACTCTCCATTTCCTTAACAATGCATATATTTATTATTTTAAAGAAGTTTTGTTATAAACTAAAAACATTATTCTTAAATAAATATTTATCATGATCTCAAAATTATTTTTTAATAAAAAAAATTAGAATAACATCTCAATATTTTCTATGTAATTGAAAGAAAAAACAAATTAACTAATGCGATAAACTATTGTGAAAAATATATTAAAAATAGAATTTTTATTTTTGAATATTCATGAATATATTGTTTATTAGTTTTTTTCTCATATTAGGAAAAAGAAAAAAATAAGTCTTGTTTTTAGTGTGTTAATTTTGTTCTCTATGGTTTCAATTTTTTTAGATTGATACAATAAAATTCTATTTTGTTAAATTAAACATCTATTTAATAGCAAGGTATTTTTTTATAAGTAAATTCTACTAATGGCAAATAATCCTCCCATTGACCTCTAAACTCTAGAATACAAGACCGCAACAAATCTTCTAAAATCTGTATTGTCCTTTCAGATTGCCCATCAGTCTGTGGATGAAAAGCTGTGCTTAGATTCAATCTGGTACCCAAAGCCCGTTGTATACACGGCCATAACCTTGATGTAAACCGAGGATCCCTATCGGAAACTATAGAAACTGGTACGCCATGCAATCTCACCACCTCCTTAATATATAATTGAGCTAATTTTTCAACCGAATCCCCCATCTTCATAGGCAAAAACAAAGAAGTCTATCCACGATCACCCATATAGCTTCGTGTCCTTTCCTGCTTCTTGGTAATGCAGATACAAAATCCATAGTGATATTCTCCCATTTCCATTTTGGAATCGGAAGAGGCTGTAATTCCCAGACAGTCGTTGATGCTCTACTTTGACCTGCCGATATATGGTACACTTGGCCACATATTCTGCTATCTCCTTTTTCATTTTTGGCCACCAGTAACTCTCCTTCAAATCTCTATACATTTTCGTGCTCCCTGGATGGATCGCCAATTTAGACTCATGAGCTTCTTTTAAAACTTCACCTTTTAAAACCTTGTCATCAGGTAAATATATTCTTTTTCCCATCACTACGAGCCCATCATTCGACACTCAAAATAAAGAGTCTTGGCCAACTTTTATATTATTCATTTCTTTCTTTACTTCGGGATCTTCACCTTGAACTTTTCGTATCTTTTCTCTCATATCAGATTGTAGCACTAACGTTGCCAGTAACATTCCTCTTGAAGTCACATCCAAATGCACATTTAGCCCACCAAGTTCCAAGAGTTCATTATCACCTCGCACTAGTAAGCCACCAATAAAAGCTTTATTCTTCCGACTAAGAGCATCTGCCACCACATTTGCTTTCCCCGGGTAATAGTCAATAATACAATCATAATCTTTGATCAGCTCCATCCATCTCCTCTGCCGCATATTCAATTCTTTTTGTGACAACAAGTATTTTAAATTTTTAATGATTTGTAAAAATTTGTACTTGTACTCCGTACAGATAATGCCTCCATATCCGCAAAGCAAACACAACAATTGCTAGCTCCAAATCATGTACTAGATAGTTCACCTCATGTGGTTTTAACTGTCTGGATGCATAAGCGATTACCCTTTCGTGCTGCATAAGTACACAACCTAAACCCTTACTAGAAGCATCGCTATACACGACAAATCCCTCTTGTTCTTTTGGTAAAGCCAATACTGGGCCTGAAGTTAACCTGGATTTTAACTCTTGAAAACTTGTTTCACACTCATTTGACCATTCAAACTTAACTTCCTTCTGAGTTAGCCGAGTCATTGGAGAGGCTATCGTAGAAAATCCTTTTATAAATCTTCTATAATATCCAGCTAAGCCCAGAAAACTACGAATTTCAGTCACATTCGTAGGTCTTTCCCATCTCAATACTGCTTCTATCTTCTTTGGATCCACACTGATACCCTTCTCCGATATCACATGACCCAAAAATACTACTTCATTCAGCCAAAATTCACACTTACTCTGCTTCGCATACAACTTATTTCTCCTCAAGGTCTCTAACACTTCTCTCAAGTGATTTGCATGTTCCATTTGTGACAAAGAATATATTAGTATATCATCAATAAACACTACTACAAACTTATCCAGATAGGATCAAATAAACACTACTAAAAGTCGGTACAATAAAAGTTTCATTAAGCTCCAAATAAAATCCAGTCTTTAACAATAATCTAAATTTTTCAATTGCCTCAACTTCAACTGTCTTGCCATCACCTACATAGATGTATCTTTCAACATCATTTGGCTTTTTGACAACTCAGGCAACCCTACATAGACACACTGATGTGAGTTGTTGCACTAGAATCTAACCACCACGTGTGTCTAGGTACCGAAGTTAAATTAATTTCAGAACAAACCAAAGCAAGAAGCATACCTTTCTTAGCACGCCTAGCGTGATAGTTAGTGCATTGCTTCTTTTTATGCCCTTCGACACCACAAAAGAAACAAGTAGTACCAACGGAATCATGTGATTTCATTAATTGTTTCTTTTGAGGTACTGTACCTGCAGCTTTCTTAACGTTCTTTCTTTTCCTTCCCTTGTCTTTAAAGGCAGAGGCTAAGTGAGCACTCTTTGTCCTATCTTGCTTAAGTCTTTCCTCTTCCTGAACACAGTGTGAAATTAGCTCATTTAGAGACCAAGTCTTTTTCTGACAATTGTAGCTCACCTTAAACTGGTTAAATTGTGCAGGAAAGGATATTAAAATCAGATGCACTAGCAAGTCCTCAGAGAGTTCAAGCTGAAGTGCTTTGAGCTTGGAAGCAAGATGAGACATTTCTAAAATGTACTCCCTTACATTGTCTTTGCCTTTATACTTCATTGAAATGAGACTTGTTAAGATCGTACTGATTTCAGCCTTTTCATTCTTGACAAATCTCTTTTCAATATTGGAAAGGAATTCCTTAGCTGTAGTGATTTCATCAGACATTGTGCCCCTGAATGCTTCTGGAATGGCTCTCTTCATGATCATCATACACATGCGATTTGATTTCTCCCACCTTTCCATATCCCTCTTTTCATTAGAGGTACTCTCATCCGTTAGTGGTGGGGGAGAATTAGTCCTTAATGCAAGGTCGAGATCCATAACTCCAAGAACAATCAAAAGATTCTCTTTCCAAGATTTGAAGTTAGAGCCATTAAGCACAGGAATTGAGTTGATACTGGCAGTTATATTAGCAGGATTAATCTCTGAAAAGAGAACAACAATAATTGAAAAATGCTCATGTACAAGACTTATCTTAAGAGCAAAAAATAATTCAAATAAAGGTAAATCCCATCTTAAGATATCGGACACTCCATTAACAATTTATCTTTGGATAAAAAATTAATTTGTAAGTGATATCTTAACATAGTAATCAAACATTGATAATAAGAACATGTCAAAAATAAATCGGCCTTTGGGTTGATTAATTAGTCACATGTAAAACCAAATAATTATCACATGTTGATTACTACAAGTGCACATGCATTTACTTAAAATATTGACCTTCCTTTGGGCCGATCAATAAGAACATAAATCGCATACACATAACCCTTTATATTTCAAAATGAAATTAATCTCCACAAAAGAGGTTACTTTGGTGACATATTGTTTTAATTAAATTATTGCAAAATATATATATATATATCAATATACCAATATTTGAAAAATAAATTTGCACCGAATTACGGTCAAAGTCAACTATTGACTTTGACCATTGACCTAACGGCTGGACCGGGTTGGGCCAACTCGGATCCAAAACCAGCCTGCTGAATCCATATTTTATGCGGGCCTGATTTTTTTTTTATGAGCTAAAACCCATAATACCAGATAATTT
The DNA here is from genome assembly GCA_029228605.1 of Salix koriyanagi. NCBI lineage: Eukaryota > Viridiplantae > Streptophyta > Magnoliopsida > Malpighiales > Salicaceae > Salix > Salix koriyanagi. Next base: position 8,307,052 of record CM055337.1, on the reverse strand, counting down.
ATGTGGGCCTACAGCCCACAACTTCTGTTTATTTGCTATGGGCCGAAGCCCACAGCCCCAAAAAAAAAATATTACAGCCCCGGAGAATGGAGCAGCCGTTACAACTTGTGTAACCGGCCCCTTGCAGTCCCTATGGCAGCTGTGGCACCCTTAATTGTCTCTTAATTATGTAATTGCACTGTTTCATATTCCTTTTTTTTTTTGTTTTTTAATCTTTAATTCTTCACCAGCCTTCACTGGCACTGGCCTTCAAATCTTGTCTTCACTGGAGGCTGCCAATGTTACTTATCTTCACTGGCAGCCTACGGTCTGCCAGTATAACGGGCTGCCAGTTGCATCACCAGCGCTGGCTTTGCAAGCCTGCGCTGGTGTTATATATATATATATATATATATAAAACAATTATTTTATTTATCTACATAATATATAAACACACATACAGGCAGCCTACGGGGCTGCCAGTTTATTTCTTCAATTAACAGGCTGCCAGTTTATTTCTTCAATTAGCAGGCTAAAACCGGCTCATCTCTAATTAGCAATTCATAGCATATATATATTCATGTTCATGTCGAATTATCAAGAACGCATAACTGCATAAACTATCAAGCGGAAGCGTGCCTGAATCCATTTCCGAAAATCGCTATCTAGAGTTGTATGGATGACCTTCCAAATTAACACGTTCACCTTAGAGAGCAATTTGATTCTCTCTTTATCTTAGCTTTATTTTCTCTCTGATAATGAGATGTCAGTATGAGAATGTAACACGACGTGTAATTGGGGGACCATGACCATATATATAAGCAACCAAGTGCCTTTTGGCATTTCCACCCTTTGGTATTCTTATTTTAGCACATCACTAAAATAGGTATAACCCTTTAATCTCTACACATTAAAGATCCACACCCTATTAGATACATCAAAACCCAATTGCCTAAAAATATTTAGCAGATCATTTTAATTAAGCTTTACATTATTTGACAGTCCACAAACACATAATTATTCTCATATAAACCCAACGTTGAATTAATGATCCAACAAATGGTGGTTCTAATGGCGCCAAGATCAATTGTTTTGCTTGAAGACTTCAAAGAGCTCATACCATGTTAGCTCTGGTGGCTTCATGCGTGGAGTTGTTTTCTGGAGCCCAATAAGCCTGTTACCATTAAAGAGTTTCAAATTCCTCGTCCTAAAGCTGGAGAAGTACTTATTAAGACTAAAGGTGAAATCTTTGAGCAGCTGTCAAACACCCCTTTGATTTCTTGTTTATGGTGATTTTTGTGGATTTTGTTTCTGTTTTTGGGGTCATTATATGTCTTTATTGGTTGTAGCTTGTGGGGTTTGTCACTCTGATCTTCATGTTATAAAGGGCGAGATTCCATTTCCTAGTCCTTGTGCTATTGGTCATGAGATCACTTTGGAGAAGTTGTGGAACATGGGAAGGCTATCGGATAGAAAAACTATTGAAAGGTACATGGATTAGTACAAGGTGAAATCAAGTCTTCTTTCTTAATGATTTTGTGTGATTCTTTTGAAATTGTTTGAAAAATATTGTATACTTTGAGTGGAAAATGGGTTCTTTATCATGCAGGGACATGGTAGTAATGTGAATTATGATTTTTTGTTCTTGATTTTCAGATTTCCAGTTGGCTCTCGTGTTGTTGGAGCTTTTATCATGCCTTGTGGTAACTGTTTCTACTGTTCTAAGGTGACATTTCTTTGAGATATAATGTTATTGTTGTGGGTGTAGCTTCTGTTGAAATTTGAAGCTGATTCCAGAACTGCCCAAGTGAACCGGTCGACCATTTGGAAGAAGAAACTTCACCGGTCGACCGCCTGGTTCTTTCTAAAAAAGTTGAGCAGAGTACAGGTGCGCAGGAGAATCGAAGATTGAAGAATTGAAGATTGAAAAATCAAGTCTTATGATTAAAATCACATTGTAATAAGTAGGTTTAAGTGTTCTGAGACAATGTTTTAGTTAATTTCAGTTTAGAGTCAACAATTGTCAAAATAGGAAATTGTAACCGAATTTTAAAATTCTAGCCGTTGTAAGTTCTTGATTTCTATAAATAAAGCAAATGGGATGGCAGTCACCATACGAATGATTCTGCCCATGTTCACGTTCTTTAAACTCAAAATTCAGAGTAAATTGTGTTCTTAGTTTCTGGGAAATTTCTCTTCATTTCTGGAAAAATTCCCGTTCCCAGATTTTAATCTCTACAGTACCTATTCTCAGGTTTTTGGCAAGTTGTCCGTACAGATTTGAACAGTACATGTTCTTATCAAAAAATTTGATTTTTCTTCTAAAATTCAACATGGTATCAGAGCAGAATTAGGTCTTTGATAAGGGATCATTAGTGAAACACGAGTGATTGAGAAAAAGTGAGATTTTTCAAGATTAAGTAATCTTGAAAGGGAAGATTGCACTGTCTCTAGAAATTCCAGAATTCGTCAATCAAGAAAAGTCTTGATTTGTTCTCTAAAGGAATGATAATTGAAGAATTGCTCAATTACAGTTCGTGTTCTCTGTTCTGTGGAATCTCTGGAAAAAAAAAGTGCAAGAAGCAAGTGTTGAGCAAGTGTTGATCAGAATTTGGTGCAAGAAGCAAGTGTTGACCAGAATTTGTAGATTTTCTGAAAATCAAGAAATTTGACTTGATTTGTTCTTTAAGAGGATAATCAATTGATATCCCTGTTCTCTGCATTGTGAAGCCTTGGAAGTAAAATTACAAGAAACAAAAATTTCGAGCAGACTGTTCTTGACAAACATGGATGCATCATTGTCATGAAGAACACCAATCTTCACAGGAGTAAACTATGGAGTCTGGGCTGTGAAGATGAAGATGTATCTGAAGGCATTCGACTTGTGGGACGATGTGGAAACTGAAAGGGAACTAAATCCCTTGAACGAAGATCCAACAATGAACCAACTAAGATACCACAATGAGCAAAGAACAAAGAAATTCAAGGCTCTTACTTGCATTCATAATGCAGTAAGTGAGGAGATTTTCTCAAGAATCATGGCCTGCGAAACTACAAAGGAAGCATGGGATAAGCTGAAATCCGAATTTCAAGGTGATGAGAAGTCAAGGAGGATGCAAATTATGAACTTGAAGAGGCAGTTTGAAGGTCTAAAGATGAAGGATTTGGACACTGTCAAAGATTTTTCTGAAGGTCTAAAGATGAAGGATTCGGACACTGTCAAAGATTTTTCCTCAAGTGTATCCAAGATTGTTAATCAAATGAGATTGCTTGGTGAAGAGGTTCAAGAATCAAGGGTGGTTGAAAAAGTACTTGTAAGCCTACCTGAAAAGTTTGAAAATAAAATCTGCTCACTGGAAGATTCAAAGGACTTCAGGGAACTCAGTTTGCAAGAGTTGATAAATGCCTTGCAAGCAGTGGAACAAAGGCAGCAATTGAGGCAAGAAAACTCTGGTGAAGAGGCCTTTGCAGCAGGATTGAGTGGAAGAACTAGGCAGCAGCAAGTGTTCTTCAGAAATCCAGAAAAGCAGTCTAGTTACGGGAAATTCATGGCAGAGGAGAAATCAGCCAAATATTCAAACACAAGGCAACAACTTCAATGCAAGGTGGAAGGAGAGAAGAGAGCCACTTCCCACCTACAAGTACTGTCAGAAAACCAATCATCTTGAGTCATCATGTTGGCTCAAGAATGCACAGTGCCGAAAATGTAAGAAGTTTGGTCACATTGAAAAATTTTGCAATGAAGATAATGCAAATCAAGCTCAAGTTGCTGAAGTGGAGGAGACCAAAGAGGAAATGCTATTCACAGCCACTGAAGCACACAAATGCAACAAAAATGAGGTGAACATTCAAACTTGGTCTATTGATAGTGGTTGTTCAAACCACATGGCTGCAGAAGCATGTTTGTTTGAAAATTTAGACTTAAACTACAAATCTAGAGTTAAAGTAGCAAATGGGCAGTATGTAAGTGTTGAAGGTAAAGGGGAAGTTGATATTAAAACTCTAGCTGGAATCCAAAAGTTTAAGCATGTGTTATATGTGCCAGAAATTGACCAAAATTTGATAAGTGTAGGTCAATTACTTGAGGATAGACACTCTTTACTGTTTATAGATGGCAAATGCATGATTAAAGATGATCAAGGTGCTCTCTTATTCAATACAAAAATGTCAAATAGATGTTTTAGATTTGAGAAACAACTAGAACACCAAAGCAACACAACTGAAAGAGAATCTGTTGAAGAGAAAGGCTCTCTGAAAATGGCTGGAAAAGATGATGAAGAATATCAGACCATGATTTCTAGGGGGAGTGTTGAACTTAGAGAAACACAGCCTTTGGATTCAATTTTACAGGATGTAAGGTCCTTGTATTGTGATGAGAACGAGTCAATTGGAAAAGAGATCCCATCAGCTGCTCTAGTGCCTGATGAAAGCTTGGATTCTCTGTTTTATGATGCAAATGAAGATATAGAAAGCTCATTGAGAGATGACCATGCTGTTGTTTTAGATCCAACATATGAAGAAGGAGATTTGGAAATGACTGAAATTCAAGATGCTGTAGTGAAGATGAAGAATTGGTTGCTGAATTTAGAACCAATATGAAAGGCAAGTTCGGAATAAATGAACTTGGACTTTTAGTCTATGTGTTGGGAATGAAACAATGTGAAATGGAGATGAAGTATGGCTGCTTAAGAGAACTATTAACTGACTTGTTCACAAAGACTTTATCAAAGGAAAGTTTTGAGGAGCTAAGGAGAATGGTGGAAAATATGCAGCTCAGGAATCAAGGGGGAGTGTTGAAATTTGAAGCTGATTCCAGAACTGCCCAAGTGAACCGGTCGACCACTTGGAAGAAGAAACTTCACCGGTCGACCGCCTGGTTCTTTCTAAAAAAGTTGAGCAGAGTACAGGTGCGCAGGAGAATCGAAGATTGAAGAATTGAAGATTGAAAAATCAAGTCTTATGATTAAAATCACATTGTAATAAGTAGGTTTAAGTGTTCTGAGTCAATGTTTTAGTTAATTTCAGTTTAGAGTCAACAATTGTCAAAATAGGAAATTGTAACCGACTTTTAAAATTCTAGCCGTTGTAAGTTCTTGATTTCTATAAATAAAGCAAATGGGATGGCAGTCACCATACGAATGATTCTGCCCATGTTCACGTTCTTTAAACTCAAAATTCAGAGTAAATTGTGTTCTTAGTTTCTGGGAAATTTCTCTTCATTTCTGGAAAAATTCCCGTTCCTAGATTTTAATCTCTACAGTACCTGTTCTCAGGTTTTTGGCAAGTTGTCCATACAGATTTGAACAGTACATGTTCTTATCAGAAATTTTGATTTTTCTTCTAAAATTCAACAGCTTCATATTGTTCTTGTTATTATGTCATCACTAGGGATTTTGGAAATGCAGCGAAAAGTATAAAATGCGGTAAGAAGATACTGAAATGATAAATTTCTGATTTGGGAAACAGCGCCATGATGATTTATGTGAGGATTTTTTTGCTTATAATCGATCAAAAGGAACTCTTTATGATGGTGAAACCCGACTATTCCTCCGTAATAGTGGTAATGAACTCTTGTTTTTAATTTTACTTTCTTCAGTTAATGCTCACCAACTGTCCGTGTTTTTGTTTCTATAAAAAAAGCTTGCAGCTTGTTGTAATGCTCCAAACACAAATTTCATATCCCTACAATATGTGAACTCGACAATCAAGTCTCTTTACTTTATTCCCTGTAAACATGAAAGAAGACGCAACATGATGTTAGTTTGAGCACACCCACTTGTACTATTCTACTATACTGCCAGATCAATGAGCCTGGACGCGGTGATGGGCACCCCATTTCTTATTGCTGTGTATTTGTCTGCAATGAAGTGGTAGACAGTGTAATTCTAGTGTTCATTTGTTTGATATGCTTTCTTTTATCTCCATACCAAGCAGTGCTTATTCATTTCTAGTCTAAATAAATTTTGGTATTTTTAATTGCGATTCTGCTTTCATTTGGATTTCATGCTTCACTTGCATTTGGCGCATTGCTGGTATGTCTGTCTTTTTTTCTTATATCAATGGACATAATTTCTTTCCAGGATGACTATATGCTGGCATGAAATTAACTAATTGACACAATGCAAAAATAGACAGACACACACATATTTCTGTGTTTGTGTGAATTTTGATTAATTGGATGTACACTTATGCGCTCTAGAAAAACCATGCATTTCTGGTGCTAATAATTACCCCGTCTTTTTTCTGTTGCTTTATAAACTTGTCTTGCTAAAATTCTCTTTTATGGCCTTTGGGGAAGAGTTTTCTTGGATTACTAAAGAAATGTTATGTATTTCTACGCAAGCCGATTTCCATGTAGAGCATGGGAGGCCTTGCTGAATACTGTGTTGTTCCAGCACATGGATTAACTATATTACCGAACTCATTGCCATACTCAGTGTTTACTGCTTATGGTGCTATGGCTCATGCTGCTCAAGTGCGTCCTGGGGATTCTGTTGCTGTGATTGGAGTTGGTGGTGTTGGGTGAAGGTGACGGAAATATTTTAAATTGATTAGATAGCTGTTAGTTCTACAGACATTGCATCCATAACATACATGTGCTTGCATGTGCACATACCTTACACACACACACAGAGGTCCCAGCTTTTCACTCATGTGCTTCATGTGTGGGGATGTATGTGATTATAAATGTGATAAAAATGCGGGGAGAAGACACATGTAACAATGAAGCAAAAGGTGCTTTCAACAACTTCCAAGGTCATTTGATGTCAGTCTAACAAGGAGCTTAGCTAATTTCATTCTGATTGTTTGAAACAGGGGAAATTATTTGATCGTCAAGCAAAACAATAATTCTAGACTTCTCATGCATCATAAAGTTTCTATTTCCTTTCCTTTTCTTATTTCATTTGTATTTTTGAGTCCAGAGAAGGGTTGCGTTGGACTTTCCTGAACAATGCTTATAGCCACACATGTAATTCTAGACTTCTAGGTTCTGATATGTAAACAGTGCAAGGTCCCCAATTTAACGGAAAAAAAAAGATATATGGGGATTTAATGTGACTTTGCTTATCTAACTAGGGAACCCATGAAAATGAGAAGCATTACAACACCATGACAATAATCATAAGAATAGAACATTAGCAGAAATTCAGGTTGTTGATGTTTTTTTTTTAATTATTTATGTTATCATAATTAAACTCATAGTAAGTCATGGTGTTTGTTACTCTATTTCAATGAACTCTTGCATAACCATGACTAAGACAAAATGCTCCAGTTGTTCGCAGATAGCAAGGGCATTTGGTGCCTCTGATATTATTGCTGTGGATGTTCAGGATGAAAAACTTGAGAAAGCTAAAACATTTGGTGCCACTGCCACTATAAATCCAAAGATAGAAGATCCTATTGAAAGGATAACTCCAATGGACTGTTTAGTTCTTCGATTTGCTTATGATACTGAGGGTCGGCCATAATCTCAGTTCTCAGTTTTGGTTTGCTTTTTTGTCATACCAAATTGTGGCATTCAAGTATTTATGGAGAACTCTGTCTTCTGATAGCATGTTGCCACTGGTCACACGGTTGTAAATAGATTAAGAAACATTCTTATGTTTTTCTTCTATAATTTGAAGTTAAATTATGTTGTGTGTTTTTGCCAGGAAATAACTGGAGGAAGAGGTGTGGACATTGCTGTGGAAGCCTAGGGCAAACCTTGTTAACTCTTTTGACTCCTTCTAGAATATTCGAAAATCTTTTGACTCCTTTTTAACTCCTGGAACAGGTTCAAGTAATTGTCTCTTATGGAGGAAGGGCAAGGCAGGATCTTCCGATGTTGGTCAAACTTGCAGAATCAGGTATATTTAATCTTGCTGATGCTGTTACTAGAAAATATGGTTTTGAGGAGGCTGGCAAAACATTCCAGGATCTCAACCAGGGAAAAATTGTCAGCAGAGCTGTTGTTGAGATGACGTAATTGCTTTATTTCACTAGTGCGCCAGCTGCACACCCAGAATAGAGGCTTCTCTATAATCTGTGCAGCATAATAAATCATAGTTCTACAATCCTCTTTAAAATCCATGTTCTGTTCATTTTTTAGTAGAAATTGTGATTCTCTCTTCATATTTTGAGGAATTTGAAGTGTTGAAATTTACTGAATGTTTGGCGGCAAAAAAGAGCAGACTATATTCTTAACGTACAAGGCTATATTCTTTGAACCGCAATACCAATCGGAGGCCAAAAGGTGCTTCAAAATAGTGGCCTTGTACATAATAGATTTTCTTTGGACCGTCAATAACATAATTTTAATTGTAAGATAAAATAATTAATAGGGCGTCCATAAGAAAAACTCAGTTCAAAATGATGGTGAACCTGGTTTACCTATGCATTCATTCGTATACATGGAAGAGAATGGTTTGAATTACGATTCGAAGCAAGCATTCCAGTCACGACAACTAGTACTAAATTAATGGTGATAAGTAAATATACAGTTCCATTGTCCTCATTTATCAGTCCAAAATGCCGCAAAAAAAACACCACAGATCCCGCACTCTGTGATCCAAAACATGTTCTCTGTTTATGTTAATATAAATTTGACGCAACTGGTGATTTTCCACTTTGGCAACTCTCTTATCAAACTACTTTCCAACCGCTGATCATCAGTAGTTGAAGAGCCTAGAGCATGCATATCAATCTCATGATCCCACTTCTCACCATGAATATCTGAATTTGCTTTACTTTTTTCCATTATCAAATGCACCCCACATTTTTCAACCCAATATTTCCGACCATCGTATAAGCGTACTTCGACATTCAGTTCCAATTCCTCTACACCTTGTAGCGATTCCTCTAACCCGATCAACGGTACACGCTTTATCCAAGAATGCTTAGTGGAATTTCTGTACAAAGTAATGAACGCCTTCATGTCAAACAATTCAATACCATCGCTCTTATTTTTTAAAGTAGCGCAACCGATACCAAAAAACAGAAGAGATGATGTTTTTTGAGTGGCTTCATTGGTGAAGGCCAAGACCACCCAAAAAAGAAGCGCTTGGAGTTTATTACCGTTCAAAACTGAAACTGAGGGCAAATGAAATGATAATGCAGATCCTTCTCCACGATGGCTGAACCATTCTGGTGTCTCACCACCAGCAAGGCAAATGTCATACTCTTTACCTTTGCAAAATCCCTATTGGTTTCAAGGAAAGTAATTAAAATTTGAGTTCGAAAAATTACCATATGTACATGCTAAATGTTTTTGTTCAATTTAAGAGACAGAGATAGAGAGATAACCTGAATAAGACTCATCTTAGAGTTTTCAGATAAATTGTTGCAGTCATGCAAGTTAAAAATGGACCAGATATTGCCCGCAAACTCCATGCCCTGAATCTCTATTAAATTTCGGCACCCTTTTACATTCAGTGATGGTAGTCTTTCATGCTGAAGTGGTGCACTTACTCTTTCAATGGATGTGCAGTCTACAATAGACAGGAACAGTACACTTGATGGAAGCTCTGAGATTGATAAAAGATTTTTGCATCTCTCAACCTTAAAACGCTGGAGCTTAGGAAGGCGACTAATGCCAGAAGGCAGATTGAAGAATCCGTTTCCAGACAAATCCAAATCTTCAAGAAAGGACAAACTCCCAAGATCAATGGAGCTTATAGTGTCAGACAAACCAACATAACTTAGATCTAGTTCTTTCAATGAGCTGAAACTAGTGAAAAAAGCTGGTAGCATAGCTATAGAACTAGAACAGCTTTTCAGTGAAACCCACAATGAATATCTTGAAAACCAAGATTTAGATGGTGGATCAGGGTGAGTAGAAAACATTTTTGTATCTACCAAATGATAACTTTGTTAGCTTCTTCAAATACAAGGTAGTCAAAATCGCGAGCCAACTCGCAAAATCGTACGATTTTGCGAGTTGGCTCCGAAAACCTGGTTGGACCGGAAAGAAAAATCGAAACCGGTCAAACTCGGTCAAACTCGTAGAAAAATCGTTCAAAATCGTAGAAAAATCATAGAAAAATCATAAAAAATCGTAGAAAAATCGTAGCATAATAATAATAATAAAAAATAATAATATTTAATTATATTTAAATTCATTTTTTAAATTTAAATATAATTAAAAATAATAATTTTTGTACGGACATTTTACGATCTTTCTACGATTTTACGATCCGATCTTACGATCCGATTTTTCGGAGCCCTTTCCGATCCGTGTTAAAATCTCGATTTTGACTGCCATGTTCAAATATCTAGCTGATGTAGGAAGTTGCTTAATTGTAGTACCCTTTGCGAACAACTCTGTTAAGGATTCTAGGCCACCCAAACTGTCTGGCAATTTCTCAAGTTGCGAGCACCTAGTAACGTTGAGAGTTTGAAGAGATTTTAAGCTACCCATTCTTTCTGGAAGACTCTTTAAGCTGTAACACTTCTCCAAATTCAACAAAACAAGGCTCTTCAAATTTCAAATAGATTGATGTACCTCAACCAAACTCGTGCATTCTACAAGTATCTTTCTCTCCAAACTAGAGAGTCCTCGGAAGTTTGGTGTTTTAACAAGGCACTTGGAATAGCTGAGATTGAGGATTTTCAGCTTGTTAAGAATCTGTCAAAGAAAATAGAAAATAAAATACAAATATTTCAGTGAAAAAATGTAACTCTACATTAAATCTAATTCGGGAAAATCTTGAGTGCTTATTACATATATTTTACCTTAGTCCCCTTCCAAAGTTTTCGGACTTTACTTTCTTGCATGTCAATTATAACAAGCTCGCTTAGGTGAAAATCAGATGGCAAAGATTTCAAAGGGCATTCAAGCCAACAAAGCCATATCAACTCTCTGGGGAGAAGACTGTAGCTCCCTGCAAGATGTGCTCTTGTGATTTGGAGCAATTGTAACAAAAGAGTTGGCTCCAAAAACCTGGTTGGACCGGAAAGAAAAATCGAAACCGGTCAAACTCGGTCAAACTCGTAGAAAAATCGTTCAAAATCGTAGAAAAATCGTAGAAAAATCGTAGAATAATAATAATAATAAAAAATAATAATATTTAATTATATTTAAATTCATTTTTTAAATTTAAATATAATTAAAAATAATAATTTTTATACGGACATTTTACGATCTTTCTACGATTTTACGATCCGATCTTACGATCCGATTTTTCGGAGCCCTTTCCGATCCGTGTTAAAATCTCGATTTTGACTGCCATGTTCAAATATCTAGCTGATGTAGGAAGTTGCTTAATTGTAGTACCCTTTGCGAACAACTCTGTTAAGGATTCTAGGCCACCCAAAGCTGTCCGGCAATTTCTCAAGTTACGAGCACCTAGTAACGTTGAGAGTTTGAAGAGATTTTAAGCTACCCATTCTTTCCGGAAGACTCTTTAGGCTCGTAACACTTCTCCAAATTCAACAAAACAAGGCTCTTCAAATTTCAAATAGATTGATGTACCTCAACCAAACTCGTGCATTCTACAAGTATCTTTCTCTCCAAACTAGAGAGTCCTCGGAAGTTTGGTGTTTTAACAAGGCACTTGGAATAACTGAGATTGAGGATTTTCAGCTTGTTAAGAATCAGTCAAAGAAAATAGAAAATAAAAATACAAATATTTCAGGTGAAAAAAATGTAACTCTACATTAAATCTAATTCGGGAAAATCTTGAGTGCTTATTACATATATTTTACCTTAGTCCCCTTCCAAAGTTTTCGGACTTTACTTTCTTGCATGTCAATTATAACAAGCTCGCTTAGGTGAAAATCAGATGGCAAAGATTTCAAAGGGCATTCAAGCCAACAAAGCCATATCAACTCTCTGGGGAGAAGACTGTAGCTCCCTGCAAGATGTGCTCTTGTGATTTGGAGCAATTGTAACAAAAGAGTTGGCTCCGAAAACCTGGTTGGACCGGAAAGAAAAATTGAAACCGGTCAAACTCGGTCAAACTCGTAGAAAAATCGTTCAAAATCGTAGAAAAATCGTAGAAAAATCGTAGAATAATAATAATAATAAAAAATAATAATATTTAATTATATTTAAATTCATTTTTTAAATTTAAATATAATTAAAAATAATAATTTTTGTACGGACATTTTACGATCTTTCTACGATTTTACGATCCGATCTTACGATCCGATTTTTCGGAGCCCTTTCCGATCCGTGTTAAAATCTCGATTTTGACTGCCATGTTCAAATATCTAGCTGATGTAGGAAGTTGCTTAATTGTAGTACCCTTTGCGAACAACTGCATTAAGGATTCTAGGCCACCCAAAGCTGTCCGGCAATTTCTCAAGTTGCGAGGCACCTAGTAACGTTGAGAGTTTGAAGAGATTTTAAGCTACCCATTCTTTCTGGAAGACTCTTTAAGCTGTAACACTTCTCCAAATTCAACAAAACAAGGCTCTTCAAATTTCAAATAGATTGATGTACCTCAACCAAACTCGTGCATTCTACAAGTATCTTTCTCTCCAAACTAGAGAGTCCTCGGAAGTTTGGTGTTTTAACAAGGCACTTGGAATAACTGAGATTGAGGATTTTCAGCTTGTTAAGAATCTGTCAAAGAAAATAGAAAATAAAATACAAATATTTCAGTGAAAAAATGTAACTCTACATTAAATCTAATTCGGGAAAATCTTGAGTGCTTATTACATATATTTTACCTTAGTCCCCTTCCAAAGTTTTCGGACTTTACTTTCTTGCATGTCAATTATAACAAGCTCGCTTAGGTGAAAATCAGATGGCAAAGATTTCAAAGGGCATTCAAGCCAACAAAGCCATATCAACTCTCTGGGGAGAAGACTGTAGCTCCCTGCAGGATGTGCTCTTGTGATTTGGAGCAATTGTAAACATCTCATTTTTGTAAACGATTTTGTGCTGAATGATCCCTGTACATCTAGTGCCAGACCTTCCACGGCCTCTGTTCCCTGAAAAGAGCCAAGAAACATTGAAATATCATGACAATAAACATGAGAATGTTGATACCAATTTAAGGTAACAACCCACGACCACCTAACATATCTTTTGCATATTCTTGTTTTTTTTAAACTCCTATTTTCTTATTATAATGACAATTTATCCTACAAAGAGATATAAAGAAATCCCATAAAAAATTGTTGTTAGATTTTTATCTGTTTGCTGTGAAATATTGAATATTCATGTGATATCCTAAGTTGATGAATTATATATTGTTGTACGATAATTATGATTTAGTGATATAGTATTGGCAAACTATTAACTTATTTATGTAAAATTGAAAAAAAAAAACTTAAAGAGCAAAAATGCACTTTCCAACACAACTAGTGCCTAAAAATTGCACAAAGGTCTGACAAGAAATTAAGACAAATAAGAGAGTAAAGTACAACAATCAATATACAATGTAATGAGTTCTTACCATTTCCTTGGAGAGAACAGTGTATACATTTTTTGGAAGCACAATTCTGCTACAATTTCCAGGATGCTTACGTGACCTTTGACGAATAATCTCCCTTCCCATGTTTCGTACTATATCATGCATCCATAAACTATTGTGATTCTCGGTGTTAATTGCTATGAGAGACCTTCCAATGAGAGCTCTGAAAGCTACCTCTGGATGGCAACCGTATCGAGCACCTACTATATTTGCTACATAGTCCTTGTCTTGACCAACAAAAAAACACGCAATATCAAGGAATATCTCGCTTGAATCAACATCAAGTGCATCAAAACTTACTCTAAGCTTTCCTTGAATATCATCATGCGGAATATTTTTCCAATGATTAATATCAATTTCCCATCCAGCTTTGTCTCTTATGGACAAATGAGAACCTAGAATTTTAAGAGCCGAAGGAAGTCCTTCGCAATAGTCCACTACCTTTTCTGAAAGCTCCTCATAATCCTTTGCTGGACGGGTTTCCCTAAAAGCATGCAAACTGAAAAGCTGAAGAGACTGGTCTCGATTCAATTCCATCGCATGATACATCCCATCAACCTCTACTTCTGTTAGCAGATGCTTGTTCTTAGTTACAATGATTATTTTACTTCCAGCACCAAACCAACATCTCTCTCCCATCAATGCCTCTAGTTGTTCTCTTTTGTCCACATCGTCAAAAACAACAAAAACATTTTTACGATGAAGTCGTTCTTTGATCAAATTCATTCCTTCATAAACATTGTTGATCTTCCAAATGTTTGGTTTCAGAATATCATGAAGAAGGCGCTCTTGTAATTCAACCGGACTCGATCGGCTTATCCGATATTTCCTTGACACCCGAAAGAAAACTGCTTCCCTCAAATCTAGAATAAAGGTTGTTAAACACAGCTTTTGCTATTGTTGTCTTCCCTATTCCAGCTATCCCATGTATCCCCATGATGGCAACATTATTTCTTGCACCTGTTAGCAAAGAAATAACATCCTGAACTCTGGAACAAAACCTACTGGGTGCTTGGCTACGTGCAAGGTTTTGTTTCCCAATTTACAAGCTACATCATTGACAACCTTTTTAATGAGTTCCGCTTCATATCTGTTCATAGAGAAAGAAAGACATCAACGGCTTATAAGTTGTTAGATATTAATCTAGAATTTTCCATCCTATGCCTCTCTAGAACTATCAACGAAGTGCATCTTGAAAATCTAGCTCATCCATCTCTAGATATTCTCTTAAAAAAACAAGATCAAGTCATCGTTTCATGTAAATGATAATCTATCAGAAGTCTATAGGCCAGTTGTCAAACAGACCTAGCAGCCCTTCTTGGTAGTGTGAGTGTAAAGAAAAAAAGTATTGATACTTAATTTGAACAAAATTCTTTTATAATCACTATTTATCCGAGCCCTTGCCCAAAGTTTTATATCCAACATTAGTTAAATACAAGATCATTAGTTAACACCAGTCAGCACCAAAAAATATTTCATAGTAAAAAATAATGTTGTTGACATGAGTTTTGGCAGCAAGAGAATTTTTAAATATTAACTCAAGGCCTATTTTAGTTGGTCAATCTTAAAACTTCATAACCTAAATTCATACCTAACTTGAGTTAATTTAAACCATATGATGATTGATCTAATGTAACACAGTCAACTTGATGAGTTTTAAAACAACATAAATTGTTGTTCAATGTTGATTTGAGCTTTAAGATTCAAAAATGAATGAATTGAAAATGAGATCCTCCATAAAAGTTGTGAGTGAGGGTGTTATGCTTCATATGGGACTAGAATCACTTAGTTTGGTGTTTTAGAACTTCAGATATAATGTAAAAATAGATATTTGCTACATCTACATATATTGCAATTAAAAACTAATATTTAATCGACGTGGAAATATCAGGTTCAAATTGATTTGATAATAATAGCAAGATTGTTTCTGTTGATATGTGCAAGTGGATTTTGACTAGAAAAGATAAAGATATACCCATTTGTCTCATTGTTTAAACCCCATCCAGATAGATTTGCAGCCTGTACAAGAGCTTCTCTCCACCTGTTGACCTTCTCCATTTCTTCCTTGAAGTGTTCTTCATGTTCATCAAAAGCTTTTGCATAGCTACCAGTCTGTTTGCGGACATCTGAAGGATCCGTATCATAGAATATTGGAAGAACAACCCTGGTTAATTTTTTTGCCTCGCACTCAATAATCTTTACTAGTTTGTCAAGACACCATCTAGAGGAAGCATAGTTTCTGGAGAATACCACTACAGAAATCCTTGATCCTTCGATTGCCCTGAGAAGTTGTAGGGAGATTTCTTCTCCTCTAGGAAGTTCATTATCGTCCCTAAAAGTATGAATTCCGGCTTGGATTAAGGCAGAATAGAGATGATCTGTAAATTGTTTGCGAGTGTCTTCTTCTCTAAAACTTAGAAAAACATCATAGTTCCATCTATGGCTATAGAACGATGACGTGGATGAGAACTGAGACTTAAGAGTGTCAACGGACAACTTGTTGTCCGTGTGCAGGTTACCGTTATGTTTATATTTCCTTTCTTGTGTAATATTGTTGTAGTCTAGGACGGCAAAGTAGGAGAGTAGGTACAGAAAGTCTATTCTTTTATTGTATATATATATTCAGTTTTGTAATCCCTTAAAGAAGAACAATTTTACAGACAATAGAGTGTTATAGTTTGACATGGTATCAGAGCTCTCTCAGTTTGTAAAGTAATATGTGTTGAGCACCTCTCGGTTTGGATGTTGGTGTGCTATCAACACTGCAACTCTCGGTTTCTTGGATTTTGGCTCTGCTTGAAGTTTCTTTGGGTTTCTCGGTGAATCTCTGGTTCGAGTGGCATCTGCTGTCCAAACTCTCGGCACCTTCTGGGTCTGTCAAAACAGATCGGGATCTATTGATTTTCTTGGTTCTTGGCATCTTCTGTTCAAACTCTCGGTTTCTGTCAAAATCTTTGTGTTCTTCTTGCTGTCGGTTTCAATTTGAAGAAATTCTTCCTCTCGGCATCTGGAGTCCGTCAAAAATCTTCGATTCTTCTTGCTCTCGGCTTTCAATTTGAGAAAATTCTTCTCTCGGCACTGGAGTCCGTCAAATTTCCAGGTTCTTGCTCTCGGTTTCAATCTTCAGTTTCTTGTTTCTTACTCTCGGTTTCTTGTTTTTTTTTATTGCTCTCATCCACCTCACTTTTATTTCTTGTGTTTCTTGCTCTCGGTTTCTTGTTTTTATTGCTCTCATCCACCTCACTTTTATTTCTTGTTTTTTTATTGCTGCAGTCTCGGCCACCTCTCTGTTTCTGTTTTTTATTATTATTTTGAGATAAAAAAAAATTATTTTATTGCTCTAAGTTTTCTTCCTTGCTCTCGGTCTGTTAAAATCTTTGTGTATTTATTTGTCTTGGGTTATATATTTACTTGAGATGGATTCAGCACCTATATGTGTCAAATTTTCGGGGACAAATTACTCTACCTGGGCATTTCAATTTGAACTTTTTCTCCTAGGAAAAGATCTTTGGGGTCATATTGATGGCACTGATGCTGCCCCAAAAGATGATACCACCAAAGAACCTAAGGACTCTCCCTCTTGGGCTGTGCTTGATGCCCGAATTATGTCTTGGCTTCTTAGTTCAGTGGAACCACACATTGTTCCAAATTTGCGAGCACATCGTACTGCTCAATCTATGTGGAAGCACTTGAAGCAAGTGTATCATCAGGTTGATGGTGCTCATCAATTTCAGCTAGAACATGCTATTGCCATGTTTCAACATGGAAATCTTTCTATTCAGGACTACTACTCTGCATTTTTGACCATTTGGCATGAATATTCTAATTTGGTTACAGCGAATGTCCCTATTGCCACTCTTCCAACTATTCAGAGTCTTCATGAAAATAGCCGACGAGATCAGTTTCTTATGAAATTGCGACCAAAATTTGAATCAGTCTGGTCTTCTTTACTGAATAGATCTCCTGTTCCTTCTCTTGACATCTGTTTCGGTGAGTTGCTTCGCGAAGAACAACGGCTTAGTACTCAAGCTATTTTGGAGCACTCTCATGGTAGTTCTGGGCCAGCAACAATAGCGTATGTTGCTCACGGGCAAGGATCGTCCATGCCTTCTAAAAACTTGCAATGTTTCTGTTGCAAGGGATATGGACATATTGCTGCCAATTGTCCTAAGAAATTCTGCTCTTATTGTAAGAAAAAGGGTCATATTATTAAAGAATGTCGTATCCGTCCTTAGAATCGTCAGGTCAGAGCATTTCACGCCTCTCTTAATGTGCCTCTAGCAGAAAATTATGTTCCACATGCCTCTTCTTCAGGTGGTATCTCCTCTCTTCCACCTCCAGCAGGAAATTATTGTACACCAGAAATGGTGCAACAAATGCTAATTTCTACATTATTGGCCATGGGGTTGCAAGGTAAAAATTCTACTAAACTCTGGTACATAGACTCGGGGGCAGAAAATCATATGACAAATACTACTACTATCTTGAGTCGTGTACGGCCCTATGATGGTCAATCGGCTATTCAGACGGCCAATGGTAGTTTCTTGCCCATTACTGCTGTTGGTGATGCCTCTTCTACATTCACTAATGTGTTTCTTGATCCTAATCTTTCCTCGAATCTTATCTCGGTTGGACAATTAGTTGATGATAATTGTAATGTTCATTTTTCTGGTGCTGGTTGTGTTGTGCAGGACCAGGTATCGGGAAAGTTGATCGCAAGGGGACCTAAAGTGGGGCGCTTGTTTCCACTATTTTTACCTGTTCCAACATTTTCTTCCATTAAGTCTTTTACTTGTAATAAAATTCCTGCTCTTAGTATGGTGTGGCATCGTCGTTTAGGTCATCCCAATAATCAGATCTTATCTCATGTATTGAACTCTGGTTTTATTGGTAATAAAGCATATCCTTCTTTATCTCTTGAGTGTGATCCTTGCAAAATTGGTAAAAGCAAAATTCTTCCATTTCCTTTGCATGCTAGTCGCGCTTCCCACTGCTTTGATCTTATCCATAGTGATGTTTGGGGACCTTCCCCAGTCGATTCTCATGAAAAATTCAAATACTATGTAACATTCATTGACGATTATAGCAGATTTACTTGGGGCTATTGTCTTCGCTCTAAATCTGAAGTTTATCGTATCTTCACTGAGTTTTTAGCATATGTAGCTAATCACTTTTCTACTACTATTAAAACACTACGGACAGATTCTGGTGGTGAATACTTGTCTACTGAGTTTCAGGCTTTCTTGGCATCTAATGGTATTATTCATCAACGTTCATGTCCTGCTACTCCTCAACAGAATGGAGTAGCTGAACGAAAAAATCGTCACCTTCTTGATGTGGTACGTACTCTCTTGTTAGAATCCTCTGTTCCTTCCATGTTTTGGGTTGAAGCTCTAAAAACTGCTACCTACTTGATTAATCGCTTACCCTCTCAAGCATTACAAATGGAGTCTCCATTTTTTCGCTTGTTCGCCAAACAACCTAGTTATGATAATCTTCGTATTTTCGGTTGTGTCTGTTTTGCTCACTTACCACCTCATGAGCGACATAAATTATCTGCTCAATCTATAAGATGTGCATTCTTGGGATATAATTTATGTCAAAAAGGCTTTGTCTGTTACGATCCTACTTTACGACGTACACGTATTTCTAGGAATGTAATTTTTTTTTAGAATCAACAATTCTTTCCGGTGTCCTCTGTGTCCTCTCCTTCTACTGTGGTCCTCCCTTCATTTGAGTCACAAGTATCTGATCGTCATCCAGTCAACTCTCGCTTTAAACCAGGTATTGTGTATACAAGACACTCCCACCCACAGTCTCCTCCAGCGGCTAACTTGATATCTGATCCTCCCACACTCCAAATTCAGACAAATGATGAACCACCAGAACCCCGGGTACGTCACTCATCTCGAGTGTCCGTACCCCCGGATAGGTATGGGTTTCCCACTTCTGGTAACTCTATTTCAGCTCTTACTGTTGCACTGTCTAATTTTGATATACCTACATGCTACTCACTCGCTGCAAAGCATGATTGTTGGCGACAGGCTATGCAGGAAGAAATAGCTGCTTTAGAGGCTAATCACACTTGGGACATTGAGCCATGTCCGTCATCTATTATTCCCCTGGGTTGCAAGTGGGTTTACTCAGTCAAAGTCCGATCTGATGGCAGTTTAGACCGTTACAAGGCCAGACTTGTTGCGCTTGGGAATCATCAGGAATATGGGGTCAATTATGAAGAGACGTTTGCTCCAGTGGCTAAAATGACTACTGTGCGTATGATTCTGGCTCTTGCTGCTTCTAGTCATTGGCCGCTACATCAGATGGATGTCAAAAATGCATTTCTTCATGGGGATCTTAAAGAATGCATTTATATGAAGCCGCCTCCGGGATTATTTTCTTCTCCGACTTCACATGTGTGTAAGCTTCGTCGCTCTCTTTACAGTCTCAAACAGGCTCCAAGGGCCTGGTTTGATAAATTCCGCACCACTTTACTACAGTTCTCATTCCAACAGAGCAAGCATGATACTTCCTTGTTCCTTCGGAAATCAGTCGTGGGTATTGTTGTTCTTTTGGTGTATGTTGATGACATTGTGATTACGGGTTCTGATTCAGCTCTACTTGATCAACTCAAAACTCATCTTTCAGAAGCATTTCATATGAAAGATCTTGGGTCCCTCACTTATTTTCTTGGTCTTGAAGTTCATCGTAGCTCCTCGGGCATTTCTCTAAATCAGCATAAGTATGCTAGTGATGTGGTGGCTACAGCTGGTCTACAAGATGCTTCTTCGGTTGATACTCCTATGGAAGTGAATATCAAGCTTCGTAAAGAGGAGGGTGACTTAATTGCTGATCCCAGTTTATATCGAAAATTGGTAGGCAGCCTTGTTTATCTCACCATTACTAGACCGGACATCTCATTTGCCGTACAACAAGTCAGCCAGTTTCTTCAGGCTCCTCGCCATCTTCATTTGGCTGCTGTTCATCGGATCTTACGCTATGTTCACGGCATGGTGGCTCGTGGGTTAGTTTTTCCTACAAACAACCCTCTTCGCCTTACAGTTATAGCGATGCGGATTGGGCAGGTTGTGCAGATACTCGTCGATCCGTCACTGGTTGGTGTATGTTCTTAGGAGATGCATTGATCTCTTGGAAGAGTAAGAAACAAGATCGAGTATCTAAGTCCTCTACAGAATCTGAGTATCGGGCAATGTCTCTTGCTTGTTCTGAAATCATTTGGCTTCGAGGGTTGCTTGATGAGCTCAATTTTTCTGCCACTGACCCTACACCTCTCCATGCTGATAATACGAGTGCTATTCAGATCACGGCTAATCCTGTCTTTCATGAGCGAACGAAGCATATTGAGGTGGACTGTCACTCTATTCGTGAAGCCTACGACGCTCGTGTTATTACTCTTCCTCATATATCCACCGACTTGCAAATTGCCGATATCTTCACCAAAGCCCTCACACGTCAACGCCATTGTTTCCTAAATAGCAAATTGATGCTGATTGATCATCTTGCATCAATTTGAGGGGGGCTGTCAACGGACAACTTGTTGTCCGTGTGCAGGTTACCGTTATGTTTATATTTCCTTTCTTGTGTAATATTGTTGTAGTCTAGGACGGCAAAGTAGGAGAGTAGGTACAGAAAGTCTATTCTTTTATTGTATATATATTCAGTTTTGTAATCCCTTAAAGAAGAACAATTTTACAGACAATAGAGTGTTATAGTTTGACAAAGAGTTAGCCATACAAAGGCCTACACAGGCTAACACTTCTTTGTTTTGTTTTTTAACAGAAACACAAACAAGTCCACCGATCCAAAATTCACCCAAAACTGCAAGGCTGGTTGTTAATCAATTATATATATTGCTCATGAATGAATAAATGGAAATGAATCCCCATTTCCAAGAATCCCATTTTGGGATTAAACTTGCAAGGATGTTTGGGTAAAAACAAAACCTACGAATGTAGTAGACAAAAGGGAGATCACTTTTATAAAAATAGATTTGAAGACTCAGCATGAGAATTACTAAGAATTTAATTATTTATATATTTAAGCCAGACTAGGCCTAGGGTCATCACCACTGCAATTGTCTATCAAGGCAGAAAAAAGAAGAAGAGAATAAACAACGAAATTAAAAGTAACAAGGCAATGGGGAGCGAGAACGAGCCAGCAAAACTACTTTTACCGTACCTGCAAAGAGCCGATGAAACTCTTGTCGCTTATTACTGTAAGTCTTTTCAATTTCTTAAACCCTAAGGCTCCTCTCTCAATTTCTCTCTGAATTGAAAAACTTGTAAGAACTAACAATGTTTCATGACACCGACCACGTCAAATTGGACTCGCTGAGAAGTAGAAGACCCGAAAAATCGGTTCCTGAAATGCAACAAGAGAATTTATTAGAAGTCCTGGGTCCGGTTGGTGCAGGTGGGTTTTGTTGATGTCGTGGAGTGCCAGCTGTGAGAGAGACAGTAAGACTCACATTTGGTGGAAAGGAAGCTTCTTCCAAAAATTTTTTGCTCCATCTCCAGCAAATAATTTATTCTTCCCTTTTCTTGTTGCTAGCATTTCTATTAAGAAGAAAAATAACCAAATTAATGAAAGAAATTAAAATCATGGTTCTCTGTGATGAGAAATCAACGCTAGAATTTTTTTGACAAATTTAGGGCTCAATTGTAACCGTATTTTGCCAAAAAATTGAAGAAAAATAAAAATTTAAAGTTTTTTTTTAATTAGATTTTTAATAGGTCAATTTGATTCAAACATGATCTAATTATTTAAGAATTAATTTGGGTCCAATTGAAGGATTTAATTAGGTGGAAAGACTTAATTATACTTTAAATTGGTCAAATTAATTTTATTAGAGACTTAATTGATGAAAAATTAAGTTTGATAGCCTAATTTGAGCTTAATTGAGAAGATTAGAATTTTAGAAAACAAAATTTAATTTTTACAAAGTTAATTTTTTGAGATTAGAGGGAAAATTGCAAGAAAATCAAAGTTTTGTGGTCAATTGAGAGTCAAACTATATAAATCTGACACCAATTACCAAAAAAAAAAACACGTAAATTTAGAGATGCTATTAAAGTTTGGTGGGGTTAAAATTACATAAAATTTAAAATTTAAAATCAATTAAAAATATAATTAGACCAATTATAAATTGAGAATTCAAAATGAAACTATTTTGCAAAATTCAAAGGTAGCCAATACTTAAGTTTTGTATCTTGATCTGCATACATGTCATCATCTTCCATCATTGCGTATTCATCAGAAGTGTAAAAACACGACTTGCAAAAACTATAGTGTGTTGACAAGAAACAAGGGAACTAAGGGGAAAAAACAACAGGGGCGATACAAAGAATAATGATGTTTTGTCTCTCTCTCTCTCTCCCCGCTGCAATGTTTTCTTCTTTTCTTCTCCACCATGAGCTTCTCCTCTTCAACAGTGGCATTCTCCTCCTCTTTTCTTCTACGCTTAGCAACAACACTTTCTTCTCCACCATAGACCACCAATAGTAGCAACAACATCGTCTTCTTCCTCTCATAGTCACTGTCAAGGTTGTTAAAATCGCGATTTTGACACGACACGGAAGGTGCTTCTGAAACTCAGATTGTAGAATCGTACCTGAATTTTTCCGTACAAAAATCGTAAAATCACAACTAAAATCGTGTAGGTTGAAAAATCATAAAATCATAACTAAAATATTTCCGAATACAATACATCATAATTATGGCCATAAAACTTCATTAGTTAAGGTTTATACATGATTTAAAATAACTTAAAATACATTACAAAACAATTATGTCCATGAAATTTCATAAGGTAAAAACTAACAAATTTAAAACAAATCTTCAACTTGCGTGCAATGTAAACTAATACCAGCCTCATTTTCATTCCCTTCGCTATGTTCAAGACTTGCATCAATAGCATCACTATCGAAAGGATTATTAGTACTACAACTGGTGCTAGACACCGATATTGCTATTACTAGATCCAACTCCAACAATATTTATCCCCAAACTCTTTGAATTAAAAGTTTCAAAATCAGCTTCAGTGGCATGAGTACCAATCTCCACACCATTGAAAGTTTCTTCATCATTATCGTCTTCTTTTTCATTTTTTCTTTGTGTTGCACAATCAATAACATGAAGTACATTAATGTCGATGAACCATCATGATGTATATCTTTTATAAGAGTTTGAGACAATTAAGATTTCACCTGTTTAACTACATTCACAAAGTATACTTTTCAGAATATGAATTTTGTCATATAAGAAAATAAACATAGTTAATTATCAGTCATCCATTCAATTAACCATTAACCAGCGGTGGTTTTAGGGAAATATAGTGCATATTTGGGAGTGTGGTTGATATTGCTTTTGAAAATGTTTTTTGTTCAGAATTGTATTAAAATGATATTTTAAAAAAAAAAAAATTTTGACACTAGCACATCAAAACAATCTAAAAGCACATTCTTTTTAATTTAAAGTAAAAAATAAAAATAAAAGTTTTTTAAATTTTCTCAAAAAGTATCTTACAAACATACTCCCATAAACCAACATGTGAGAATTTAACGATTTTTCATAATCACATACCACCACGAAAATTAATAAAAACATAACATAGCAATAATAGTAATCAAATAAGTTTTACGCTTAAAAATATCACAAGCCATGCAAAATATACATCAATAATAATAGCTCTATAAAAAATAAACACAAGGCAAGTTTTAATACCACGATAAAAAAAAAAATATGATCAATGTTGTGATGGTAATATTCCAATAAAACATGTATAAGAGCAAATACTATTCGCTCAAATCTATTTTGGTTCCTTTTCAATTTAACAATCATAAAAACTATCTATCTATCTATCTATCTATCTATATATATATATATATATATAAAAGCTTAACCATTTGATTTGATTTTGGTGATTGATTACGAGATTTTGGTCCCCGTTGTTATCCTATAACAATTAGGCATACAACTCACATCAGCTTGGCAAGAAAGAAATAACTCCCTGATCGACCATGTGTGTGCTTTTAGTATGGTTAGTGTTGTTTTTAAAAATATTTTTTATTTTTAAATTTATTAAAATAAGATTTTTTTAAATTTATTTTTGATATTAGCACATGAAAATAATATAAAAATATATTATTTTTTTTTAATTTAAAATAAAAAAATTATTTTTTTCAAATTATTTTTTCTTAAAAATATTTTTGAAAAATATCCGCTATATCCTGGTGACAGTTGAGCTTCCTCTCTATTGACATAAAAATTAAAATTCTAGCGATATTTTAAAAATATTATCAAATTATTTTTTTGTTGAGACTTGAGACCAGTATCGAATTATTAACGGACAACATAAGTGTATGTTAACCAGCCACGTTCTTCGCAGCGCTGAAAACAAAATAGGTAAACTACCAATTAATTATCTCTCGAAACATTTTTTTTTAATAAAAAACCATTTTAATTCAAATCGATTGAGGTCAACACGTTTGGACTGTTCTTCATAACGAGCCCACTACGCCATGACTGAAGGCGTCGTGCCATGACTATCCTGTTAGCCACACTTTCAAACCATGTGAAGTATTTAAGTCTCGTACTGAATATTTCAGAGAAAGAAAGAAAAAATCATAAATTCAGCAACCTAGTTTGACGGCCAAGATTTTCTGATCAAGTAACGATCTTCGAGCATTCTTAATTGGGAACCACGCGAAAACCGTGGGAGGCTATTTTAAATATTATAACAGGAAAAAACAAAAAGATAAAAAGGTAAGTGGGAACCAAGTCCAAATCCAATAGCATATCAAAATAAGATCGGTTAGGTCTCTTGGATTAATCAATTATTTTGAGATTTTTAATTAAATCGACATGCTCAATGTTTCATCACGTTATGGGTGATATGGCGAGATTCCATTTCTTAGTCCTTGTGCTGTTGGTCATGAGAAAATCTAGAACACCATGGTTTGGATTGTAGATCATGTTTGTAGTTGTACCCAACCAGTGATAACCTTGTAAGCTTCTTCAAATACCCAGTTGAAGCGGGAAGTTGCTTGATTGCAGTTCCATTTGCTAACAACTCAGTTAAGGCTTCCATATCACCCAAGAATTCTGGCAATCTTCCAAGTTGTGAGCACAAACTAATATTTAGAGTTTCAATGGATTTCAAGTTGTAAATGCTTCCTGGAAGAGTTTTTATCCTGCAACTGTTAGAGTATATATTCTGGAATACTAAAAATATATTCTAGAATGTAGTATAGGATATTTGACACATGTATATAAAGCTGTTACTAGCACACGGTGTGTGTGTGCAAAAATATTACAACAGATTATATTCAAAATTTCCTTCTCTCTCTGAACTCTCTCTCTCTTCTTCTCTGCACAATTTCTTCACTCTTTTACTAATCTCAACATGGTATCAGATCTATTTTGCTAGCGCATGAATTGATCCAATCTTCCGCAATCTGATCCTTCAATGGATCATTCAAAAAACAAACAAAGCAGCAGCAGAGCAAGCACCATCATGCATCGTGAAGAGGAGTGCACACACGCATAACTTCTTGTTCCTGTAAGTTTACCTCAATACAATCTTCTGCTTCTCCGAATTTGATGTTTTCTTTAAAGCTCGATCAGCTCTTTGACCACTGCTCCTCCTCTCTCCACTGTCTCCAATCCTTAAATCAAACATTTAGTGTTCAAAGAGTCTACCGAAAAGTCACACACAAAAAATCATAATCTAGTCTCAGTAATACTCTCAACTCTTTAGTCTCTATGCAATAAATTACTGGATTCAAATTTTGCACAACAAAAAGTGAAGCTCAAACAGAGCAACAGTAGAGTGAAAAAAAAAAGATTAAACAGAGCAACAGCAGAGTGAAGAAGAAGAAGAAAAGAGCAATCGAGGGAGAGGAGAACTGATTTACCAGAGGTGTGGGCTTCGGTCCTGGAGTCGCTGGCGCGGTATTTGGCGTGAGATGGTGGTTCTAGATCAACGTCGTTGTTTCCAATACCGTTATTTGACGGTTCTCCATCTGGTTTTCTGAATTTAGAGCAGCATCAGTGGGCTTATTAGCACAGAAATCAGGAAAGGCATCTAAGGTTCCAAACAAGCCATTCAGATTGAGTCCTTTCTTGTGACCAGTACCTTTGTCGACGGTATGGCACTGAGCACACTTAGTCTTACAGATCTTCTCTCCCACTTTAGAATCGCCAGGACGTGCTTCAGCGAAAACTGGCATTTCATCTGGTTTTGCAAGTAGAAGAGGATGAGGCGGCTGCTGGTAAAGGAATAAGTAGAAACCCTAGATGTTATGATTTTTGTAGTGTCGTTTGTATTGTTATGTTGTTTGTTGTGTTGCCGTTTTGATCATTTGTTATAATAAAAAAATGAAAAAAAAAAACAATATCATTGAGAATTACAAAATGAATTCTTACACAGATTAAGAAATTCATCGGCAAATGAAAAACTTCAGAAAAACTGAAGTAGCCAAATGAAAAACTGAAGTAGACAAATGAAATTCAAACCCATTCTATCACCTCTCTGACCTCCTATTTCTTTCTTCTCATCCCTCTCTTCTCAAAGATGAAAAACTTCAGAAAAACTGAAGTAGACAAATGAAATTTCAATCAAGAAATAGACAAATGAAATGTCTTCTCTCTCTTCTATCTCCTTTGCCATTTGAGCATTTTTCTTTTTCTTCTCAATCGCATTCAAACTCCTCTTTTCTTTACATAGTGATTTTTGTCAAAAAGGATTCAATACTCATGTGTTTTGTTTTCATTGCTGCAAACTCATGCTTGGTTTGTCAAAGCAAGAGATTGAGGGGGGATGTTAGAATATATATTCTGAAATACTAAAAATATATTCTAGAATGTAGTATAGGATATTTGACACATGTATATAAAGCTGTTACTAGCACATGTTGTGTGTGTGCAGAAACATTACAACAGATTATATTCAAAATTTCCTTCTCTCTCTGAACTCTCTCTCTCTCTTCTTCTCTACACAATTTCTTCACTCTTTTACTAATCTCAATAGCAACATCCCTCCAAATGCAACAAAACAAGTCTTTTTAAATGTCCTGACAATGAAGCGGAATGACATTCTCGTATAATCTTTTCATTTTTCCATTTGCTCGCATTCCATTAGCGTATACTTGCGATCAAAAGTGGTTGTTTTCATGATTTTTTGAACTTCGCTGGCCATTTGGCGTTTTCATCGCATTCATCATCTCATTTACGTTCTACTCGCTTTATTTTGGCCATGTTTCATTATTTAAATCTACATCATTGAGTCTGAAAACTACACATTGACCATAATTATTAGGAAAAATACATATCGAAGTAACACTTGTGCCAAATTTCTTCTGGTCCTTAAAGTTTATGGCTGCATGACTAGGAGACTAGGCTAAATGATGAAAATAAAAGAATCCAACATGGAGATTATCATGTTACGAAAATAGATTCCTGTCTTGTTTCACTGTATCGAGGTCCTGATTATGAACAGTACGTTTAGATCCATGATTTAAAGACTGGTGAATTGCTGCGGACTCCATTAATTGTCACTGGACACTCAATTGGAGGATCAGTTGCTTCTCTATTTACCTTATGACTTTTGGACAACATAAAAAAAATTCAACCCCCTCCGAAGTTCCCCCTCTGCATCACTTTTGGCTCGCCATTTATCGGCAATCAAGGACTCCGAAAAGCAATATTAGAATGTTCAACATGGAATTCTTGCTTTCTCCATGTCGTCGGTGTTAGAGAGATGTGTAATTGATGAAGAACAATTAGAGAGAAAACAGGGGAGAGAGAACAAAGGAGAGGGAGAGAAGAGAATTTGAATTTTATTATCTTTGTCACTTACATTGTGTGTTACAACAACCACTATTTATACATCTTGTATACTCTCTATTTGATACTCTAACATCCCCCCTCAATCTCATGCTTTGATAAACCAAGCATGAGATTGCAACAATGAAAAAGAAATACAAGAGTACTTAATTCTTTTGACAAACAGTATGTAAACAAAAGAAGAGAAGGAATTTCATTGGTCTATTTCTTGACCAGAATTTCATTTGTCTCTGTAAGACTTTGAGAAGAGGGATGAGAAAAAAGAAATGGGAGGTAAGAGAGGTGATAGAATGGGTTTGAATTTCATTTATCTACTTCAATTTTTCTGAAGGATTTTATTTGGCTTCTTCAGTTTTTCTGAAGTTTATCATTTGCCGATGAATTTATTAATCTGTGTAAGAATTCATTTTCTTCTTCTTCTTCTTCTTCATTGGATTAAGTTTTTATTAATCTCTTTTTTTTTTCTTTTTTTTTTTTTACAAAACGGCACCGTACCACACAATAACAACGCATAAAAGGAAGGAAATAAAAGATAAAGAAAGGCATAAAGCAACCCTAGCTCAATGTTAGAGAGTGCATGTCCGCCGCTTCATTTGGAATTGCAGCACCAGTCATCAATCGGTCAAGGAAATAGGTTGCCGTTCACATTCAAGCCACATCACATTGGAGTGTTGATAGCTGAGCACATTAATGTTCCTCTTTTCTTGCAGCCCAACGCTTGATCTCGACATCCAATGTTTCAACAATCCTATGTCTCTCTGCTTGTTCTCTCTGGAGTTGAGAGCTGATGATGTGGAGGCTTTGATTGAGATGAGTTTTGGAGAGAAGGTGGAAGGCAAATTTGAAGAGGAAAGCAATTCCTTGAAACGGTGAGTCATCGCTGCTTCCAGGTGTGCTCTCAAGGCATGAATTTCTCTATCAAGCTTGTTTGTGGTTTCTGCATTCTGTTTTGCCAACTCGTCGCGTATACATCCTCTTTCTAGAGTCAAATCCAAACACTGTCCACCAGTTACCATATCAATTTCATACTTCAATTCATTGCGCATTTTCTCTATGTCTCCTCTGAATTTTTCAGTCTCATGTTGTAGCAAAGAAAAATGATGCTCCTGAGAACTCTGTGCTTCAAACTTAAACTTAGACAGATTTGCGTGTTGAATCATTTCACTCTTCTGCATTTCTGCCTTAAAAACAAAAGAATGAGCAACATTCTCCAAACTATCATTCAACACTCCAGTCATCACAGCAGTAATCGCCTCCGCTTGCTTCGACGGCACGTCGTGCGCTTCTAATCGTATATCGGCGAAGTGCAGGTCTTTGGTAGCTTGAGGAAGTGGATGAATAAGAACCTTGATTTTGAAATCAGTCAGTTGAATCAGAGAGCTCTCCTTCTCCTTCTCCTCCATTTATGTATTGATTTTGAGAAGATTCTTAGATGAAGGAGACGATTTGTGATTGTGTTGCTTCAGATTTTTGAGCAAAGGATCTGCCCTGTGATATCGGTTTGCAGAGGTTATTCATCTGAACATGAGCATAGAGATGAGGAAGCTCTGCCCGGCGACGATTTTTGAGCTCAGGTTGCTCCGATCATCAAGCTTGGAGTGAAGAAGCTTGGCGTGAACAAGACGAAGATTTTTCTGTAGCAACTCACTGTAAACAAGATTGTGAAGAAGAGCAGATTACGGAAGCAAGAAATTTGAATTAATGTGTATGCGTGAGCATTTGAAGCTCTGATACCATGTTAGAATTGTGTAATTGATGAAGAACAATTAGAGAGAAAACAGGGGAGAGAGAACAAAGGAGAGGGAGAGAAGAGAATTTGAATTTTATTATCTTTGTCACTTACATTGTGTGTTACAACAACCACTATTTATACATCTTGTATACTCTCTATTTGATGCTCTAACAGTCGGCAACAAGGACCTGTTTCCTAAAGCTTCCATTTCCCACAACGATACTGCTCAATCTGTTTCAGACGATTACAAGGCTTTCGGCACATTTATCTCATGCATGGAGATGGTAGTAATGTGAATTGTGAATTTTTTGTTCTTGATTTTCAGATTTTGTTTCAAGAAATGGGTTTATCTCATCTGATCCAAAGATCAATCACCAAGAAACTACTCCCTTCAAAACCCTCAAATATTATATCTTCTTCCTGGTTTCTAGCTGATACCACTGCCAAGTCTTTCGATCTTAGTGGTGGTTCTAATGGCGCCAAGATCAAGTCTTTCAAGCTCATACCATGTTAGCTCTGGTGGCTTTACGCGTGGAGTTGTTTTCTGGGAGCCCAATATGCCTGTTACCATTGAAGAGTTTCAAATGCCTCGTCCTAAAGCTGGAGAAGTACTTATCAAGACTAAAGGTGAAATCTTTGATCAGCTGTCAAACACCCCTTTGATTTCTTGTTTATGGTGATTTTTGTGGATTTTGTTTTTGTTTTTGGAGTCATTATATGTCTTTTTTGGTTGTAGCTTGTGGGGTTTGTCACTCTGATCTTCATGTTATAAAGGGCGAGATTCCATTTCCTAGTCCTTGTGCTATTGGACATGAGATCACTGGAGAAAAACTATTGAAAGGTACATGGATTAGTTAAAGGTGAAATCAAGTCTTCTTTCTTAATGATTTTGTGTGATTCTTTTGAAATTGTTTGAAAAATATTGTATACCTTGAGTGGAAAATGGGATCTTTATCATGCAGGGAGATGGTAGTAATGTGAGTTATGAATTTTTTGTTCTTGATTTTTAGATTTCCAGTTGGCTCTCGTGTTGCTGGAGCTTTTATCATGCCTTGTGGTAACTGTTTCTACTGTTCTAAGGTGACATTTCTTTGAGATATAATATGTCAAAATATAAAAACATTTCTAGCTTCAACTCAAGTTTTTGTTTTTTTGGAAAGGCCATATGCATCAATTTACTATTGTCTATATGACTCCATTGAAATTCCTTTTAATTGTTATTTTATTAGTTTTGTTGTTGTTATTATTATTGTTTTTATTATTACCATGTCTTTTCTTGGCAAAGAGAAATTTTACCATTAGACATTATTATTGGATTACTAAAGAAATTTTATATATTCTAGGAAAGCCGATTTCCATGTACAGCATGGGAGGCCTTGCTGAATACTGTGTTGTTCCAGCACATGGATTAACTATATTACCGAACTCATTGCCATACTCAGTGTTTACTGTTTATGGTGCTATGGCTCATGCTGCTCAAGTGCGTCCTGGGGATTCTGTTGCTGTGATTGGAGTTGGTGGTGTTGGGTCAAGGTGACGGAAATATTTTAAATTGATTAGATAGCTGTTAGTTCTACAGACATTGCATCCATAACATACATGTGCTTGCATGTGCACATACCTTACACACACACAGAGGTCCCAGCTTTTCACTCATGTGCTTCATGTGTGTGGATGTATGTGCCTATAAATGTTATAAAAATGCGGGGAGAAGACACATGTAACAATGAAGCAAAAGGTGCTTTCAACAACTTCCAAGGTCATTTGATGTCAGTCTAACAAGCAGCTTAGCTAATTTCATTCTGGTTGTTAGAAACAGGGGAAATTATTTGATCGTAAAAAAAAACAATAATTCTAGACTTCTCATGCATCATAAAGTTTCTATTTCCTTTCCTTTTCTTATTTGATTTGTATTTTTGAGTCCAGAGAAGGGTTGCGTTGGACTTTCCTGAACAGTGCTTATAGCCATACACGTAATTCTAGACTTCTAGGTTTTAATATGTAAATAGTGGAAGGTCCCCAATTTAACGACAAAAACAGATATATGGGGGTATAATGTGACTTTGCTTATCTAACTAGTGAACCCAAGAAAATGAGAAACATTACAACACCATGACAATAATCATAAGAATAAAACATTAGCAGAAATTCAGGTTGTTGATGTTTTTTCTGAATTATTTATGTTATCAAAGATAGAAGATCCTATTGAAAGGATAAAGGTGCGTTCTTTGTCCTTTAGTTCTTAGTTAAATGAGATGCAGAAGTTCCCTACTCATGATAAAAGATATGAAAGTTTAGCATTTCATGCTTTCTTCATAACCCCAATGGACTGTTTAGTTTTTTGATTTGCTTATGATACTGAGGGTCGGCCATAATCTCAGTTCTCAGTTATGGTTTTCTTTTTTGTCATTCCAAATTGTGGCATTCAAGTATTTATGGAGAACTCTGTCTTCTGATAGCATGTTGCCACTGGTCACACATTTGTAAATAGATTAAGAAACATTCTTATGCTTTTCTTCTATATTTTGAAGTTAAATTATGTTGTGTTTATGTTTTCCAGGAAATAACTGGAGGAAGAGGTGTGGACATTGCTGTGGAAGCCTTGGGCAAACCATTGACATTTTCACAGTGAACACAGAGTGTAAGAGATGGAGGAAAAGCTGTGATGATTGGACTTGCACAGGCTGGAGCTATACGGGAGATCGATATCAATCGTTTGGTCCGTCGAAAGGTGGGTATTTATCAATGGGTGTCATACGTCTACTTGTGCATTTTTGGTCAATATCTTGGAGAACCTTTTCATTAAACCCAACTCATCTCTGTCAATGTATCTATGCTATAACATCAACCGATCTTGTCCATGTATCTATGTTTTTATTTTGGAATGCCCTTTCAAGACGGCCGAATTTCACAAGTAAAATATAATGTATTTAGTTGATCCCTGTTACATAGCAACATGTGAAGTTATGAAAAAAATATTCTCATTGCCGTTCCCTTGTTGGAAATCAAAGAAGCAAAAAATCAACAATAATAAAAAACTGGAAATTTCAGTAGAACAAGAACAATAAAGAACACTAAATTCCAGCAAGTAGGAGCAGAATCGAAGGTTGGGTTACTGCCATCCCTCTTCTCTTATTTATAGCAAAATTTAAGTGTTACATTCAAATAAAAACTCTAGTTTGATTACAACTCCTTCTCCTTATCTTTGTTCAAGATAAACTTAGAGTTTGTAGTTGTAATTGAAATGAAATTGTGCGCAAAGTAACATGGTCTTCTGTGCGTGTGGCATAAAACTTCCTGATTTGACGGTGCCGCAATAACTCCACATGATCAGGAGAGAAATCAATTGATACCTAAACAGGCTGACAACTTCTTTGACTAATGCTTGCTTTCTGAAAATGCACTACTCGCTCTCTCTCCAAAGAAAACCCGAATTTTCCACAATCTCTATTGATAATTGCATTAACACTTTGCAGATAATATCTGGGCCTATGTCCCACCTGATTTCACTAGAGAGCAGAGAACTCTGTTGTTGGCTTGCAGAAGAAACATGAATGATGGTTCTGCATCGGGGTCAGTTCTTCTCAGCAATGTTAAATATCCATGACTCTCGACCATTTAGGGACCCCTATTTCAAACCATGGGAATGCATATTGAATGCATATGCATTTTTTTTAAAAAAAAAAAAAAACTTGCCCTTTAAAGAGTGACACGTGGTCGTAACGACTGCACGCTAACAAAAACTGTGAGAATGCATGTTGAAATGCATATGCATTTTTTTTTTTACGGACTTGAACTTCGAGGAGAGACACGTGACCATAACAATTGCATGATAAACAAAAACTATGGGAATGCATGAATATGCGTATTTTTTTTTTACTCGTCTTTCGAGGAAGTGACACATGACTTTAGCAATTGTATGATAAGCAAAAATTGGATTTTTGCTTAAACCCTGCAATGCAAATTTCCTAAGCGATGGCTACTGTGTCACCCAAAACTCTTGAATGCAAAATGCCTCGAGAAGAATTTGCCTTAATGCAAAACAAAATAGAGGGAGCATACACCCTAATGATTGGTTCTAGTTCCTCGTACGTGAGATACAGGGTAGGTTTACTACTTGGTCTCTAAAGAGAGTCTCTTACTGTCCCAGTGATCACCCTCGTAAAGGCGATATGGGGGTTTAGCAGATAGCGAGATGGCACGTATACCAATCACTACCAGTCTACACACTCAGCAAAGAGTTGGGGTTTACACAAACTTCAACCTTGACTCAAGTCATAGGTAAGCTGCTAGTCCCCCACTTAACTTAAAGTTTTAGTGTGTGCTCTCAAAATAATAAAAGTGATGCATGACAAGGCATATTATGATGACAGGATGTAAAGATGCATGCTAAAGCTTCTAAAAAAATATAAACCATCCATAGCAATATGAAAAACAATAACATATCATAAACAAACCAAATTATCAAGCCTAGTCCAAGTCCCCAGCGGAGTCGCCATTCTGTCGCACCCAAAAAAAAAATGAGCGCGCGGCGTCATGACGACTCTTCCCCGTGAGCGGGGGATTAAATATCGAAGGGGTTCTTTATTTTCGTAAAAAGGGGAGTCTCCACCTAGTATTATGGTTACTAGGAAACCTAAAACTGGTCTTTCAGAGATTCTAGGGTAAGGAACTGGTTGCATAAAGGGAAGGTTTTAGCACCCCTAGTACGCCCTACCTAAGGTAAGCTGCTTGACGTTGGGTTTGCTTATGACTTGATCTGTCAAAACATATGTTAAATAAATGGCAAATGGGATATTACTCCGCAGAATATTTTGGATATTAATCCTTTAGGATTTATTTACCCAAATACCAACAGTGAATAATAGCATATTATTCCCGCCAAATATTTTGGATATTAACCCCTTTTGGATTCATTTATCCAAATACCGACAATGAATAATAACATATCATTCCCGCCGAATATTTTGGATATTAACCCCTTAGGATTTATTTACCCAAATACCAACAGTGAATAATAGCATATCATTCCCGCCGAATATTTTGGATATCAACCCCTTTAGGATTTATTTACCCAAATACCGACAGTGAATAATAAATTCCCCAAAAAATAAGATTTTATATTTTTTTAAATACTGATCAATGCCCTTTGGATTTTACAAACATGTTGTAAAATCTCAAAATGCAAGAAATGATTTTTTTCTTTGCGAAATCCATGCTAAAACTCATATTCTCTTCAAAACCCAAGATAATATATATTTTTTCAAAAGAAAAACAATTTTTAAAATATGCTAGTGTATTGGCCGTATGCAAAAAAAATAACACATTTTTTTATCTTTTTAAATAAAAATATATTTTGGAAAATTTGCATTTATATATTTTTATATTTATTATTTTATTGATTACTGGTGGGCTGCCTGTCAGCCCACCCAGTTCAGGGTCTGGGCTGCCAGCCCAGCCTGTCTTGGGCTGGGCTGTCAGCCCAGAGGGAAAAAAATAAGCTTGGGCTGTCAGCCCAGCTATTTCAAGCTGGGCTGTCAGCCTAGAGAGACTTGGGCCGTCGGCCCAGAATATCTGGGGTCTGGGCCGTTGGCCCAGAAATCTTGGGTCTGGGCCGTCGGCCCATGAATGTGGTCTGGGCTGGGCTTCAATCCGCACAGTCCTTCTCTCGGGCTGGGCTTCCAGCCGAGACGGGATGGAAGCCCAGTCTCATTACGAATCAGGCCGAATACCCAGACCCGGCCTGACCCAGCGCGGATTCACTCCCCGCATGCAGACATGGAGAAGATGAACAGTGAAAAATGGAAATTTCGAGTGTGATGAATGGCTTACCTGTTTATACCGTTGGGTAGAGGAGGTCGTGGTGATTCTTCTGATCGTTGTTTCGTCGGAAATGGTGGTCTGAGGTCGCTGGACGGAGCCTCGGAAGCTGGCGGGCTGGTGGCGTCTGCGTCGGGCTGCTCTGTTTTTTCTTCAACAGAGAAGGTTGCTGAGCTGCTGGGGGTTTATGGAAGAGACGATGGTGATGCTGAAGAGGGATATGGGTGGTCGACGGTGGTGATGCTTGGCTTGGCCGAGAATGAGAGAGAGAAAAAAAGGGTCTATTTTTTAGAGAGAGAGGGGGCAGAATAAACGAAAGAGAAATGCTGAGGAGAGTAGGAAGAAGATTTTCAAAGTTTTTATGACAACGGCACAGCCATTCTTCTCTATTTTTCTGCGTCCTTCACTGTGATTCTCACGTAAATCTTTTCTTTCTCTGCTCTGTTTTCTTTCTCTTTTCTTTTTTTCACGTCAAAATCCCTCTCTGTTCTCTTCTCCCCCCCTCTTTTCTCTTCATCGTGCACTGCTATTTATAGCAGAGAGGATCCAACCGTTAGGTTGCCATGCAGTGTTATGGAAAGCTTAAAAAATCGAGAGCAATCAGAGGATAAACAGGAAGGAGATCACGATTGATTAGGAAAAGGAATCACGGTTGATCTATTTTGACGAAGTCATGGGATTGAGCTGTTATAAAATCTGCTGTTGATCTGTTGTTGACTTGCTATTTTTATTCCAATTGATTTCCTTGATTCCATTTGATTGCCTGTTGCGTGATCTGCTCCATTTAATTGTTGATTTGGCAATTATCCCATCAAAAATTTAGCCTCAACCTCAGCTTTGCGCGATCCTTTTATTCTGGTCCTTGGATCTTGATTTTCACGATTTAACCCTCAATCGACCATAAAACTCTCAATTTGCTCAATTTCGCCCTTGTACCAAGATATGTATTTTTCAGATATATTTCCGAAACATAATAAATAAAGAGTCAAAAATTCGGTAGCAACAGATGTAATGGTAATATTCCAATAAAACATATGATCAAGAGTAAATACTATTCGCTCAAATCTATTTTGGTTCCTTTTCAATTTAATAATCATAAAAACTATATATATATATATAACCTAATATATAATTCCCGTGGCGTTTTTACCGTAGCTCCGGCACTGTAGCATGTGAGTGTATGCACTGTGGATTGTAATAGTATATTTTTGGGTCGGTTCGGCTCTCGGTTCATCGGTTCGATTGGTTTTCCGGTTTTTCCATTTTTTTCTATCATTTTTGCATAGTGAAATAGCGCTTTTAGCCCTCGAAAAAGACAAAAAACCGGTTATGGGTGGAGGGGCTCCACGGTAATGCACAATTTCGGACTGGTCCGGTCTGGTCCGGTCTGCCTACCTTTTCATTATTTTATATTTAACCGGAAATGGCTAATTACGGCTTTAGCCCCTAATAAGACAAATTGTTGACTTACGCACAGGGACACACCGGTAATTGACCATGCTTTTTTTAATTTTTTTTCTTTATACTGTTGGCGCGCGTGTCACACGCGCCCGATAGTATTCCGCCTCACGCCCTCTTTAAGTGGCGCGTGCGTGGTGCTGGAGTCGCCGGAGATAGTCTTCCGGGGTCTCAGTCGATGCGCCTTCGCTTGGTCGTCCTCCCGGTGCAGCGTGTTTTGGCCTCCGACGTCCGTGGATGCGGCGGTGTCCGGTTAAAGCCGCTGCAACCGTTTCTCTCTCTCCTGCACGTAAAAGTGTAGGAGAGTCCCCCGGTTGTTATGCTTTTTCATTGCGGTCCCTGTACTTTGAATTTTGTTTATGATCCTGATTTTTGTTATATAAGTTTTGATTTAGTTCGATTGGGTCCTTCGATTGAAATTAATTTAATGTGCAATGTTCACTTCGATCCTCCTTCTTTTAATTTCTAGATTGGGTTTAAATAACTCAATAAATTCGATACAGCAGTTTTGATTTTTGCAATTTTGTCCTTTGATTGAAATTGATAATAAATTTGATTTTCATTTCGGTCCTTATACTTTTATTTTTGGATTTTAATCCCTTTATATTTGATTTTCTTATACTTTTAATGTTTTTTTAATCCCTTGATTTCTTTTTATGATTTTAATTTTGTTAAAGTTTTTATGATTTTTTTAGTCTCCCATTTATTTTATTTTTTTCATTATTAACACAATAATAATAATAATAATAATAATAATAATAATAATAATAATAATTTAATTGTTTTTCTTGCTTACTCTTTTGTTAGTGTTTTTTAGTTTTTTCTTCCTCGGTATAATTTGATAATTTTTATTGTTTTGGCACTGATAGCAACGATAGTTTTTGTTTTTGTTTTATTCTTTTGTTTGATCTTTTGTTGAAGTTTTTAGGATTTTTTTTCCTTCCATTTTTTTCCTTTCATTATTAACACAAAAATAAAATA
Organism: Salix koriyanagi; assembly: GCA_029228605.1. Classification (NCBI taxonomy): domain Eukaryota; kingdom Viridiplantae; phylum Streptophyta; class Magnoliopsida; order Malpighiales; family Salicaceae; genus Salix; species Salix koriyanagi. The sequence continues at coordinate 8,268,820 of CM055337.1, read as the reverse complement.
AATAAATGAAAATAATAATAATAATAATAATAATAATAATAGTAATAGTAATAATAATAATAATAATTTAATTGTTTTTCTTGCTTACTCTTTTAATGTTTTTGAGGGGTTTTTTCCTCGGGATAATTTGATAATTTTTATTTTTTGGCGGTGATAGCAACGATAGTTTTTGTTTTTGTTTTATTCTTTTGTTTGATCTTTTGTTGAAGTTTTTAGGATTTTTTTTTCTTCCATTTTTTCCCTATCATTATTAAGACAAAAATAAAACAAATAAATGATGATGATAATAATAATAATAATAATAATAATAATAATAATAATAATAATAATAATAATAATAATAATAATAATAATAATAATAATTTAATTGTTTTTCTTGCTTACTCTTTTGTTAATGTTTTTTAGGGTTTTTTTCCCTCAGAACAATTTGATAGTTTTTATTGTGTTTACAGTGATAACAATGATAATTTTTAGTTTTTATTGTATTTTTGTAGTTTTTACAATTTTTTTAATCTTTCATTTATTTATTTATTCTTTCATGATAATAATGATAATAATATCAATAATAATAATAAAATAATAATAATAATAAAATAATAATAATAATAATAATAATATTTAATTGTTTTTCTTGCTTGCTATTTTGTTCATGCTTTTTATTTTTTTTCCTCGGTATAATTTGATAATTTTTATTTTTTTGATAGTAACATCAATAATAATTTTAGATGTTAAGACTCCGATGTTGCTATTGTTATAATATTTTAAATTAATATTGCTTCCTTTTCCCCTTTATTTTTTTTTTATTTTTATTTGCTCTTTGTATTAAATAATTTTTATAATTTTACTATCTGCACAATAATGATTTTAGTGATTAATTTTTTTTTCTTATAAAAATATTTTGCTCTTTTTTTTAATGTTAGTTTGCACTCTTTTGTGATCTTTTATGATGCAATACCTACATTCTAAAAGATGTAATCTATGCTTACGTAACAAACTCTACTTAAGATTTTATACATTTTATCTCCTAATTTATAACTTTTATTTAGTTATATCATATAAATTTATCATTGTGGATTTAATTATGTTAAATTATATACATAAGAATGTCCGCGGCAATGCGCGGGGGCACTATATATATATATATATATATATAAAAGCTTAACCATTTGATTTGATTTTGGTGATTGATTACGAGATTTTGGTCCCCGTTGTTATCCTATAACAATTAGGCATACAACTCACATCAACTTGGCAAGAAAGAAATAACTCCCTGATCGATCATGTGTGTGCTTTTAGTATGATTAGTGTTGTTTTTAAAAATATTTTTTATTTATAAATATATTAAAATAAGATTTTTTAAAATTTATTTTTGATATTAGCACATGAAAATAATATAAAAATATAAAAAAAATTAATTTAAAATAAAAAAAAAAAATTTCCAAATTTTTTTTTTTAAAATATTTTTGAAACGTAGTAAAATATCCGCTATATCCTGGTGACAGTTGAGCTTCCTCTCTATTGACATAAAAATTAAAATTCTAGCAATATTTTAAAAATATTATCAAATTATTTTTTTGTTGAGACTTGAGACCACTATCGAATTATTAACGGACAGCACAAGTGTATGTTAACCAGCCACGTTCTTCGCAGCGCTGAAAACAAAATAGGTAACTACAAATTAATTATCTCTCGAAACATTTTTTTTTAATAAAAAACCATTTTAATTCAAATCGATTGAGGTCAACACGTTTGGACTGTTCTTCATAACGAGGCCACTACGCCATGACTGAAGGCGTCGTGCCACACTTTCAAACCATGTGAAGTATTTAAGTCTCGTACTGAATATTTCAGAGAAAGAAAGAAAAAATCATAAATTCAGCAACCTAGTTTGACGGCCAAGATTTTCTGATCAAGTAACGATCTTCGAGCATTCTTAATTGGGAACCCCGCGAAAACCGTGGGAGGCAATTTTAAATATTATAACAGGAAAAAACAAAAAGATAAAAAGGTAAGTGGGAACCAAGTCCAAATCCAATAGCATATCAAAATAAGATCGGTTAGGTCTCTTGGATTAATCAATTATTTTGAGATTTTTAATTAAATCGACATGCTCAATGTTTCATCACGTTATGGGTGATATGGCGAGATTCCATTTCTCAGTCCTTGTGCTGTTGGTCATGAGAAAATCTAGAACACCATGGTTTGGATTGTAGATCATGTTTGTAGTTGTACCCAACCAGTGATAACCTTGTAAGCTTCTTCAAATACCCAGTTGAAGCGGGAAGTTGCTTGATTGCAGTTCCATTTGCTAACAACTCAGTTAAGGCTTCCATATCACCCAAGAATTCTGGCAATCTTCCAAGTTGTGAGCACAAACTATATTTAGAGTTTCAATGGATTTCAAGTTGTAAATGCTTCCTGGAAGAGTTTTTATCCTTCAACTGTTAGAGTATATATTCTGGAATACTAAAAATATATTCTAGAATGTAGTATAGGATATTTGACACATGTATATAAAGTTGTTACTAGCACACGGTGTGTGTGTGCAGAAACATTACAACAAATTATATTCAAAATTTCCTTCTCTCTCTGAACTCTCTCTCTCTCTTCTTCTTTGCACAATTTCTTCACTCTTTTACTAATCTCAACATGGTATCAGATCTATTTTGCTAGCGCATGAATTGATCCAATCTTCCGCAATCTGATCCTTCAATGGATCATTCAAAAAACAAAAAAAAAAAAAAAAAAAAAAAACAGCAGCAGCAGAGCAAGCACCATCATGCATCGTGAAGAGGAGTGCACACACGCATAACTTCTTGTTCCTGTAAGTTTACCTCAATACAATCTTCTGCTTCTCCGAATTTGATGTTTTCTTTAAAGCTCGATCAGCTCTTTGACCACTGCTCCTCCTCTCTCCACTGTCTCCAATCCTTAAATCAAACATTTAGTGTTCAAAGAGTCTACCGAAAGTCACACACAAAAATCATAATCTAGTCTCAGTAATACTCTCAACTCTTTAGTCTCTATGCAATAAATTACTGGATTCAAATTTTGCACAACAAAAAGTGAAGCTCAAACAGAGCAACAGTAGAGTGAAAAAAAAAAGATTAAACAGAGCAACAGCAGAGTGAAGAAGAAGAAGAAAAGAGCAATCGAGGGAGAGGAGAACTGATTTACCAGAGGTGTGGACTTCGGTCCTGGAGTCGCTGGCGCGGTATTTGGCATGAGATGGTGGTTCTAGATCAACGCCGTTTGTTTCCAATACCGTTATTTGACGATTCTCCATCTGGTTTTCTGAATTTAGAGCAGCATCAATGGGCTTATTAGCACAGAAATCAGGAAAGGCAGCTAAGGTTCCAAACAAGCCATTCAGATTGAGTCCTTGCTTGTGACCAGTACCTTTGTCGACGATATGGCACTGAGCACACTTAGTCTTAAAGATCTTCTCTCCCACTTTAGAATCGCCAGGACGTGCTTCAACGAAAGCTGCCATTTCATCTGGTTTTGCAAGTAGAAGAGGATGAGGCGGTTGCTGGTAAAGGAATAAGTAAAACCCCTAGATGTTATGATTTTTGTAGTGTCGTTTGCATTGTTCTGTTGTTTGTTGTGCTGCCGTTTTGATCAGTTGTTATAATAAAAAAAAACAGAAAAAAATAAAACAATATCCTTGAGAATTACAAAATGAATTCTTACACAGATTAAGAAATTCATCGGCAAATGAAAAACTTCAGAAAAAGTGAAGTAACCAAATGAAAAACTTTAGAAAAACTGAAGTAGACAAATGAAATTCAAACCCATTCTATCACCTCTCTTACCTCCCATTTCTTTCTTCTCATCCCTCTCTTCTCAAAGATGAAAAACTTCAGAAAAACTGAAGTAGACAAATGAAATTTCAATCAAGAAATAGACAAATGAAATGTCTTCTCTCTCTTCTATCTCCTTTGCCATTTGAGCATTTTTCTTTTTCTTCTCAATCGCATTCAAACTCCTCTTTTCTTTACATAGTGATTTTTGTCAAAAAGGATTCAGTACTCATGTGTTTTGTTTTCATTGTTGCAATCTCATGCTTGGTTTGTCAAAGCAAGAGATTGAGGGGGGATGTTAGAATATATATTCTGGAATACTAAAAATATATTCTAGAATGTAGTATAGGATATTTGACACATGTATATAAAGTTGTTACTAGCACACGGTGTGTGTGTGCAGAAACATTACAACAGATTATATTCAAAATTCCCTTCTCTCTCTGAACTCTCTCTATCTCTTCTTCTCTGCACAATTTCTTCACTCTTTTACTAATCTCAACAGCAACATCCCTCCAAATGCAACAAAACAAGTCTTTTTAAATGTCCTGACAATGAAGCGGAATGACATTCTCGTATAATCTTTTCATTTTTCCATTTGCTACATTCCATTAGCAGATACTTCAGATCAAAAGTGGTTGTTTTCATGATTTTTTGAACTTCTGCTGGCCATTTAGCAGTTTTCATCGCATTCATCATCTCATTTACGTTCTACTCTGCTTTATTTTGGCCATGTTTCATTATTTAAATCTACATCATTGAGTCTGAAAACTACACATTGACCATAATTATTAGGAAAAATACATATCAAAGTAACACTTGTGCCAAATTTCTTCTGGTCCTTAAAGTTTATGGCTGCATGACTAGGAGACTAGGCTAAATGACGAAAATAAAAGAATCGAACATAGAGATTATCATGTTACGAAAATAGATTCCTGTCTTGTTTCACTGTATCGAGGTCCTGATTATGAACAGTACTTTTAGATCCATGATTTAAAGACTGGTGAAATGTTGCGGACTCCATTAATTGTCACTGGACACTCAATTGGAGGATCAATTGCTTCTCTATTTACCTTATGGCTTTTGGACAACATAAAAAAATTCACCCCCCTTCGAAGTTCCCCCTCTGCATCACTTTTGGCTCGCCATTTATCGGCAATCAAGGACTCCGACAAGCAATATTAGAATGTTCAACATGGAATTCTTGCTTTCTCCATGTCGTCGGCAACAAGGACCTGTTTCCAAAAGCTTCCATTTTCCACAACGATACTGCTCAATCTGTTTCAGAGGATTACAAGGCTTTCGGCACATTTATCTCATGCATGGAGATGGTAGTAATGTGAATTGTGAATTTTTTGTTCTTGATTTTCAGATTTCGATTCAAGAAATGGGTTTATCTCATCTGATCCAAAGATCAATCACCAAGAAACTACTCCCTTCAAAACCCTCAAATATTATATCTTCTTCCTGGTTTCTAGCTGATACCACTGCCAAGTCTTTCGATCTTAGTGGTGGTTCTAATGGCGCCAAGATCAATTATTTTGATGGTAATGACAGATTGAAGATTTCAAAGAGCTCATACCATGTTAGCTCTGGTGGCTTTAAGCGTGGAGTTGTTTTCTGGGAGCCCAATATGCCTGTTACCATTGAAGAGTTTTAAATGCCTCGTCCTAAAGCTGGAGAAGTACTTATCAAGACTAAAGGTGAAATCTTTGATCAGCTGTCAAACACCCCTTTGATTTCTTGTTTATGGTGATTTTTGTGGATTTTGTTTTTGTTTTTGGAGTCATTATATGTCTTTTTTGGTTGTAGCTTGTGGGGTTTGTCACTCTGATCTTCATGTTATGAAGGGCGAGATTCCATTTCCTAGTCCTTGTGCTATTGGTCATGAGATCACTGGAGAAAAACTATTGAAAGGTACATGGATTAGTACAAGGTGAAATAAAGTCTTCTTTGTTAATGATTTTGTGTGATTCTTTTGAAAATTGTTTGAAAAATATTGTATACCTTGAGTGGAAAATGGGATCTTTATCATGCAGGGAGATGGTAGTAATGTGAGTTATGAATTTTTTGTTCTTGATTTTCAGATTTCCAGTTGGCTCTCGTGTTGCTGGAGCTTTTATCATGCCTTGTGGTAACTGTTTCTACTGTTCTAAGGTGACATTTCTTTGAGATATAATATGTCAAAATATAAAAACATTTCTAGCTTCAACTCAAGTTTTTGTTTTTTTGGAAAGGCCATATGCATCAATTTACTATTGTCTATATGACTCCATTGAAATTCCTTTTAATTGTTATTTTATTAGTTTTGTTATTGTTATTATTATTGTTTTTATTATTACCATGCCTTTTCTTGGCAAAGAGAAATTTTACCATTAGACATTATTATTGGATTACTAAAGAAATGTTATATATTCTAGGAAAGCCGATTTCCATGTACAGCATGGGAGGCCTTGCTGAATACTGTGTTGTTCCAACTTGAAACTTGATATTCTCTATAAGTTTCAATATAACTTGTATTGTATTTCTTCACACTTTACATATGACGTTCTTGAGTGAATTTATAGAGCTGTAGTTGCTGCACTGGCAGCAACTTTTGGTTTGTTATACAATGGGAATATTTCTTGTTATGTGCAGGCCATGAGATAGTTGTGGGAGGTTACGGAGAGCCTGCCATAGCCACCAAATTCTGTTTTGCAGTTTTGCATTCTAACTGTTTGTGATAATGACAGGTGGTGACTGCCCTGGTGATTCATCAATTCCCTTCATTCTAGCATCCCCCCTCAAGTTGTGGTGTGGTGAATGAACAACAGCAAGCTTGTCCTTAAGTTTGTTGAACTGGGAGATGGTGAGAGCCTTGGTGAGGATGTCTGCAATTTCTTCTTCAGAAGGTATGTATCTGACTTCAATTTCCTTACTTTGAACTTTGTCCCTGATGTAGTGAATGTCAATTTCTATGTGTTTAGTTCTAGAATTAAATACTGGATTTGCTGCAAGTTGTTTTGCTCCCACGTTGTCGCACCAGATTACAGCAGGTTCATGATTGTGTATTCCTATTTCTGATAGGAGAGAATTTAACCACACAATTTCAGTGCTTGCTTGAGCAAGTGCTCTGTATTCAGCTTCAGTGCTGGATCTAGCCACTAATTTCTGTTTTCTTGAGCTCCAACTGATCAAGTTACCTCCAAGGTATACACAGTAGCCGGATGTTGAATTTCGATCATCTAATGAGCTTGCCCAGTCAGAATCGCAAAAACTTTCAATGGACAGTGTGTGAGCACGAGTGAATTTAATACCTTCACCGATTGAACTAGCTAGGTATCTCAGGATTCGTTTGCAAGCTTGCCAATGATTTTGGGTTGGAGATTGAAGAAATTGACTGAGTTTGTTAACTGAGAAGGCTATGTCGGGATGACTGAGAGTGAGGTATTGCAGGGCACCTATGGTGCTTCTGTAGAGAGTAATGTGTTCAAATGGATCACTGTCTTGTAGGTGAAGCTTGTTGCTTTGATTCATAGGAGTTGGGCATGGATTGGCTGCAAGCATGTTGGTTTTCTTGAGTAGGTCAATTGTGTATTTGGTTTGAGACAAATGAATGCCATCAGCCCCCCTTGTGGTCTCAAACCCAAGGAAATAAGTGACTGATCCGAGAGTCTTGAGTGCAAACTGAGATTGAAGGTGCGAGATGATGTGAAGTACTTGATGAGACTGATTTCCAGTGAGAAGAATGTCATCTACATAGACCAATGCAAACATAAGGGCTTCACCATTTTTTTAGATGAAGAGTGAGGTGTCTGAGTTGGAATTCTTAAAACCAAGATGTAGAAGTGAGCTGTAAAGTCTGTCAAACCAGGCACGGGGGGCGTGTTTGAGTCCATAAAGTGCTCGATGAAGTTTACAAACAGCTGATGGGTGAGTGATATCGAGGTAGCCTGCAGGCTGCTCCATGAAGACCTCTTCATCAAGAGTGCCATTCAAGAAGGCATTGTTAATGTCAATTTGTTGAACATCCCATCCATGTGTGACAGCGAGTGTTAAAATGACTCAGATTATGGTTGGCTTGACAACCGGGCTGAAGGTTTCGAAGAAATCAATACCTGGTTGCTGTTGGAAGCCTTTAGCTACAAGTCTGGCTTTATGTCTCTGAACTGATCCATCAGCATTGTATTTAATTCTGAAAATCCATTTGTTGTCAACAACATGCATGTGTGGTTGATGTGGAACCAACTCCCATGTTTTGTTTGTTTTTAAGGCATTGAATTCTGCATCCATGGCTTGTTTCCATTCTGGTATAGATAGGGCTTGCTGGACAGTGTCAGGGGTTGAGGTGAGGTAGGCTGTGTTTGGGTTGCGAAGGATGGAGGCAGTGTAGGTTTTTGGTTTGAAAATCCCTAGTTTTGATCGTGTAAGCATTGAATAAGAGGGAGGGACAGGTGGGTAAGATATGGGTTGTTGTAGGTCGGGTGTGAGGATGAGTATCAGGTGAGGGAGTTGAAGTAGTGGGAGTTGAGTTTGTATCAAAACTGGTGGATGATGATGAACCTGAACTGGAAGAGTGAGGAGTGGCTGCTGAGAGTGGAGATGAAGCCCTTGTATCAGCTGTAGATTGATGAAAAACATTGTCCTGCATGTTAGGAGATAAAATAGGAAACCAATGGTGAGATTGCAATGGTGTAGTGGGAGTATGAGAAGCTGAATGAGAGAGAGCTGAGTTAGTAAAACCATTAGCAAAGGGAAACTCAAACTCATTGAAGGTGATGCTTTGCGCTATGTAGATTCTGCCAGAGGGGTGTAAACATTTATAGCCTTTGTGATTTGGGCTATAGCCTATTAACACACATTTACTTGATCTAAAGTCGAATTTGTGCTGATTGTAGGCCCTTAGGTGAGGAAAACATGTGCACCCGAAAACTTTCAGAAAGTTAAGATTTGGTTTTGTGTTGAGTAGTACTTCTATGGGTGATTTGTGTGCTAGGGTTGGTGTGGCAAGATGATTTATGAGAAATGCAGAGGTGCTGAAGGCTTTCCACCAGTAATTTAAAGGCATAGAGGCTTGAGTGAGTAGAGTGAGTCCCATCTCTACTATATGTCTGTGTTTCCTTTCAGATTTGCCATTTTGAGGATGGGTGTGGGGACATGGATGTCTGAACTGAATTCCTAATGAGGCTAATATAGGTTGAAGGTTACGGTATTCACCCCCCAATCGGATTGCAGGGTCTTAATTTTGGTCTCAAATTTTTCTTTCCACAAGTTTCTGAAATTTAAGAAAGGTATCATGGACTTCAGATTTCAGTTTCAATGGGAAAATCCAAGTGAAGTTGCTATAATCATCTATGAAATGAACATAGTATCGGAAGCCATCTTTGGATAGAGTTGGAGAGGGACACCATACATCTGAATGTATTAATTCAAGGGGTTTTTGGGTAACTTTAAGTGATGAACTGTAGTGTTTGTGTTTAGATTTTCCTATATGACATGCATCACAAAATGAAATATCAGTTGGGAAGGAAAATTGTTGTTCATTTTTGAGCATTTGTTTCATTACATTAATATTCGGGTGACCAAGTCTCATGTGCCATAGATTAAACTTGGATACTTGAGAAAATTTGGTAAACAAGGACTGAATGGGAAATTGCAAGTAAACTGACTTTGCTGGACTGGAAGAAATAGAACTGAAGTTTGACTGAAAAAATTTAAAAGCAGTGGAATTTCGATGTATCTTGAGCTGATACAGAGCCAGTGACTAAACGTCCATAACCATGGCATCCTCACCTGAAAAATCCCCACAAAATGAAAAGTCAGTCACCACCACACACACAAATCAATTAGTTGCCACTACTCCTGGAAACACCAGTGTTTTTCAAAGTCTAGCCCTAATCACCCTCAAATTAGACAGAACCAATTACTCTTTCTGGCGTTCTCAAGTCATTCTAGCCTTGCGTGCACATGATCTTGAAGATTATGTTATGGGCAACAAACCTTGCCCTCCTCAGTTCACAGATAACACTGTCAGTGATGCTTCATCTAGCACAGGCACACAAATCAACCCTAACTTTAGTATCTAGGTCCGAATGGATCAAACTATCATGAGCTGGTTACTCAACTCCATCTCTGAATCAATGTTTGGCCACATAGTTAGATGCAACACCTCTAGAGAGGTGTGGGTTATCCTTGAAAAACTTTTCACAACACACTCCAAAGCACACACTCTCCAGCTGTGTTTTCAACTTCAATCCCTCAAAAAGGGCAGTCTATCAATCCATGATTATATGTTAAAAATGAGATCACTTGCTGAAACCTTGGCCTCTGCTGGACAACAAATCTCAGATGATGAGCTTATATTATACATTCTTGGGGGCCTTGGTCATGACTATAACTCAGTTGTGGTCAATCTGACCTCACGCCACGATCAAGTCACTCTCCAAGAAGTTCAATACATGCTTCAAAGTCAGGAAATGAGACTAGAACAACTCAATATTCCCTTGGCTCCTGACAATTCCACACCCAGTGCCCACCTTGCATCACAGCTTTGAAGAACTCTCAATCTTCAAGGATTCAATGGTAACCCCTCTCACTCCTTTGGTCGTGGCTACACATCTAATCGAAGTCGTGGCAGGGAAAGATGGAACAGAGGCAGTCGTCCCTTGTGCCAATTATGCAACAGATCAGGCCATATGGCCCTGAAATGCTATCATTGCTTTGATATTTCTTTCCAAGGGCAGAACAACCCCAGAACTCCTCCATCAAGTCAGCAACTCCCCAGCAATGACAGTCAACAAGCTTATTATTCCTCATCCAATGTCACCTCTCCAGACGATGCATGGTACCTGGACAGTGGAGCCACAAATCACATCACTGCAGATCCCACAAACCTACAATACAAAACAGAATACAAAGGTAACAATCAACTGCTAGTAGGAAATGGAGAATACATTCCTATCACTCATTCATGTTCCAGTTTCCTTCACAACACCAACACACAACTGACACTTGCTTTAAACAATATGCTTTGTGTTCCTCAAATTGCCAAAAATCTGCTATCAATTACTAAGATGACAACTGATAATCCAGTGTTTGTTGAGTTTCATCATAACTGTTGCATTGTGAAGGATCGAACTACGAAGAGGGAGCTGCTTGGAGGAGTGCTCAGTGAAGGCCTGTATCAGCTCTGATACCAACTTGAAACTTGATATTCTCTGTAAGTTTCAATATAACTTGTATTTACTTGTATTTCTTCACACTTTACATATGACGTTCTTGAGTGAATTTATACAGCTGTAGTTGCTGCACTAGCAGCAACTTTTGGTTTTTTATACAATGGGAATATTTCTTGTTATGTGCAGGCCATGAGATAGTTGTGGGAGGTTACGGAGAGCCTGCCATAGCCACCAAATTTTGTTTTGCAGTTTTGCATTCTAACTGTTTGTGATAATGACAGGTGGTGACTGGGCTGGTGATTCATCAATTCCCTTCATTCTAACATTCCAGCACATGGATTAACTATATTACCGAACTCATTCCCATACTCAGTGTTTACTGCTTATGGTGCTATGGCTCATGCTGCTCAAGTGCGTCCTGGGGATTCTGTTGCTGTTATTGGAGTTGGTGGTGTTGGGTCAAGGTGACGGAAATATTTTAAATTGATTAGATAGTTGTTAGTTCTACAGACATTGCATCCATAACATACATGTGCTTGCATGTGCACATACCTTACACACACACAGAGGTCCCAGCTTTTCACTCATGTGCTTAATGTGTGTGGATGTATGTGCTTATAAATGTGATAAAAATGCGGGGAGAAGACACATGTAACAATGAAGCGGTGCTTTCAACAACTTCCAAGGTCATTTGATGTCAGTCTAACAAGCAGCTTAGCTAATTTCATTCTGGTTGTTAGAAACAGGGGAAATTATTTGATCGTCAAGCAAAACAATAATTCTAGACTTCTCATGCATCATAAAGTTTCTATTTCCTTTCCTTTTCTTATTTGTTTTGTATTTTGAGTCCAGAGAAGGGTTGCGTTGGACTTTCCTGAACAATGCTTATAGCCACACACGTAATTCTAGACTTCTAGGTTTTAATATGTAAATAGTGGAAGGTCCCCAATTTAACGACAAAAACATATATATGGGGGTATAATGTGACTTTGCTTATATAACTAGTGAACCCAAGAAAATGAGAAACATTACAACACCATGACAATAATCATAAGAATAAAACATTAGCAGAAATTCAGGTTGTTGATGTTTTTTCTGAATTATTTATGTTATCAAAATTAAATTCATAGTCAGTCATGGTGCATGTTACTCTATTTCAATGAACTCTTGCATAACCATGACTAGGACAAAATGCTCCAGTTGTTTGCAGATAGCAAGGGCATTTGGTGCCTCTGATATTGTTGCTGTGGATGTTCAGGATGAAAAACATGAGAGAGCTAAAACATTTGGTGCCACTGCCACTATAAATTCAAAGATAGAAGATCCTATTGAAAGGATAAAGGTGCGTTCTTTTGTCCTTTAGTTCTTAGTTAAATGAGATGCAGAAGTTCCCTACTCATGATAAAAGATATGAAAGTTTAGCATTTCATGCTTTCTTCATAACCCCAATGGACTGTTTAGTTTTTTGATTTGCTTATGATACTGAGGGTCGGCCATAATCTCAGTTCTCAGTTATGGTTTTCTTTTTTGTCATTCCAAATTGTGGCATTCAAGTATTTATGGAGAACTCTGTCTTCTAATAGCATGTTGCCACTAGTCACACATTTGTAAATAGATTAGGAAACATTCTTATGCTTTTCTTCTATATTTTGAAGTTAAATTATGTTGTGTTTATGTTTTCCAGGAAATAACTGGAGGAAGAGGTGTGGACATTGCTGTGGAAGCCTTGGGCAAACCATTGACATTTTCACAGTGCACACAGAGTGTAAGAGATGGAGGAAAAGCTGTGATGATTGGACTTGCACAGGCTGGAGCTATAGGGGAGATCGATATCAATCGTTTGGTCCATCGAAAGGTGGGTATTTATCAATGGGTGTCATACGTCTACTTGTGCATTTTTGGTCAATATCTTGGAGAACCTTTTCATTAAAACCAACTCATCTCTGTCAATGTATCTATGCTATAACATCAACCGATCTTGTCCATGTATCTATGTTTTTATTTTGGAATGCCCTTTCAAGACGGCCGAATTTCACAAGTAAAATATAATGTATTTAGTTGATCCCTGTTACATAGCAACATGTGAAGTTATGAAAAAAATATTCTCATTGTCGTTCCCTTGTTGGAAATCAAAGAAGCAAAAAATCAACAATAATATAAAACTGGAAATTTCAGTAGAACAAGAACAATAAAGAACACTAAATTCCAGCAAGTAGGAGCAGAATCGAAGGTTGGGTTACTGCCATCCCTCTTCTCTTATTTATAGCAAAATTGAAGTGTTACATTCAAATAAAAACTCTAGTTTGATTACAACTCCTTCTCCTTATCTTTGTTCTATATAAACTTAGAGTTTGTAGTTGTAATTGAAATGAAATTGATCAAAACAATTAATCTTTATTTAGGAAAGAAAAACATGCTAGATAAATTCTAATCTAACTCTAACACCTTGTTGTGATCTCCTCAATCTTCATCCTTTAGATGTCGTGGACTTTAGCCTTTACTCTTCTACCTTCAGCAGTCTTTGGAGTCCAGAAATTTCAACACCCTTGAGCAAATGGAAGCTATTTTTATACCCCTTTTTAACTCCTGAAGTGGTCTTTTCAAATATTTATTGTGATAAATAAATAAATAAGTGGTGAGCATTGAATATACAATTCTATTGACGTCGCTGAAGAAGTCTCTGCAAATATTTATGCAACGGGTGATTTTCCACTTTTGTAACTCTCTTATCAAACTACTTTCCAACCACTGATCATCAGTAGTTGAAGGGCCTAGAGCATGCATATCAATCTCATGATCCCACTTCTCACCATGAATATTTGAATCTACTTTACATTTTTCAATTACCAAATGCACCCCGCATTTTTCAACCCAACATTTTTGACCATTGTCTAAACTTACTTGGACATTCAGTTCCAATTCCTCTACACCTTGCAGCGATTCCTGTAACCCGGTCAACGGTACACGATTATTAGAGAATAATATAAATCATATTATGGGGTCTCACTTATAAGCTTAAGCTTTTAGGTGAGATGGTTCCTTAACATGGTATCAGAGCCTTGTTGACCCAGCGGTCACGAGTTTGAATCTCACCACCCCCATTCTATTTGATATAAAAAAAAAACCAAGCACAAGGTCATGTGGGCCTGTGCAAGTTTCTAGCCCAAAGGGCTTTCACTTGAGGAGGTGTATTCGAGAATAATATAAATCATATTATGAGGCCTCACTTATAAGTTTAAGCTTTTAGGTGAGATGGTTCCTTAACAACAATGTATCCAAGAATGCTTAGTGGAATTTCTGCCAAAAGTAACTGTCGCCGACGTGTGAAATAATTCAATACCATTGCTCTTATTTTTTAAAGTAGCGAAACAGATACCATAAAACGGAAGAGATGTTTTTGGAGTGGCTTCATTGGTGGAGGCCAAGACCACCCAAAAAAGAAACGCTTGGAGTTTATTACCATCCGGGAGCTGAGCGAGGGCAAATGAAATGATAATGCAGATCCTTCTCCACGATGGTTGAACCATTACGGTATCTCACCACCAACAAGGTAAATGTCATAACATTTACCTTTGCATAATCCCTATTGGTTTCAAGGAAAGTAATTAAAATTTGAGTTCGAAAAACTACCATATGTACATGCTAAATGTTTTTGTTCAAGTTAAGAGAATGAGAAAGAGAGACAACCTGAATAAGACTCATCTTATAGTTTTCAGATAAATTGTTGCAGTTATCTAAGTTCACAATGTACCAGCTATTGCCAGAAAATTCCATGCCCTGAATCTCTATTAAATTTCGGCACCCTATTACACTCATACATGGTGGTTCTTCATGCTGCAGTGGTGCACTTACTCTTTCAATGGATGCGCAGTCATTGATAGACAAGAATAGTACACTTGATGGAAGCTCTGAGATTGATAGAAGATTCTTGCATCTCTCAACCGTAAAACACTGAAGCTTAGGAAGGAGGTTAATGCTAGAAGGCAGATTGAAGAATCCGTTTCCAGACAAATCCAAATCTTCAAGAAAGGAAAAACTCCCAAGTTTAATGGAGCTTATAGCGTCAGATAAACCAGCATAACTTAGATCTAGTTCTTTCAATGAGCTAAAACTAGTGAGAGAAGCTGGTAGCATAGCTATAGAGCTAGAACAGCTTTTCGGTGAAACCCACGATGAAAATCTAGAAAACCGAGATATAGATGGTGGATTAGGTGAGCAGAAAACATTTTTGTATCCACCAAGTGATAACTTTGTTAGCTTCTTCAAATATCTAGCTGATGTACGAAGTGGCTTAATCGCAGTACCTTTTGCAAACAACTTTGTTAAGGATTCCAGGTCACCCAAATTCTCTGGCAATTTCTCAAGTTGTGAGCACTCAACAACGTTGAGAGTTTGAAGAGATTTTAAGCTGCCTATGCTTTCTGGAAGAGTCTTTACGCTGTTGCAGTCCTTCAAATTCAACAAAACAAGGCTCTTCAAATTTCCAATAGATTGATGTACCTCAACCAAACTCGTGCATTCTACAAGTATCAGTCTCTCCAAACTAGGGAGTCCTCGGAAGTTTGGTGTTTTAACAAGGCACTTGGAATAGCTGAGATTGAGGATTTTCGACTTGTTAAGAATCGAGTCAAAGAAAACGAGAAAATAAAATAAAAATATTTCAGTGAAAAAATGTAACTCTACATTAAATCTAATTCGGGAAAATCTTGAGTGCTTATTGCATATATTTTACCTTAGTCCCCTTCCAAAGTTTTCGGACTTTACTTTTTTGCATGTCAAGTATAACAAGCTCGATTAGGTGAAAATCAGGTGGCAAAGATTTCAAAGGGCATTCAAGCCAAGAAAGCCATATCAACTCTCTGGGGAGAAGACTGTAGCTCCCTGCAAGATGTGCTCCTATGATTTGTAGTAATTGTAAACGTCTCATTTTTGTAAATGATTTTGTGCTGAACGATCCCTGTACATCTAGTGTCAGACCTTCCATAGCCTCAGTTCCCTGAAAATAGCCAAGAAACATTAAAATATCATGACAATAAACATGAGAATGTTGATACCAATTTTAGGTAACAACCCACGACCACCTAACATTTCTGTTGCATAGTCTTGTTTTTTTTAAACTTCTATTATTCTTATTATAATGACACAAAGAGATATAAAGAAATCTCATAAAGAATATTCATGTGATATCCTAAGTTGATGAATTATATATTGCTGTAAGATAATTATGAATTAGTCCATAAAAACTGATTTAGTGATATAGTATTGGCAAACTATTAACTTATTTATGTAAAATGAAAAAAAAAACTTCCATAAGAGCAAAACTGCACTTTCCAACGCAACTAGTTCCTTAAAATTGCAGAAAGATCTGACACGAAATTAAGACAAATATATACAATGTAATGAGTTCTTACCATTTCCTTGGAGAGAACAATGTATGCATCTTTTTGAAGCACAATTTTGCTGCAATTTCCAGGATGGTTATGCGACCTTTGACGAATAATCTCCCTTCCCATGTTTCGTACTATATCATGCATCCATAAACTATTGTTAATTGTTATGAGAGACCTTCCAATGAGAGCTCTGAAAGCTACCTCTGGATGGCAACCGTAACGAGCACCTACTATATCTGCTACATAGTCCTTGTCTTTACCAACAAAAAAACAGGCAATATCAAGGAATATCTCACTTGCATCCACATCAACTGCATCAAAACTTACTCTAAGCTTTGCTTGAATATCATCATGCGGAATATTTCGCCAATGGGCAATATCAATTTTCCATCCAGCTTTGTCTCTTGTGGACAAATGAGAACCCCAAATTTTAAGAGCCAAAGGAAGCCCTTCGCAGTAGTCCACTACCTTTTCTGAAAGCTCCTCATAATCCTTTGCTGGACAGGTTTCCCTAAAAGCATGCAAACTGAAAAGCTGAAGAGACTGGTCTCGATCCAATTCCATAGCATGATACATCCCATCAACCTCTACTTCTGTTAGCAGATGCTTGTTCTTAGTTACAACGATTATTTTACTTCCATCACCAAACCAACATCTCTCTCCCATCAATGCCTCCAGTTGTTCTCTTTTGTCCATATCGTCAAAAAAAACAAGAACATTTTTACGATGAAGTCGTTCTTTGATCAAATTCATTCCTTCATAAACATTGTTGATCTTCCAAACGTTTGGTTTCAGAATATTATGAAGAAGGCGCTCTTGTAATTGAACCAGACCATTCGGTTATCTTATATTTCCTTGACATCCGAAAGAAAACTGCTTCCCTCAAATCAAAAATAAAGGTCGTTAAACACAACTTTTGCTATTATTGTCTTCCCTATACTACCTATCCCATGTATTCCCACGATGCCAACATTATTTCTTGCACCTTTTAGCAGTAAAAAAAAAAAAATCACAATATATAATTAGTCTCTTCTATTGTTTAAGGAAAAAGTTCCAAAAATAATATATAAAAAAATTTAGGATAATTAACAATTTTGTTACATGTTAAAAAATTTGGTGCCGGCTGTGGCGAAATGTAGGATAATTTTTTATTTTATTATTGTAGATAATTTGGCTCAATTTTTCTACATGACTTGTCTACGTGTGATTTCGTATATTTTTTTTTTCATGATATGAGATCTAAAATATATACATAAAAAAGACGCAGAAGTTATTTTTCACAAAAATAACATTGACCAATGAAATTTTATCACAATTATTATTGTTTTCATTATAAATATTATTATACATAATTAATATTCTAATTATTATTGGTCATATTATCAATGACACCGTAATTATTGTTAAAAAAAGAAATTAATGTGTTTTATTTTTTAAGATTTATTTCTTATATTATTATATTAAAAATATTTTAGAGCACTGATAGTAAATTATTATTTTTTAAAAATAATAAATAAGTTATTTAATTATATATATATATATATATATATATATATATATATATATATATATATATATATTTTTTAAAGGTGCTAATATTAAATAAATATCAAAATATATAATTATTCTAACATATTTATAAGAAATAAAATCTTACAAATATTTATTATTATTATTATTTTGAATGTCTTATCTATAATAATTAGAAATTTTAACACATAACAATATAAACAAAAAAGAAATTAAAAACTGAATAAATGAAAAAAAATATATATTATTAGATTTAAAAAAATATTTGACTTGAAGAATAAGTAAAAATAATTTTAAAAACAAAGAGAAAAAATAATAAATATCAATTTTCAAAGTGAAAAAATTGGGGCAATTTATCTACAATGAAAAAATATATGAGCCAATTACCCTCCACTTCACCATAGCCATAAGTAAATTTTTTAACATGAAAAAAAAGGTTAATGGTCTTAGATTTTTTTTTATAATGCTATATATCTGAGCAAAATAATCAACGTACAAAACTTTTGGTTCTTAATATAGCAAAATTATTTACAATAATAATAATTATTGTATATTAGATTTTTATATATTCATCTTATTATGCTAAACGCGTTTAAAATAATGATGACGATTATTTTTAAGGATTTTTAGCTATGTGTGGCTTCATGCATGTAACTCTATCTGCCATGTATCATGTGCAGCTTACAGCCAGTGTCAAGACAAGGGTAAACAAGAGCGGTGCTTGTGATGAGCAACTAACTGCCTTTGTTCACGTTGCATTCATCATTAGCTATTTCCTCACATATTTTTCTATGCTAATAACTTAATTCTCCTGCTCAATGTTGTTATCCACTAGAATTCAAAAAAATCTATCCTTTCATGCTTTTCAAAAAACTATTTCTTCCCTGCTATTTATTGTTTTTATTTACATTGGGTTCATTTACTGTAAAATTTAATCTTGCAAAAAGTAGACAACCTATGACAGTGAGTTTTTCATGTATACGATGTTGATCACTTCTTTTCCATGTTATAACAAGGAAAACCTTGAATTTCTTTGAATTTATCAAAATCCATGCGCTCATTATAACCCTTGTTATTTGAATCATAATATTTTCTTATGCTTATAATATTTATTTTAATTTTTTTTTCTTTTTTATTGTTGCTTTTGTTTGCTCTTTTGTTAAAGGTTTTTTTTTTATTGTTCGAGATGATTGTATGGTTTTATTCTTTGAACAATAAAAATGATAATTTTAGTTATTGTTTTTTTTATTGTTTTCTTGCTTTCTTTTTTGTAAAAATGTTTTGTTTTTTTATTTTTCGAGACAATTTAATGATTCTAAATTTTTTGGCAGTAATGATGATAATAATTTTAGTTGTTATAGTCATGTCAATGATGGTAACTTAGCAATAGATTTTCAATGATATTTTTTTCTTTTTATAAGTAGAAAATCAATGATTTATTTTTGTTGTTTAGTTATCGAAGGTTTTTCCACAATTTATATTTTATTGTTGTATTTAATTTAAATTAGATTATCAAATGAAGTAATCCTAATACATTGAATTGATTGATTTAGGTATCTGAATCTTCTTGTTTTTTTAATGACGATGATAATTTTATACTAGTGATTTCATTGAAACCCGTTAAATAAATAAATTTATATCGATTTAAAATGCATATATTTTATCGAACTCGCGCTCCGTGGGAATTTTGCATAAATTGATTATTTTCCCCAAATTTATAGTATAATAAAAAAAATCTCACAATCTTATATCACATAAGGCTTTATACCACTAAATAACTAGGAATAACAATATATAATTTTGATGAATGTGTATTTATACTATCAATCTGTATATATAGTGTTTCTATACAAAAAAACAATAGTTAATAAATACTTGTAGTTATTGTTTTTTTTTTCTTTTGATTAAAGACGTATTTGACACTGTGTTTCAAAAATTGGTGTTTTTATATCATTTTCATGTGCTAATATGAAAAATGATTTAAAAAAATATTATTTTAATATATTTTTGAACAAAAAACACTTTCAAATGCAACTGTAACCACACTCTCAAACAAACATTAAAAGATACTTATAGTATTGAGTATTAGTAGGTTCTCAAGTTTTTTCTTTCTTTCTACAAGTTGTAATAATTTTTTTTTGCATATAAAAATATTGAGAATTAAAATTAAGTATTTTGAGTCCTTTTATATTTATGGTGTTCTTGATTTTTTAGAGTTTTGACTTGTAATGAAACTCTTATTCTTCACCCTCTTCTGCATTATGATCCCTATCTTTTAAATGTGTTTTGGAAGATTTTTGAAGATTTAAAATGTGTTTTAAAAATGAAAGTAACAGTAAGAAATTTGAAGGGAAATGTTACAATTGCTGGAAGAGAGTTCATATGGCCAGAGTCTGCAATGTGCAGAGAAAATTCATGGAGAGTAACGTTGCTACCTCCAAAGTCCGGCATGCCTGCTTGTTTCGCTGGTGAGCCACCACAGATTTCAAAGATTAAGGTACAAGCTGGAAATGCCTGAATTTATCTAAAAATTATATATATATATATATAATTTTTATGGGGAGAAACCAAATTAAAGCAACTGATAAATTTTATTTTTTTTCACAAGCGGAGATTAAGGTACAAGCTGCATGGATACCTCGAATTAGAGCTGTTTTGTCTTGCAGCCCATACGTCCTCCCGAGGCCCTGGAGTTGAGGGAGTGACAACCGTCCAATCTGCATAAATTAAGTCAACTAATTTTGGAGATGCTTAAGCAAAAAGCATTATTAAGCAAAGCAATCATTTTTCATTGTTGTAATCAAGAAACATTAACATTTTAAGGCACCGCAAAGAGCCTATGCTGTCCTACTGCCATTTTAAAATGAAAATGATTACCTTTCCGGATAGGGTCTCTGTTATCCATCATGGTAGCTGCGGGGTTTGAGAACAAATCAGGGTCATTTCTTGAAAAGAAATTGTTTGCTGGTTGGATGGCTGATCTTTTATTTGATTCGTACTCACTCCTCAACTGATCATACATTTCATCAAGTTTCCTCTTCTGCCTAGTATTGAAAGTACCAGTGTTTATTACGATCCAGGCTCACATTATAAGCTGATAAAGTAATTGAAGGCTTTGGACAATATATAAACTGACCTGGCTTTCTCAGAAAAATTTTCCTGGAGCTCTTATTTATCCTTTGACAAGCTCTCAATCTCTTGTTCCATCATCTGGCACCTTTTGCCCATTTTCTGATATGCAGTATGCAGCTGCTCCAGTTTTTCCGTGAACTTTTCTTGCATGGACTCACATTTTTGCCGGCACTGAGCTACCATTCTATTCATCTTGTATTGCATCTCAAGTTCCCTTTGCCCAATAAATAACATCACGCTTCTGTATGCACTTTTCATCACTGGGGTCATTTAAGGAAGATGCAAGGATTAAAAGGCTGTTTTTGCATGCTTCCCAGGGAATGCTAAGAACCATTCTGCTATTCAGTTTGCTAATTCTCTCAAATGAAATAGAAGAATTATGAGTACCACCATGTAGTCTTATCATTTCAAATCTTCTACTTGTATTCAAACTAGTAGTTGATGGATTTAAGGAAAAATGGTATTAGCTTATAAAGGATACATATCTGTGGAGCTATTCCAGCCATGGCCATCTGCAAGAAATTCATTATGAATAAAATAAAAAAGGCAACCAGTAAAACAAAGAAATAGCAATGTTTTGACCAAATAATGATGCATGTTTAGATTCACTTTAATAAGATGTAATAGAAGAAGCAAGGTATTCGTAGTATTCTAAGCTAAGTCCTTGCTTACATTTATCCATTCATCATTTGGATTGATCTCCACAGGTTTCATAAGGCTGTAGAGAGTAAGCCAGAAATCAGGATACCATGAGCAAGAAACATCAGTAAAGATTACCCAAATCATTAGTTCATATTAGAGACAATTCCAAGGAAATGTCTAATAAATTCTGCTTGTTAAGAAACAATTCCAAGCCACAACAAGCATTTCAAGGAATAAGCATTTCCATAAAGCACTCACCTCTTAGAGAGCACTTGATCACGATTGGACAGGCTGCATCATTATTAAGGATCTTGTTTGCATCTTCAGTGCCTGTTTATTCTGTTAAGGGACTATATGCGAATGCAACGATAATCCAGAAAGCATGGAACTAAAAAAGCATAATCATAATCGGATCTTGGATACATAAGAGGTGACCGCAAGTGGTAGAAACAGCACGCCCTTCCAACTCTCGCCAGCATGAATTGCATCTCATTTTCACCTTCACTATGAGACTTTTATCCAGATATTATCCACATATCTGAACCTACTAATTGTTCGTTTAGAAGTGTGCTTAAAATTGTTTTTCAAAGTATTTTTTATTAAAAAATACATCTAAATAATATATTTTTTTTAAAAAATATTTTTAATATCAGCACATCAAAATATCTAAAAACACAAAAAAAAAAAATTTAAAGCAAAAAAATAAAAATAAAAAATAATTTTTTTTTTGGGTTTCCTAAGCACCCTAGGAGTTTCATAGCATTAGCGTTAACTACAACTCCACATGCAGACACAGATTCAAACTGTTAGGGCAGGAAATTGAGCAATAAGATAAACAAAAACGGGTCCTTGCGTCCTTTCCCCTTCTTCCGGGTCCTTGCGTCAGATTTTATCCATTTGTTTTTGTTTATCGATAAATATCCAAATAACAGAAGTAGCATAACAATTCAAGGCCAAGACTGTTAGGGCAGGAAATTGAGCAATAAGATCCTGAAATATCTTTCCAATTTCTTCTGTTATGCTATAAAACTTCAACTTCAATACCTCCAGATTCCTACAACCAGTCATGTCGATGTGGAAGCAACTTTTCACCAAACCAGTTGTGTAGCAGAAGGTTTGAAGACTTGGAACATGGATCTCAATTCTTTCAAGAACACTGTCGCCTTCATTCACCTCAACCTCCTTGAGTTTTATACATCCTGAAATACGAATGCTTTTGACACCATAACAATAAACTAAAGCAAGTTTTTCAATCAGAGGGCAACCGGAGATGAGATTCTGAAGAATGGCCTCATCAACACAAACATTCATCAGGGAAAGAACGCGGAGAGAGGGCCAGTTTATGGCATGGCATCGCTGTTACGTGCAGCCTCATGGTTTTAAAAATTGAGTTTTGGGATGACCTTGGGGAAAATCATCAGCCACATGGCTTTAAAAACAGAATTTGCGCAAATATTTATATTTTTGAACAAAAGTTTTCCTCATAAAATAAAACACACTCCATTGTCACAATATCAAAAGAATTGATAAAATTTTGTCAAATATAAAGCTGCAAAGTACAAATTCTCATCACTAAAAATCGAGATACACATATTTTCTAGTGTCTAAATATTGATCAAGGTGGTGTTTAATCAGTAATCAAGCAAACTTAGTTAAGATTATGAAAATGACCAGAGTACCCTCAGTTTGGTTCTTAGCCAAAAAGTCCGCGCAGCCCAAAAATTTGAATGAAACCCACCAATTTTCTCGTGTTCCAAAAGTGAAGTCTTATTATTCAAATTCCGGAAACTCCTTTCCAATTCTCAAATTTTCTCAGCATCCAAACGAAAAGCATGTAAAATTAGGGTATACATGCGAATCGAATTGATAAGTTTTCCTGGAAATTACACTCCTTGGCGTTCTCCTTAATGAAAATCACAAATCAATGACTAAAGTCTTAGAGAAACTAGAGATTATAAACATAATTAATCGTATGGAGATCTAAAACGCGAGCACAGTGACCATCGAAATAAAAAAGCAGCAGCAATTTCTATTGCGAAAATCAAATTTATTTGTTACTTCGGAAACAGTGAAAGGTGATTTGAAGAGACACGAATTCCTAACCTGAAAGAGTACTGGCTCGAAACGTTTCTTCTCTTGTCTTCTTGGCTTGTGGTGTGGGCGTTTTGAAGGAAAGAAATGGCGGCAACTCGATTTTATTTATTTATTTCAAATTATCACATTTATCTCCTCTCTCTCTCTCTCTCAAGCAAGGAATTTATAATTTGACGTTTCTCATCTCTCTCAAAATTTGGATTCAGAACGGTGTCGTTCTTCAAGCAACTCTTTTAATTTTCTTTTAACCTTAAATTGTGTTAAAGAAACAAAAATTTAAAAAAAATAACCCCTAAAATCTGAATTCAGAACGGTGTCGTTTTAATTTTCTCACTTCTCTCGGTTTGCATATTATTTGATTTTTATATTTATATATTATTTCCAAGCTTTATTTTTACCATTATTACTCTCTCATTTTTTGAGACGAGAGAAAGTAACGTGAAAAAAATAGAAAGTGGTTGAATATTGAAATGATAATTTAGGCTGGCTTGTTAACCTTCTTAATTTATCATATGTAATGTGGTCTATTCAGGTTTATTAAAAAAAATATTTTTTATTTAATTACATAATAATAAAAATAAATATTCACATGATGAATGTAAGCGAATAAAATTATGGATCAAAATTATTTTTTCCCCGTCAAAATTGTCACTTATTTATTCATGTAATTTTCTTTTTAGAGAATAAAAATAAGAAAACATATTTAGAAAAACTATATATATATATATTAATCGGAAATCCTATACACACACCTCTTTATTATGTTGATGAAAACTTTTTTTTTATGAGAAACATTGTTTTGTTAATTGATAGATCTTCCATATATGACAACAAATAAAATTATGGAGCAAAATGTTTTTTACATAGTTATTAACTTTAGAGTTTGTAAGATTAGTCGAGATATACACAAGCTGACCTAAACACCCACGTTAATAAAATAAAAAATGAATTCATCATAATTATCAATCCCAAGTTTCATTCCAACAGTCCAATTGATTGTTTAGTTAATACTTATTTGTGAATCATATATGTCTAAAATCTGAATTGAGCACATGATCGATTATAATTGGAATTGTTTTAGTTATTTTATAATAGTAAACTAGCTGTGAACACATGCTTGCACAAGTGTATTTCTTCTATATATAAAAAAATAGTCTGAGAGAGTAAAATTATATACCTTTGTTTGATATTTAAATAGTATGCTAGATTTTTTCCCCAACAAAACTCTAAATGTTTTTGCAATCAAATCATTTGAGATTTTTTCAAAAAGATTTTTTATATATGGAATAGATAGTTTTGTGTCTTGATTTTTTTATATGTTTTATAAGAATTCTTTTTCTCTTAGCCTCGTTACATATTCTCATATTATTCCAACGCTCACGATAATTACAAAAAAAAAAAACTCTTTATAAATATTTTATAGGCTAATTTACTCAATTTAATGTAGGTAATCTATTTATACAAAGTCTGTTAAATTTCATCATACCCCAAAATTCAGTGCAATTCTATAAATGCAAGATGACTCCTTATAACAGGAGTCATGTTCCCACTAATCATTAAAATGAAAGCACACGAATTATTACAACAATAATCACATAATAATTAACCCCACATTTAAAATATGGTAAATGAAAACTTCTGCTTGTAAAAAAAAAAAAGAAAAAATTACAAACACACGAATTTAAAAAGAAAAAAAGAAGCAGCTAACACCAGCCTGGAAGATGATCCCCTCTTCTTGGCAGCTGCCATTATAGACCTAGCCATCCAACAAAGCAAGTTAATTAGCTAAACTTGAGATGGATCATGGAATAAAACAATTGCGGTAAAAGCATTATCAAAACTTACCTTCTCACACCGCCTTGAATAGCTAGTGTCGTCTTCCACCATTTCTGGGAGCATTCTTCCTTCTAAGCCTTTTTGTATTTTGATGCCCACCACGTTCAACCATCTTCACAAACCATGCAGGTTTTCTTGTTCTAAACACAACGTATCCCATGGAGACTCCAAATACAAATCCACATCCATAACCCATTGCTACAGCTTTCCATCCAAATCCCTCTTCAAACATTGAATCTTCTCTCTTGAAGTTTGATGGTGGAGGTTGCTGCCCCTCACCATTGTTGCATTTTACTTTCAAGGGAAGTCCGCATAATTTCAAGTTCCCCTCGTATGAACCATGTTCAAATGTGTTGAACTGTTTTCCTTGAGGTATGGATCCCTCAAGTTGGTTATACGAAAGGTTCAGGACCTGAAGGAATGTTAAATCTACCAATTGCTGAGGAATCCTTCCAGCAAGCATATTTGAAGAGAGATCCAGCGATTCCAGATTAGTTAAATTTCCCAATGATGGCTGCATATAACCGATGAGGCTGTTGTGAGAAAGGTTGAGCTGTATCAGAGACTTGAGCTTCCCGAGGGACTCTGGAATCTTTCCCTTGAATTTATTGCAGGATAAATCAACTATTGTGAGGGCAATTTGAATTTTTGTAAACTCAATTTGCAAACCTTTCCATGTCATTGTAACAGAATAAACATAAGAAATAGGAAATTCCATTCCACTCATGTAATCCATAGAATGATTAACACTCATCATGGCTTTGAAGTTGTTTAAATACTCTGTCGGCAAAGGACCACTCAAGTTGTTGTTGGAGAGGTCAAAAATCTTGAGTTTAGAAAAAGAGTCATTGGCAGATGGACCCTTCAAAGAACCATGGAGTTTATTTGACCTTAGAATAATAACCTCCAACTCTGGAAGCATTTCTAAAAAGGAAGGGAATGTGTCATCTATCATGTTGTTGCCGAGGTCCAGAAATTGTAAATTCACACAATTGATGACAGATGGTGGTATCACCCCTTTCAGTTGGTTGCCATTGAAGTCGAGATATATAAAACTGTTCCCCTTTGAATACACTGAAGGGATAGTTCCTTGGAAATTGTTGACACCAAGATTCAACACTGAGAGGTTATCACTGAAGTTTCCCAAGCATTGTGGGATAAATCCACTAAAGTTATTCTTGGACAAGTCTAGAATTTCTAGGAACTTCAGCTTGCAAATGACAGAAGAGATGTTCCCGGTCAGTTTATCATTGGAGGAAAGCATAAGAGCTCTCAAATTTCCATGCTCGAAAACTGAGGGTGGAATCTGGCCGTACAACTTGTTATGACTGAAATCGATATATTGTAATGAATTAGAAAGGAAAGGACTTATACAGCCACTGAAATAGTTATTGTGAAGGGAAAGAAACCTCAAAGAAGGCATAGAAAACAAGGAGGATGGAATTGTTCCATTGAGCAAGTTATGAGATAAGTCCAGATTGCTTAATCGTGAAAGCCTACTTATTTGTGATGGGAGGGGTCCTATCAGTTGATTATCAGATAAGAGGAGTTCGTATGGACCTGAAAGCATATTCATTTGAGAAGGGAGGCCTATCAGTCTATTGTTCGAGAGGTCCAGCAAAGTGAGTTGTGTGAGGTTAAATAAACCATCTGGAATTTCTCCAGTAAAATTATTGAAAGAAAGTATCAAGTAATTTAGCTTCTCAAGGTTTCCAAGTGAGGATGAAATCTGACCATCAAATCTGTTATTTGAGAGGTCCAACTGATCGAGTTGTGTGAGGTTAAAAAAACTATCTGGAATTTCTCCAGTAGATGACATCTGACCATCAAATCTGTTATTTGAGAGGTCCAACCAAGTGAGTAGTGTGAGATTAAACAAACCATTCAGAATTTCTCCGGTAAAATTATTGAAAGAAAGTTGCAAGTTATTTAGCTTCTCAAGGTTTCCAAGTGAGGATGAAATCCGACCATTAAATTTGTTATTTGAGAGGATCAACTGAGTGAGTTGTGTGAGGTTAAACAAACCTTCCGGAATTTCTCCACTAAAATTATTGGAAAGAAGGCTTACGACATTTAGCTTCTCAAGGTTTCTTACTGAGGATGAGATCTGACCATAAAACTTGTTATTTGCGAGGGATAACTCAGTGAGTTGTGTGAGGTTAAATAAACTATTTGGAATTTCACCAGCAAAATTATTGGAAGAAAGGTCTAAGACATCTAACTTCTCAAGGTTTTCAAGTGAGGATAGAATCTTACCATCAAATTTGTTATCTGAGAGGTCTAACAAAATGAGTTGTGTGAGGTTAGAAAACTGATTCAGAATTTGGCCGGTAAATTCATTGCCTGAGAGACGCAAGTGACTGAGCTGCTTCTGGTTTCCAAGTGAGAATGGGAGATGACCCTGAAAACTGTTGAATGAGAGTTCCAACCACGCCAAACGCGTATGATTAGCAAAAACATCCGGAAATGGTCCAATAAAATAATTGCTTGCAAGATCCAAGCACTCGAGTTGCTTGAGTTTTCCCAACCAGAAAGGGAATTCCCCTTGCAATCCACAGTCACAGAGCAGGAGAGATGTCAAAGAAGAAGACAAGTTCATGAAGGAACTGGGTACCACCAAAGACATGTTCACTTCACTCAAGTTGAGCTCTGTTAGCTGGGTAAGGTTTTGAGCCAGCTTGTTGAAAGATATCGGTTCCAGCATCAGGTAGTTGAAAGAGAGATCAAGTGACGCTAATCTGGATAAATGGGAGATTTCTGGGGGGACTTGGCCTGTAAAATTCGATGAATATAGATTTAAATGCGTCAAATGCAAGAGCTGACCGAAGGAAGATGAAATGACAGAACGATTGAAGTCATTGTAAGAGAGATCGAGCTTCTGAAGATGATGAAGGAAGAAGAGAGTGCTGTTAGAATGGAGGGTGCCATGAAGCATGCTGCCACGAAGGTCTAGGCCAATTACATGGCCAGTTTTCATGTTGCATGTCACGCCATCCCAAGAGCAGCAATCTGTACCCTCTCTCCAAAGCACTGTTTTGGGTTGTTCCTCTATCCACCATGAATAAGAAGACATCAAGGAAAAGGAGTTTTTGAATTGAAGCAAAGCCAGGCTCTGGGCAGCGGGGCATAATAGTACTGGAGAGGAGAAATTGGAAGAAGAAAGAGAAGGTTGGAAGTGCGAATGGAAGAAAAGGAGGCAGAGAATTTGAGAGAGCAATAACACAGATCCCATCATTCCCTCTATAATTGCTCTCTTAAAATGTAGTCTATATATAGACGATAAGTTACTGTAGCTCTAAATACAATTTACTATGAATTTTAATAGTATAATTATTATTTTATCTTTTAGTTTATAAAAAATAACTCTTGACTATGAGGATATTTTAGACTTTTTCACTCACCTTTTATTAACAAATAACTAAAAGATTACGGAAAACACTGTGCTCACACTCACATATGCACTGTGGACGCGAGCTTTTTGATCCGTGCGTCGCGCGAGTTCGTCCACCCTATTTTTTTTGTCTTTTCCGCATGTGAACAGTGTTTTACCGATTTCGTCCCTGGTAATAAGACAAAAACACGGTTTACGCTGGGGGGCACGGGCGTAATTGGCCACGTACGGACCGGTCCGGTTCGGTGCGGTCCGCCTGACTCTTTTTTTTTTTTAATATTTTTGAAAATGTGTAATGACATTCGTAGCCCCCGAAACGACAAAATCAATGAATTCGGATTAGGGGTGGTTTAGTAATTGACCATGGCGTTCTCGTGCGCTTGCGTCGTCGTCGCGACGGGACCCGTGCGGGCGCGTCGGCGCGCTTTTGTGCCGGTTGATTCGAGGCGGCGCGTGCAGCTTCATACGGCGGTGAAAAATTTTCCTCCGCCACTTAATTCGATTCGCAACTCTTCGCTGAATCTCATGGAGTGGCGCGTGTGGTGTAAATATGGACGTGTAGGCTCAAATAGCCGGTTGAACATTTATGTCCTCTTTTCTCTCTCCTCGTGCCCAGGAAATCAATTTCGAGTCCCAGAGTTATTGTGCATGCATTGCGGTCCCTTGGTTTTGTTTGATTTACGTAATCCAAGTTTCGAATTCTTTCAATTTCGTCCTTGCATTCAAATTGATATATATGCAATTTGCATTTCAGTCCTTCTTCTTTTAATTTTTCGGTTTCCTATTAGATCCCTTAATTTGTTTAGTGCAGCAGGTTATATTGTTTTCAATTTTGTCCCTCATTTCAAATAATTAATAATAATAATAATAATAATAATAACAACAACAATTATTTCAATAATAATAATAATAACAATAATATCAATAATAATACCAATAATAATAATCATAACAATAATAATACCAATAATAATAATAATAATAACAATAATTTCAATAATAATAATAATAACAATAATATCAATAATAATAACAATAATAATAATCATAACAATAATAATACCAATAATAATAATAATAATAACAATAATAATAATAACAATAATAACAATAATAATAACAATAATAATAATAACAATAATAATACCAATAATAATAATAATAATAATAATAATAATAACAATAATAATAATAACAATAATAACAATAATAATAACAATAATAATAATAACAATAATAATACCAATAATAATAATAATAAGAATAATAATAATGATAATAATAATAATAATAATAATAATAATAATAATAATAATAATAATAATAATAATAATAATCAATAATGATAAAAACAATAATAATAATAACAATTATTTTTGTTACTAATTCTTTTGTGAATATTTTTTTTGCTCTTCAAAATTTAATAATTTCTATTGTTTTGACAGTGATGGTGTTAATTTTTTTTATATATATTTTCAGTCTTTCCCTAAGAATATATATAGGAAAAAAAAACATGGCCTAGGATTTTTTTAATATAAAAATTTAATATAAGTATTCTGAGATACATATAATATAGTTATATAATAGTAGATGATCGGCCACACAATTACAAATAACCGATTGAAACACATTCACAAATTTAATTTTTTTTTATTTGTAGAATAATGTCAACTTTTGCCCATGGATTTTTTTAATATAAAAATTTAATATAAGTATTATGAGATACATATAATATAGTTATATAATAGTAGATGATCGGCCACACAATTACAAATAACCGATTGAAACACATTCACAAATTTAATTTTTTTTTATTTGTAGAATAATGTCAACTTTTGCCCATGTATATATAAGTGTAGTTAACACAATAATAATAATAATAATAATACTAATAATAATAATAATAATAATAATAATAATAATAATAATAATAATAATAATAATAATAATAACAATTTAATTTTTTTTTATTTGTAGAATAATGTCTACTTTTGTCCATGTATATATAAGTGTACTTAACACAATAATAATAATAATAATAATAATAACAATAATAATAATAACAATAACAACAACAACAACAACAACAACAAGAATAATAATAATAATAATAATAATAATAACAATTATTTCAAAAATAATAATAATAACAATAACAATAATAACAATAATAATAATAACAATAATATTAATAATATCAATAATAATAATAATAATAACAATAATAATAATAATAATAATTATTATTATTATTTTTGTTAATAACTCTTTTGTTAATATTTTTTGCTCTTCATAATTTAATAATGTCTATTTTTGTCCATGTATATATAAGTGTACTTAACACAATAATAATAATAATAATAACAATAATAATAATAACAATAATAACAACAACAACAACAACAATAACAACAACAAAAACAATAATAATAATAATAATAACAATTATTTTAATAATAATAATAATAACAATAATAATAATAACAACAACAACAACAATAATAATAATAATAATAATAATAATAATAATAATAATAACAATTATGTTTGTTAATAACTCTTTTGTTAATATTTTTTTTGCTCTTCATAATTTAATAATTTCTATTGTTTTGACAGTAATGGTGTTAATTTTTTTTAATATATTTTTAGTCTTTCGCCTAAGAATATATATAGGGAAAAGAAAACATGACATATGATTTTTTCAATATAAAAACTTAATATAAGTATTCTGAGATACATTTAATATAGTTATATAATAGTAGATGATCGGCCACACAATTATAAATAACCGATTAAAACACATTCATAAATTGATTAATAAACTACAACAAAACAATATCACACCAAACAATCAAATAATTCACCATACAAATGGATACAAAAAATATTTTCATAACCGATAAACACAACTGAATAAAGAAAAAATTAGATGATCGGCCACACAATTACAACAAAACCAACCACCAACAAATTCCCAATTGACTACAGCAAACAAAAATCTCTAATCGATATAATCTATTACATTTTTTTTCGACCAACTGATTATATAATTATCAATCCAATTAAAACACACCGGATAATCAAAACATTGCAATTTTGCTATCTATGAGTTAATTAAATCAACACATAATTCAAATCCAAAGCTGTGACTAAATTATTCTCCAAGCCGGTAAAATAATGTCAACAACCAACCAGATCAATGCAAACAAAAATAATCAATCTTTAATAGATTTCAGCGCTTACAATATTGCTATCAACCGGTTAAATGCTTAGTAAGCTGTTAAAAAAATATTTAACCATCAACACATTCGGTTCAAGACAACAAAAATATCATCTTTCATTCATTTTATTGATTACTGATTTACATCAACCAATTAAATAACCATCAAAACAATTAATACATACTAAACAATTAATCAATTATGGTCTTGCAATACTCAAAAATACAATTCGCTAATCTTTCATAAATTTTTATCGCTTATAATTTTTTAAATTTCAAAATTGAATTATTATCTGAGTATTTAAGCTTATAGCAATAATCAACTAATTCAATACATAAAAAAAAAAATATTACAGCATGATTTAAAATTTAAAATTTTCTATTTATCAACTAAAAAATTCTTTGTTTACCACATAAATAATAAGTTTGCTATATATAAAAAGCCCGGCGCAACGCGCGGGCTAACCGACTCGTCATTATCTAATTGTTTGGGGTTGTGTTTGTCTTACTTGGTTTTTCCTTAATAAATAAAACTATGGTCTTACCCCTGTTAACAACAAAAAAACATTGACTGTATAGGGGTATTTTTTTATTTTTTGCATGGTTGATGAACAATACAATAATCATCATACCCTTCAATAAGACAAAAACTTAGAGTTGTCGTTGATGGTGTTTTTGTTTTTTCAAGTTTTTATAACACAATTAAAATACTAATGCGCTTGTCGTCTCGCGGTAACAAAAAACTTATCGGTGGTCGGTTGATTGTTTCCCCCCCTTTTCTCTCTCCTGCAGCTGAAGATGCAGGACAATCCTGTTTTGTTTATGGTTTTCTCATTTCAATCCTTGATTTATTTATTTTTTCATCCTGATTTCTTTTATAGAAGTTTTGGTTTATTTCAAATTCATCCTTCAATTGAAATTGATCGGAAATGTTATGTTTTATTTTGGTCTTTATTCTTTTTATTTTTGGTTTGTTTTTCATTCCTGTAATTTTTTTTGTTCTTAAGGTTTTAATTTGTTTCAATTTTGTTTTTCAATTGAAATTGATTATACATTTTTTTTTCATTTCGGCCTTTATTCATTAATTTATTTTTTTGTTTTGATTCCTTTAATTTTTTCAGTCCTTTCAGGACAGTCCCTATTTTTTGTTCATATTTATGTATCTATACTCTTAGTTTTGGTTTTTAATTTCTATCTTTTTCTCTTTTATTGAGGTTTTATTTTTATTCAATTTAGTCTTGAAGTTTTAATTTATGTTGATAATCATTTTAAAATTGATAATTCTTCTTTTTTCCATTTGTTCCTTTTTTTTTGTTTGATTCTTATTTTTATTTATTCTTCAAATGAAATGATTTTTTAAATGCTAATAATATTTATTTTGGTTTTGTCATTTATTTTGGTTGTTTTTATTTTCTCTTTTGTTAAAGTTTTTTGGTTTTTGTTTTATTCTCCAAGATAATTTTATGGTTTTCATTGTTTACAAAATAATAATAATAATAATAATAATAATAATAATAATAATCTTAGTGGTTATTTTTTATGATTGTTTTCTTGCTTACTCTTTTGTTACAGTTTTTAGTTTTCTTTAGGATAACAAGAATAATTTATTATAATGATTGTGGTGCTTATGGTATTAATAATTATGCCTATGGTGCTAATAGTAACAATAACTCATGAAATAGTATTATGAATATCTAACAATAACTCATGAAATAGTATTATAAATATCAATAATAACAAATTTTATTATAATTTAATTATTATAATAATTGTATTCTTAATGATAATAGTAATAATTTTGCTTTTGTCCTTTAGTTTTTTGTTCTTTAATGTTTTTCATTTGTTTTTCAAATCAAATAACTTTTTTATGCCGATAATATTTTTTTGGGTTTTGCCTTCAATCATAATAATAACAATAAGAATCAATAATTCAGCTCATTTATCATTTGCCGTGTCATTCAGTGAGGTCATATGTCATCTTCCTACCGGTGCGGCGTGTGTTATGGGAAGATGGTTGTGGATCCGCCGGTGTACGATTTTGTTTCCCCCCTTTTCTCTCTCCTGCAGCCCGAAATCCATGACGGTCGTTTAAAGTTTTTGGTTGTTTTATTTCAGTCCTTGTTCTTTTGATTTTGTTTTTCTTACTGATTTCTTCAATGGAAATTTCAAATTTTTTTCAATTATACCCTTCAATTAAAATTCATAATATATGGTACGTTTGATTTTAGTCCTTAATCTTTTGATTTTTGTTCCTTTAATTTTTTCAGTCTGCAGATTTTTTTTTTTTTAATCTTGTCCTCCAATTGAAATTGGTTGGTCATATATGGTATTTTTCATTTTTATCCTTATTCTTTTAATATTTTTTAACCAATTACACTACATATTTTTTTAAAAATCCCTTTATTTTTTTTGGTCCCAATGTTTTGATTTGTTAAGGTTTTGTCCTTCAATTGAAATTAAATATATATTTTTTTTTTCATTTTGGTACTTATTCTTTTAATGTTTTATTTAGTATTAATTCTTTTGGTTTTTTCGGTGTTTCTTGGACAATGTTTATTTTTTTATCCATATTTATGCATTTGTGCTTTTAATTTTTGTCATTTTATTTTTTATTGGGGTTTTATTCTTATTCGGTTCAATTCTAAAATTTTAATTTATATTGGTAATCATTTTAAAATTAATATTTCTTTCTTTTCTCTTTTTTTTTTAGTGTTTTCTGTTATTTTTTTATGCTCATAATACTTATTTTAATTTTTTCTTTTTTTTTGTTGTTTTTGCTTGCTCTTTTGTTAATGTTTTTTATTTTATTTTTCAAGATGATTTTATGGTTTCATTGTTTGCACAATAAAAATGATAATTTTAGTTCTTGTTTTCTTGCTTGCTTTTCTGTAAAAATGATTTTTTATTTTATTTTTCAGGATAATTTAATGATTCTAATTGTTTTGGCAGTAATGATGATAATAATTTTGGTTGTTATAGTCATGAGAATGATGGTAACTTAGCAATGGATTTTCAATGATATTGTTTTTCTTTTTATAGGTAGAAAATCAATGATTTATTTTTGTTGTTTAGTTATCAAAGGTGTTTCCATAATTTATATTTTATTATTGTATTTAATTTAAATTAGATTATCAAATAAAGTAATCCTAATACATTGAATTGATTGATTTAGGTATCTGAATCTTCTTGCTTTTTTAATAACGATGATAATTTTATGCTGGTGATTTTGTTGAAACCTGTTAAATAGATAAATTTATATCGATTTAAAATGCATATATTTTATTGAAAGTCACGCTCCGTATGAATTTTGCACAAATTGATTATTTTGCCCAAATTTATAATATAATAAAAAAATCTCACAATCTTAATATCTCATTCTCTCTTTTTATATGCTAGTGTGTATATATATTAGAACAGTGAAAGATCTTTGATTTTTGATATGTTTCGATTTTTTATTTTTATTTGTTTGCTATTAAAAATTAATTTTGTTGGGTGAAGCTTCCAAGTATAAAGCAACTTAAAAACAGTTTCCTGGAAGGATTGGTGATGTAGACCCAAATGGTTTATTTGTTCTTTTGTGTATTACCAGTGCACATGATTTTCTTACACTTAAGGAGGATACAAGTAAAATCTTGACAAACAAAAAATTGTCCTCAATTTTACAAGAAAAGATATTTTATTAATTTCATCACACAAACTTAGACGGATAATGAACATAAGGCTTTATACCACTAAATAACTAGGAAGAACAATATATAATTTTGATGAATGTGTATTTATACTATCAATCCGTATATATAGTGTTTCTATACCATAAAACAATAGTTAATAGATACTCGTAGTAATTGTTTTTTTTCTTCTACTTTTGCTTAAGAGATACTTATAGTATATTGAGTATCAATAGGTTCTCAAGTTGGTTTATAATTTTTAATTATAGGTCGATAACACTATAGGGTTTTTTTATGAAATAAGAAAACTCTAACAGTTGATATTAATATGACGAAGACCAACTTGTAGGACACTTCATTTTTTTTTCCACATGGAAATTAATGCCTGGCCCATAAGTTTTATGAGTGACTGGACTTTGGTTGCCAAAGACCCAGCTACAATTCGTCGATGATCACCCATCAAGTGATGGTGATGCCATGGAATTGTAGACATTGGAAAAGTCTGAATTGGGGACCTCAAGAAGACCTGCTGCATTTAATTTCCAGGATGGAGATCAATAAGACTTTGAAAGAAATTTTATATTTTACCGGTTGGATGGAGAGATCTTTCACGTATCTCGCTGTAACCAGGGCCACCTCAATTATGACGACTTTAAAAAGTTTTGACATATTTATTTATTTATTATTATTATTACTATTATTTTAGTTCTTCAAGTGACAGTGTACATCTTCTATATTTGTAAAATCGGTGATATTTAATTATCAAATAGATTGTATTTTAGGTGTTTTCACACTATATTTCTCTCATTTTTACTTTTTTTTTTACAAAAAATAAGAGACATTACATTATATTAATAATGAAATTTAAAACTCCTGTATATATATATATATATATATATATATATATATATATATATATATATATATATCCCTCCTAAATAATATAAGATATATTATTTTAGAATAGTTTTATAAATTTATTTGTAATCCTCTGC
The DNA here is from genome assembly GCA_029228605.1 of Salix koriyanagi. Classification (NCBI taxonomy): domain Eukaryota; kingdom Viridiplantae; phylum Streptophyta; class Magnoliopsida; order Malpighiales; family Salicaceae; genus Salix; species Salix koriyanagi. Next base: position 8,231,962 of record CM055337.1, on the reverse strand, counting down.
ATTAATTACATTATAGTCTATAATTTTTAAAATTAATTTACAATCAAATCAAACTTGATTAATCATCCCATTTTAATTTCTTACTAATGATTTTTTTATGTGTGTGACCTATTGGGTTGTCTAATGAGTTGATCCAAATATAAATTATAATCCTAAATAAAATATGATTATAATCCTGGAAATTAAATTTGTAGGACATGTTATATTATCAAGATCTTTCATGCGTATCTCGCTGTAACCAGGGCGAGAGAAAGATGAGATTAAAATATTGTATAATACTTATATATTACATTAAGGTAATAATTATTGATAATAATGAGAAAGAAAAGGATTTTTTTTATTGTAGCGCTAGACACGAGTACTATGAACTTCTATTGTGCTCTTGATTTTGGTCTCTCTTTTTTTCTTGATCCTTGAAAAAGTATTCAATTTGATTACCAAACTATTTCCTTAAAATTTTATCATTCCATATCATGTTCACTTGGTTTTAAGCCTAATAGTTTGTGGTCTTGGTTTGTAAAGTAAATAGTATTTGTAAAGTAAATAGTATTTGCAAAGTAAAAAAAAATACCTTGATATTAAATTGATGTTTAATTTCAAAAAATTGAATTTTATTGTATCAATCTCAAACAATTGAAACAGTAGAGAACAAAATTATCACACTAAAAAAACAAAACTTCTTTTCTTTTTCCTAATATGAGTAAAAACTAATAAACAATATATTCATGAATATTCAACAAAAATAAAAATCATATTTTTAATATATTGTTTTCTCATTTGTTTTTGAAATTAAATGTCTATTATGTATTTTTATATTTTTGTATTTTTATATAATTTCATAAATTTAATTATTTTATATTTTCTCATATTGATACGTAAAAATGATCAAAATATAATTTCTCAAATGAAACTTTATTTCATGATAATAATAATACTTTTCTTAAAAAGTATTTCGCATAAAAGTATGTATTTGTACCAAGTTTAAACATTTTGCTCCATAATTTTATTTGTTGTCATGTATGGAAGATCTATTAATTAACAAAAAAAAATTCTCATAAAAAAAAAGTTCTCATCAACATATAAAAAGATGTGTGTATACGATTTCCGATTATATATATATATATATATATATATATATATATATATATATATATATATATATATAGTTTTTCTAAATATGTTTTCTTATTTTTATTCTCTAAAAAGAAAATTACATGAATAAAAAAGTGACAATTTTTTGAGGGGGGAAAAATAATTTTGATCCATAATTTAATTTGCTTACATTCATCATGTGAATATTTATTTTTATTATTATATAATTAAATAAAAAATAAATAAACATGGATAGACCACATTACAAATGATAAATTAAGAAGGTTAACAAGCCAGCCTAAATTGTCATTTCAATATTCAATCCCTCCTTTCTATTTTTTTTCACATTACTTTCTCTCTTGTATCTAAGAAGTGAGAGAGTAATAATGGTAAAAATGAAGATTGGAAATAATATATAAAATTAAAAACAATAAAAATCAAATAATATGCAAACCGAGACTTGTAGGGGTTAATTTGTTTTCCATGTGATTGTTTTTGAAGGACCATCTTACAATATTAATTTTGTGGCTATATTAATTCGACTAAAATTGATTTTTCTAAATAATAATGTAAAATTGGTCTTAGCCACTGAAAAAATTGCAACTTGATCCTTGCTAGGATTAATTGGAGGATGCATATTATGATGGATGCGAACCATCCTTATAGTGTATAATTTATGGGTGGTTCCATGTTTTTAATTTACTAATAAACGAAAGCTATTTTAAAAAGATATAATTAAATTGAAACAAATGAATTATCATTTTTAAATTAAGAAGCTAGTCATGTAAATTGATTAATTAATTAATTATTCAAAGTTTTCTATTATTATTTAAATCAATAACATTATCCTGTTATAACAGGTAAGTTAAGTTAATTAGATATTGATAATGAATTTCTTATTTCAGTACCTTATAAAAAAATATTATATAATTAAATAAAAAAAAAGGTAGTCTTGGCTAGATATATGCTTGTATTTTCTCTTTGATTAATGGCACGTCACTTTGTTGATGGAAAATCAAAACACCGTGTCCCAGGGATGCCCAGTCAGTCAATATAATATTGATGGAAAATGCATAGCCATTTTTTCCAGTCAAAAAGTTAATGCTTCAGTTACGTTAGCATCACTTGATGGATGATAGCTGGGAAATAAGCATTCTCCACCAGTTTATCTATTTGAGAATGTTGTTAATTTTTTTTAAAGTGTTTTTTTTGTTTAGAAATGTATTAAAATGATATTTTTTTTATTTTTTTAAAAATTATTTTTGACATAAACATTTGAAAATAACCTAAGAACACCAAAAAAATTTAATGTAAAATACAAAATAAAAATAAAAATTTTCAACTTTTTTCAATAAAAGCTTTTGAAACGCGAATATCAAATAGGTTTCAATCTATGTGACTCAAATACAAAACCTTTTTTCAATAATAGCTTTTATCATATGTTCTGTCACATCCGAGTACAAGAGGTGCTGGGAGTCGAGGAGTCATTACCTAGTTGGTTGGGTAGAAACTCACATATATTGTTCATACGTTCTGTCACATAGGAATGCAAGAGGTGCCGGGAGTCGAGGAGTCGTCACCTAGTTCTTGTCGGGTAGAAACTCACATATATTGTTTATATTCCACGATCATTTGGTGGATGATACTTGCAATAGCAATCTTCTAAACACAAACCGGCCGGGGACGACGTATAAAACGTAGGCCAAGTTACAACCCCAAATTAAGACTGCTCCACTCTACATAACAATCTTAGCAAACACATCGCAAAAAAATTTTATTTTTATTTTTAGTAAAGGCTAAAAAATAAATGCTTTACTTGTAAGAACATCTTAATATCAATTTTATTATTATTTTTATTTTTAGTAAAGGCCTAAAAAATAAATTCTAATAATTTTTAGCTTATGGATTAGGCATTAGTTTCCATCC
>CM055337.1:7855680-8228444 GCA_029228605.1 Salix koriyanagi | reverse complement strand
CACCACCATGTGGAAAAGGCCATAGCAGCGTATCCGGTGAGATGGAGGATGAATATTTTTTCACCACTGAGACGGCGTTGCACGCATTGTCTGTATGGCACGGACAAAAGATAAATATTTGTAGGGTAGACATGCCATTTACTTCAAACACTTAGATAATGATAAAACAACCCTAAACAATTAGATAATGATAAAATGTGAGTGAAAAAGTCTAAAATATCCTCATAGTCAAGAGTTATTTTTTATAAACTAAAAGATACAATAATAATTACACTATTAAAATTCATAGTAAATTGTATTTAGAGCTACAGTAACTTCTCGTCTATATATAGACTACATTTTAAGAGAGCACTTATACACGGAATGATGGGATCTGTGTTATTGCTCTCTCAAATTCTCTGCCTCCTTTTCTTTCATTCGCACTTCCAACCTTCTCTTTCTTCTTCCAATTTCTCCTCTCCAGTACAATTATGCCCCGCTGCCCAGAGCCTGGCTTTGCTTCAATTCAAAAACTCTTTTTCCATTATGTCTTCTGTTCCATGGTGGGGAGAGGAATGTTATGAACAGCCCAAAACAGTGCTTTGGAGAGAGGGTACAGATTGCTGCTCTTGGGATGGCGTGACATGCAACATGAAAACTGGCCATGTAATTGGCCTACACCTTTATTGCAGCATGCTTCATGGCACCCTCCATTCTAACAGCACTCTCTTCTTCCTTCATCATCTTCAGAAGCTCGATCTCTCTCACAATGACTTCAATCGTTCTGTCATTTCATCTTCCTTCGGTCAGCTCTTGCATTTGACGCATTTAAATCTAAGTTCATCGAATTTTGCAGGCCAAGTCCCCCCAGAAATCTCCCATTTATCCAGATTGGCGTCACTTGATCTCTCTTTCAACTACCTGATGCTGGAACCGATTTCTTTCAACAAGCTGGCTCAAAACCTTACCCAGCTAAGAGAGCTCTACTTGAGTGAAGTGAACATGCCTTTGGTGGCACCCAGTTCCTTCATGAACTTGTCTTCTTCTTTGACATCTCTCCAGCTCCAGGACTGTGGATTGCAAGGGGAACTCCCTTTCTTGTTGGGAAAACTCGAGTACTTGGATCTTTCATTCAATCATTTCATTGGTACAATGCCTGACGATTTTGCTAATCATACGCGTTTGGCGTGGTTGGACCTCTCATACAACAGTTTTCAGGGTCATCTCCCATTCTCACTTGGAAACCAGAAGCAGCTCAGTCACTTGCTTCTCTCAGTCAATAATTTTACCGGCCAAATTCTGAATCAGTTTTCTAACCTCACACAACTCATTCAGTTAGAACTCTCAGATAACAAATTTGATGGTAAGATTTTATCCTCACTTGAAAACCTTGAGAAGTTAGATGTCTTAGACCTTTCTTCCAATAATTTTACTGGTGAAATTCCAAATAGTTTATTTAACCTCACACAACTCACTGAGTTATCCCTCTCACATAACAAGTTTTATGGTCAAATCTCGTCTTCACTAGGAAACCTTAAGAAGTTAGATGTCTTAGACCTTTCTTCCAATAATTTTACTGGTGAAATTCCAAATAGTTTATTTAACCTCACACAACTCACTGAGTTATCCCTCTCACATAACAAGTTTTATGGTCAAATCTCGTCTTCACTAGGAAACCTTGAGAAGTTAGATGTCATGTCACTTTGTTTCAATAATTTTACTGGAGAAATTCCGGATGGTTTGTTTAACCTCTCACAACTTACTACGTTGATCCTCTCAAATAACAAATTTAATGGTCGGATTTCATCCTCACTTGGAAACCTTGAGAAGCTAGTTTACTTAAATCTTTCTTTCAATAATTTTACTGGAGAAATTCCAGATAGTTTTTTTAACCACACACAACTCACTCAGTTATACCTCTCAAATAACAGATTTGATGGTCAGATTTCATCCTCACTTGGAAACCTTGAGAAGCTAAATCACTTGATACTTTCAGGTCCAAACGAACTCATCTTATCTGATAATCATCTGATAGGATCCATCCCATCACAAATAAGTAGGCTTTCAAGTTTAACCAATCTGGACATATCTCATAACTTGCTCAATGGAACAATTCCATCCTTCTTGTTTTCTATGCCTTCTTTGTGGTTTCTTTCTCTTCACAATAACCATTTCAGTGGTTGTATAAGTCCTTTCCTTTCTAATTCATTATACTATATCAATTTCAGTCATAACAAGTTGTACGGCCAGATTCCACCCTCAGTTTTCGAGCATGGAAATTTGAGAGCTCTTATGCTTTCCTCCAATGATAAACTGACCGGGAACATCTCTTCTGTCATTTGCAAGCTGAAGTTCCTAGAAATTCTAGACTTGTCCAACAATAACTGTAGTGGATTCATCCCACAATGCTTGGGAAACTTCAGTGATAACCTCTCAGTGTTGAATCTTGGTGTCAACAATTTCCAAGGAACTATCCCTTCAGTGTATTCAAAGGGGAACAGATTGAGATATCTCAACTTCAATGGCAACCAACTGAAAGGGGTGATACCACCATCTGTCATCAATTGTGTGAATTTAGAATTTCTGGACCTCGGCAACAACATTATAGATGACACATTCCCTTCCTTTTTAGAAAAGCTTCCAGAGTTGGAGGTTATTATTCTAATGTCAAATAAACTCCATGGTTCTTTGAAGGGTCCAACTGCCAGTGACTCTTTTTCTAAACTAAAGATTTTTGACCTCTCCAACAACAACTTGAGTGGTCTTTTGCCGACAGAGTATTTCAACAACTTCAAAGCCATTATGAGTGTTGATAAGGATATGGATTACATGAGGGCAGGAAATTTTTCTACTTCTTATGTTTATTCTGTTACAATGAGATGGAAAGGTTCACAAATTGAGTTTACAAAAATTCTAATTGCCCTCACAGTACTTGATTTATCCTGCAATAAATTCACGGGAAAGATTCCAGAGTCCCTCGGGAAGCTCAAGTCTCTGAAACAGCTCAACCTTTCTCACAACAGCCTCATCGGTTATATCCAGCCATCATTGGGAAATTTAACTAATCTGGAATCGCTGGATCTCTCTTCAAATAAGCTTGCTGGAAGGATTCCTCAGCAATTGGTAGATTTAACATATCTTGAAGTCCTGAACCTTTCGTATAACCAACTTGAGGGATCCATACCTCTAGGCAAACAGTTCAACACATTTGAACATGGTTCTTACGAGGGGAACTTGAAATTATGCGGACTTCCCTTGAAAGTAAAATGCAACAATGGTGAGGGGCAGCAACCTCCACCATCAAACTTCGAGAAAGAAGATTCAATGTTTGAAGAGGGATTTGGATGGAAAGCTGTAGCAATGGGTTATGGATGTGGATTTGTATTTGGAGTCTCCATGGGATACGTTGTGTTTAGAACAAGAAAACCTGCATGGTTTGTGAAGATGGTTGAACGTGGTGGGCATCAAAATACAAAAAGGCTTAGAAGGAAGAATGCTCCCAGAAATGGTGGAAGACGACACTAGCTATTCAAGGCGGTGTGAGAAGGTAAGTTTTGATAATGCTTTTACCGCAATTGTTTTATTCCATGATCCATCTCAAGTTTAGCTAATTAACTTGCTTTGTTGACTAGGTAGGTCTATAATGGTAGCTGCCAAGAAGAGTGGATCATCTTCCAGGCTGGTGTTAGCTGCTTCTTTTTTTCTTTTTAAATTCGTGTGTTTGTAATTACAAGCAGAAGTTTTCATTTACCATATTTTAAATGTGGGGTTAATTATTATGTGATTATTGTTGTAATAATTCGTGTGCTTTCATTTTAATGATTAGTAGGAACATGACTCCTGTTATAAGGAGTCATCTTGCATTTATAGAATTGCACTGAATTTTGGGGTATGATGAAATTTAAAAGACTTTGTATAAATAGATTACCTACATTAAATTGAGTAAATTAGCCTATAAAATATTTATAAAGAGTTTTTTTTTTTTGTAATTATCGTGAGCGTTGGAATAATATGAGAATATGTAACGAGGCTAAGAGAAAAAAGAATTCTTATAAAACATATAAAAAAATCAAGACACAAAAACTATCTATTCCATATATAAAAAATCTTTTTGAAAAAATCTCAAATGATTTGATTGCAAAAACATTTAGAGTTTTGTTGGGGAAAAAATCTAGCATACTATTTAAATATCAAACAAAGGTATATAATTTTACTCTCTCAGACTATTTTTTTATATATAGAAGAAATACACTTGTGCAAGCATGTGTTCACAGCTAGTTTACTATTATAAAATAACTAAAACAATTCCAATTATAATCGATCATGTGCTCAATTCAGATTTTAGACATATATAATTCGCAAATAAGTATTAACTAAACAATCAATTGGATTGTTGGGATGAAACTTGGGATTGATAATTATGATGAATTTATTTTTTATTTTATTAACGTGGGTGTTTAGGTCAGCTTGTGTATATCTCGACTAATCTTACAAACCCTAAAGTTAATGACTATGTAAAAAACATTTTTCTCCATAATTTTATTTGTTGTCATATATGGAAGATCTATCAATTAACAAAACAATGTTTCTCATAAAAAAAAGTTTTCATCAACATAATAAAGAGATGTGAGTATAGGATTTCCGATTATATATATATATATATATATATATATATATATATATATATATATATATATATATATATATATATATATATATAGTTTTTCTAAATATGTTTTCTTATTTTTATTCTCTAAAAAGAAAATTACATGAATAAATAAGTGACAATTTTGACGGGGGAAAAAAATAATTTTTGATCCATAATTTTATTAAAGCTACATTCATCATGTGAATATTTATTTTTATTATTATGTAATTAAATAAAAAAAATAATTTTTTTAATAAACCTGAATAGACCACATTACATATGATAAATTAAGAAGGTTAACAAGCCAGCCTAAATTATCATTTCAATATTCAACCACTTTCTATTTTTTTCACATTACTTTCTCTCGTCTCAAAAAATGAGAGAGTAATTATAAGATAAAAGAATCAAATGGTTTCAATTGATTAATAGTGAATACATCAATTACAGGATTTATAGACTTTACAAGAGATACAATTATAGTAACACCAAATCTCCTTCCTGATTTATCTAATCTTCAAATATTCATCTTAATCTTCTCCCTTGTGATAGTCAAAGGTATTGATAGCTGTGAGGGATTATTTCCCGTGATTAGCATTATCTTCCTGACTTATCTCTGTTGGTATTGATCTGCAAGATTTGGCTTGATTTCCTGCAATCAATCCTTGGCTGATATTTTCCTCAACACGCCCCCTCAATCTGAAGGGAAGGGGACGAACATTCAGATTGGTTAAAGTAGCAGTGAACTTGCGTGGGGATACTGGTTTGGTAAGTGAGTTAGCTAGTTGATCAGCACAGGAGAGGAATTGAACCGAGAGTTGCTTCCGTTGAACCTGATCCCTGACATAATGGAAGTCGATTTCTATATGCTTAGTTCGAGCATGAAACAAGGGATTAACTGTCAAGTACGTTGCCCCAATATTATCACACCATAACGTTGGAACTGTTGGATTCTTATGACCAATTTCTGATAGCAGAGATTGAATCCACTGGATTTCAGAAGCTGTGTCCGCAAGAGATTTGTACTCAGCTTCAGTGCTACTTCTTGCGACAGTGATCTGTTGTTTACATCGCCAGGATATAAGATTGGTACCAAGGAACACACAATAAGCACCAATGGATCGTCTATCATCACGATCACCTGCCTAATCTGAGTCTGAAAAGGCTTGAATAACAGATGATGTTGATCGGCTGAGAAGGAGACCAGTTGAGATTGAATGTTTGAGATAGTGTAGGATCCTCTTAACAGCTTGCCAGTGTGGTTCAAGTGGATTTTGCATAAATTTGCTGACCTTGTGAACTGAAAATGAGAGTTCTGGGCGAGTGAAAGACAGGTACTGCAAGCTCCCAACAACTCGTCGATAAAGGTGAGGATCAGAAAATGGTGCTCCATCCGTGGCAGAGAGATGACAATTGGTTGACATAGGACTTGAGCATGGTTTGGATTCTGCCATTTGAGTGCTATGTAGGAGTTCAGCTACATATTTACGCTGTGTGAGGTATAGAGAATCAGGGGTGCGCAGTACCTCTACACCCAAAAAATAGCTTAGTTCCTCGAGTTCCTTGACAGCAAAATCAATATGAAGATTTTGTATAGCTTGATGAATAGCAGCAGGTGAGGAGCCTATAAGAATGATATCATCAACATAAATAAGAATTAAGACCATAGCATGATTTGTGTTCAAGATGAACAAGGAGGGATCTGCCTTGCTCGCCACGAAACCAATGGTGTGTAGCTTGTCAGTCAGCCGAGAGAACCAGGCCCTTGGAGCCTGTTTAAGTCCATAGATGGATTTATGTAGTTTGCAGAAATGATTAGGCAGTTGAGGATGAACAAAGCCTTGAGGTTGTACCATATAAACATCTTCTTCCAAGATGCCATGAAGAAAGGCATTTTGGATATCAATTTGTTGTATTTTCCAGTCATGCGAAATAGCTAGTGATAAAACAATGCAAATTGTTGCATGTTTTACCACAGGACTGAAGGTCTCATGATAGTCAATCCCCTCTTGTTGATGGAAGCCCTTAGCAACCAGCCTTGCCTTATATCGTTCAATGGAACCATCGGCTTTGCGTTTTACTTTAAATACCCAGCGGCAGCCAACTATATTGGCAGATGATGGAGGAACAGTTAGGGACCAAGTCCCATTTCGTAGAAGAGCATCAAATTCTGCATTCATAGCTGATCTCCATTATGGATGTTTGATGGCCTCAGTGTAGCAAGTAGGTTCTGCAGTAGAGATATCAACAGATGCAAGAAGAGCTTTTGGTAAGGGATACCTTACAAAGTCATCGGATGGTGCCTTTGTTTTGAAGATATTGTTGAGGGATCCTGTAGTCATGGTATGAGTTCTTGACTGATTTGGTGGTGGTGCTGAGACTGTAGTGGACTGGATGATCTCAGTTGGAGCAGCAGATGAAGATACTAGTGAGGTGATAGCAACGGGCACTATAGCAGTTGTGTACTGGTTTGTGTCAGCATGATGAACTTCAACAATTGTACCTGTAGGGGAATTAATCACTGGAAAAGAAGCATTAATAGTAGGTAATGAAGTAGGTTGAATATCAGAAAAACTGGCAGGATTAGAAAGTGAAGAAGATGAAGGAAGAGTGACATGTGTGGACTGATCAGTGATGGAATTGTTGGAATTGGAAGATAGCGCAGATGAAGAATTTTGATGAAAGGGAAACAAATTTACATCAAAGATGACATTACGAGAAACGTAAACACGACCAGTTGATAAATCTAGACAATTGTAGCCATGATGATTTTCACTATAACCAATGAACAAGCATGATTTGCTTCTGAAGTCTATTTTGTGTCTGTTATAGGGTCGAAGGTTAGGCCAGCATGCACAGCCGAAGACACGTAAAAATGAGAAATTTGGAGTTCTTTGGTACAAGACTTCATATGGTGATTTGTTATTTAGAATGGGAGTTGGAAGTCGGTTTATAGTGAATATGGTAGTGGTGAATGCCTCTTCCCAGTATAGCTGAGGTAGCTGTGAATGTGCTAATAAACTCAAGCCAACCTCAACAATTTGCCTATGCCTTCTTTCAATAGAACCCATTTGTTGATGTGTGTGAGGACAAGCAATTCGATGTGCTATGCCTTGAGTTTGGAAATATTTTTGCAGCCTACGGTATTCACCACCCCAGTCCGATTGTATGGCTTTGATTTTATGAGAAAATTGTTTTTCCACGAAACTTTGAAAACGTAGAAATGTATCTTCAACATCTGATTTGAATTTTAGTGGAAATAGCCATAGATATTTAGAATAATGGTCCATAAAACTGACATAGTAGCGAGCTCCTGTAGTAGAGGCCACAGGAGCTGGTCCCCATACATCTGTAAAAATGAGCTCTAGTGGATTTTTGGACACATGATCAGAGGACTTAAATGGAAAAGAGTGGCTCTTTACTAATTGACAATCGCTGCATACAAATTGGCTTTTTATTTTATCAACTGGAAACTTATTGGAAGACAAAACATGAAGAACAACCGAAGGTGAAGCATGCCCCAAGCGACGATGCCACTGGTGAAAAGGGATACGAACAGTAGAGTAGACTTGAGGGAGATTGTGTTTCGGCAAGAAGTGATATAATCCATCACTGACATGGCCTCGATGAAGGACGATCCCCGAGTATCCCTTCACAAGAAAATATTGACCATGAAATTCAAAATACACGTTATTGTCTTTGCAAAATTTTTGAACCGAGAGCAAGTTTTTCTGAATCTGTGGAACATAGAGAATTCGATTTAAAAGAAAAGAGTGAGATGACAGTTTAAGAGAGGAATTGCCAGTTTTTAAGATATGTAAACCTTGACCATTACCAACTTGAAGTTGATCCGTTCCAGTATATTCATCCTCTTTCAAGTTCAAATTCTGCAGATCACGTGTTATGTGATGTGTTGCGCCAGTGTCTGCATGCCAATCATTGTCCCAATTGTGGGTTGCCAGGAATGCTTGTTTGTTTTGAGGAGAGGTGGTTTGATACGTTAGATCAAAACGGTGATAGCACTTCTTGGCAGTATGTCCATGTTTTTCACATACTTGACATACCAGAGAGGAGGAGTTGTGTCAGTCTTGTCGATTTTGAAAAGAATTTTGTCCTCCTCGATAGTTGTTGGGTCGTCCCCTGCCTCTATAGCCATTCCTTTTTTTGAAGTTAGAACGCTGCACAAAGTTGGCTTCTGCAATTGGTGTTTAATGGATTGATGATGACGGTTGAGCCGTGATTCAGTCACAATGAGAAGTGAATACACTTCTTCAAGTGTAACAGTGCCAGTTCTAGCATAAATAGAGGAGACAAGACTATCATACTCATGATCTAACCCTGCAAGAATGTATGAAATTATGTCATCACAGCTAAGAGATTGCCCAGCCATACCAAGCTCATCAGCTAATCTCTTGATCATTAAGAAGTAATCATTGGCAGATCGACTGCCTTTCTTTGCATTGGCCAATTGAGTGCGAACCTGTATGGTACGGGCTCGGGATTGAGAAGAGAAATTAGTTTCAAGGGCTTACCAAACCTGTTGTGCAGTGGTATAAGAGATGATTTGAGCCAAAACACTCTCAGTCATGGAAGACATGAGAGTGGAAAGAATCAGGCTGTCTTGCCGCAGCCATTGAAAATATGCAGGATTATGAGTCTGTGTTGTATTGCCTGTATCAGGATGAGATACAGTGACTGTTGATGGTGGGGGAATAAGTATACCATCAAGATGACCATAGAGGTCTTGTCCACGAAAGTAGTGAAGAAGCTGAGTCTTCCATAGTGGATAATTATCCGGGGTTAATTTCAGTGATACAACATTTGAGAGTGGAATAATGGAGGTGGTGGGGGACGCAGAATTTAGAGTTGCAGCAGACGAAGGAGAAGAAGTGGTAGACATGAGAAGACGTTAGTCTTTCTTTGGAGGCTCTGATACCATATAAGATAAAAGAATCAAATGGTTTCAATTGATTAATAGTGAATACATCAATTACAGGATTTATAGACTTTACAAGAGATACAATTATAGTAACACCAAATCTCCTTCCTGATTTATCTAATCTTCAAATATTCATCTTACTCTTCTCCCTTGTGATAGTCAAAGGTATTGATAGCTGTGAGGGATGATTTCCCGTGATTAGCATTATCTTCCTGACTTATCTCTGTTGGTATTGATCTGCAAGATTTGGCTTGATTTCCTGCAATCAATCCTTGGCTGATATTTTCCTCAACAGTAATAATGGAAAAAATAAAGCTTGGAAATAATATATAAATATAAAAATCAAATAATATGCAAACCGAGAGAAGTGAGAAAATTAAAATGACACCGTTCTGAATTCAGATTTTAGGGGTTATTTTTTTCTAAATTTTTGTTTCTTTAACACAATTTAAGGTTAAAAGAAAATTAAAAGAGTTGCTTGAAGAACGACACCGTTCTGAATCCAAATTTTGAGAGAGATGAGAAACGTCAAATTATAAATTCCTTGCTTGAGAGAGAGAGAGAGAGAGAGGAGATAAGTGTGATAATTTGAAATAAATAAATAAAATCGAGTTGCCGCCATTTCTTTCCTTCAAAACGCCCACACCACAAGCCAAGAAGACAAGAGAAGAAACGTTTCGAGCCAGTACTCTTTCAGGTTAGGAATTCGTCTCTTCAAATCACCTTTCACTGTTTCCGAAGTAACAAATAAATTTGATTTTCGCAATAGAAATTGCTGCAGCTTTTTATTTCGATGGTCACTTTGCTCGCGTTTTAGTTCTCCATATGATTAATTATGTTTATAATCTCTAGTTTCTCTAAGATTTTAGTCATTGATTTGTGATTTTCTTTAAGGAGAACGCCAAGGAGTGTAATTTCCAGGAAAACTTATCAATTCGATTCGCATGTATACCCTAATTTTACATGCTTTTCGTTTGGATGCTGAGAAAATTTGAGAATTGGAAAGGAGTTTCCGGAATTTGAATAAGAAGACTTCACTTTTGGAACACGAGAAAATTGGTGGTTTTCATTCAGATTTTGGGTTGCGCGGTCTTTTTGGCTCAGTACCATACCGAGAGTACTCTGGTCATTTTCATAATCTTGACTAAGTTTGCATGATTACTGATTAACCACCACCTTGATCAATATTTAGACACTAGAAAATATGTGTAGCTCGATTTTTAGTGATGAGAATTTGTACTTTGCAGCTGTATATTTGACAAAATTTTAGCAATTCTTTAGATATTGTGACAATGGAGTGTGTTTTATCTTATGAGGAAAACTTATGTACAAAAATATAAATATTTGCGCTGATGATTTTCCCCAAGGTCATCCCAAAACTCAATTTTTAAAACCATGAGGCTGCACGTAACAGCGATGCAGATTAGTTTGAATCTGTGTCTGCATGTGGAGTTGTAGTTAACGCTAATGCTATGAAACTCCTAGGGGGCTTAGGAAACCCAAAAAAAAAATTATTTTTTTTTTATTTTTTTGCTCTAAATTATTTTTTTTTTTGTGTTTTTAGATATTTTGATGTGATGATATTAAAAATATTTTAAAAAAATATATTATTTAGATGTATTTTTTAATAAAAAATACTTTGAAAAACAATTTTAAGCACACTTCTAAACGAACAATTAGTAGGTTCAGATATGTGGATAATATCTGGATAAAAGTCTCATAGTGAAGGTGAAAATGAGATGCAATTCATGCTGGCGAGAGTTGGAAGGGCGTGCTGTTTCTACTACTTGTGGCCTCTTATGTATCCAAGATCCGATTATGATTATGCTTTTCTAGTTCCATGCTTTCTGGATTATCGTTGCATTCGCATATAGTCCCTTAACAGAATAAACAGGATCCTTAATAATGATGAAGCCTGTCCAATCTGTGATCAAGTGCTCTCTAAGAGGTGAGTGCTTTATGGAAATGCTTACTCCTTGAAATGCTTGTTGTGGCTTGGAATTGTTTCTTAACAAGCAGAATTTATTAGACATTTCCTTGGAATTGTCTCTGATATGAACGAATGATTTGGGTAATATTTCTTGCTCATGGTATTCTGATTTTTGGCTTACTCTTTACAGCCTTATGAAACCTGTGGAGATCAATCCAAATGATGAATGGATAAATGTAAGCAAGGACTTAGCTTAGAATACTACAAATACCTTGCTTCTTCTATTACATCTTATTAAAGTGAAATCTAAACATGCATCATCATTTGGTCAAAATATTGCTATTTCTTTGTTTTACTGGTTGCCTTTTTGATTTTATTCATAATGAATTTCTAGCAGATGGCCATGGCTGGAATATCTCCACAGATATGTATCCTTTATAAGTTAATACCATATTTCCTTAAGTCCATCAACTACTACTTTCAATACAAGTAGAAGATTTGAAATGATAAGACTGCATGGTGGTACTCATAATTCTTCTATTTCATTTGAGAGAATTACCAAACTGAATAGCAGAATGGTTCTTAGCATTCCCTGGGAAGAATGCAAAAACAGCCTTTTAATCCTTGCATCTTCCTTAAATGACCCCAGTGATGAAAAGTGCATACAGAAGCGTGATGTTTTTTATTGGGCAAAGGGAACTTGAGATGCAATACAAGATGAATAGAATGGTAGCTCAGTGCCGGCAAAAATGTGAGTCCATGCAAGAAAAGTTCACGGAAAAACTGGAGCAGCTGCATACTGCATATCAGAAAATGACCAAAAGGTGCCAGATGATGGAACAAGAGATTGAGAGCTTGTCCAAGGATAAACAAGAGCTCCAGGAAAAATTTTCTGAGAAAGCCAGGTCAGTTTATATATTGTCCAAAGCGTTCAATTACTTTATCAGCTTATAATGTGAGCCTGGATCGTAATAAACACTGGTACTTTCAATACTAGGCAGAAGAGGAAACTTGATGAAATGTATGATCAGTTGAGGAGTGAGTACGAGTCAAATAAAAGATCAGCCATCCAACCAGCAAACAATTTCTTTTCAAGAAATGAGCCTGATTTGTTCTCAAACCCTGCAGCTACCATGATGGATAACAGAGACCCTATCCGGAAAGGTAATCATTTTCATTTTAAAATGGCAGTAGGACAGCATAGGCTCTTTGCGGTGCCTTAAAATGTTAATGTTTCTTGATTACAGCGATGAAAAATGATTGCTTTGTCATTGTCACGCTATAGCTTAATAATGCTTTTTGCGTAAGCATCTCCAAAATTAGTTGACTTAATTTATGCAGATTGGACGGTTGTCAAATACCTCTTTAAGCAAAAGAAAAAAAACAATTATTACAGGTATCTATTAACTATTGTTTTTTTGTATAGAAACACTATATATACGGATTGATATTATAAATACACATTCATCAAAATTATATATTGTTATTCCTAGTTATTTAGTGGCATAAAGTCTTATGTGATATTAAGATTGTGAGATTTTTTTTATTATACTATAAATTTGGGCAAAATAATCAATTTATGCAAAATTCCCATGGAGCGCGAGTTTCGATAAAATATGTGCATTTTAAATTGATATAAATTTATTTATTTAACAGGTTTCAACGAAATCACTAGTATAAAATTATCATCGTCATTAAAAAAATAAAAAGATTCAGATACCTAAATCAATCAATTCAATGTATTAGGATTATTTTATTTGATAATCTAATTTAAATTAAATACAATAATAAATATAAATAGTGGAAACATCTTCAATAACTAAACAACAAAAATAAATCATTGATTTTCTACTTATAAAAAGAAAAAAATATCATTGAAAATCTATTGCTAAGTTACCATCATTGACATGACTATAACAACTAAAATTATTATCATCATTATTGCCAAAAAAATTAGAATCATTAAATTGTTCTGAAAAATAAAAAAACAAAATATTTTTACAGAAAAGAAAGCAAGAAAAAAAAACAATAACTAAAATTATCATTTTTATTGTGCAAACAATAAAACCATACAATCGTCTCGAACAATAAAAAAAACCTTTAACAAAAGAACAAACAAAAGCAACAATAAAAAAGAAAAAAATTAAAATAAATATTATAAGCATAAAAAAAATATTATGATTCAAATAACAAGGGTTATAACGAGTGCATGGATTTTGATAAATTCAAAGAAATTCAAGGTTTTCCCTGTTATAACATGGAAAAGAAGTGATCAACATCGTATACATGAAAAACTCACTGTCATAGGCTGTCTACTTTTTGCAAGCTTAAATTTTATAATAAATGAGCCCAATGTAAATAAAAACAATAAATAGCAGGGAAGAAACGGTTTTTTGAAAAGCATGAAAGGATAGATTTTTTGGAATTCTAGTGGATAACAACATTGAGCAGGAGAATTAAGTTATTAGCATAGAAAAATACATGAGGAAATAGCTAATGATGAGCGCAACATGAACAAAGGCAGATAAAGGTACATGCATGAAACCACACGACTAAAAAAACATGTATAGAGAAGCGTGCAATGAAATAACAACGTGACAATGTGAACAAAGGCAATTATTGATTTGTGTACAAGCACACACAAAAAGAAGGGTGCATAGAGTGCAAACTCTAGTAGACAACCAGATTTGTAGATAATAGAAGAAACAAAGAGAATAAGCCCCGAACACAATCAAACATCTAGAAAAAAACAGCATGGATGAATAGATATTGCAAGACCAACAACTTCAATTTAAGCACCAACGATGCAAGGGATGGTCTTAAGCTCACTGCTAGCCTATCACATCCAGTAACACCCTCATACAAAACAATTGAAGAATTATTAATAAAAAGAATCATGTTTCGATCCCTTTATTTTTCAGTAATTTTGGTATAATTCTAAATAATTTGTTTGTATTTATGTATCTATACTCTTAGTTTTGACTTTAAATTTTTATTAGAATTTATCTTTGTATTAAATGTAGCTTTAGTTAAAAAATAGGGTAAGTTCACCTTTGGTGGTGTGAAATGAAAGTAATTCCCTCTCTTATGCATGTATAGTTAATCTTCAGTTATTAGTTATTTGTTCTATTTTTTTAATGTGTTAATATTAAGCAAATATCAAAATATATAATTATTTTTAAGAGAAAAAACCTTTAAAATAAATTTTCTCATTATTTTATATGCATTATTTATAATAAAATGAATAAATTAAAAAATTAAATAATTGAAAGTCTTGTAGATTGATTGTTTCGCTCTAATGTATAGCATTATTAAAAATATCAAGAACCATTAATATTTTTTGACATATTATAAAATTTGGTTTTATCTACGACGAATCGCAGACAAGTGACTCATATACTTTGTATTTGTAGATAATTTGACAAAAAAAATTCACTTGTTTTATCTATGTGTAGCTTCGTATATTTTTTATTCATGTTATATTAGATCTGAAATATCATACATAAAAAAGTTACGTAAGTAATTTTTTCACAAAAAACAACATCATTTAATGAATTATCTTGATTATTATTCTTATTGTTATTATCATGATTGTTAAATTATCACAATTATTATAGCTGTTATTATAATAATTATTATAAATAATTAATATTTTAATCATTATTGACAATATTATCGTTCAACTATCATTATCGTTATAAAAAGAAATTCATTTTTATTTTATTTTTCAAGATTTATTCTTCATATTATTATATTTCAAGTATTCTAGAATACTAAGATTAAATTACTTTGAGAATTGTTTTTAAAAAACTTACTTGATTTTTATTATATATATTTTAAGGTGTTAATATTAAAAAAATATCAAAATATATAATTAGTTTTAAGAGAAAAATCCTTAAAAATAATCGTCATCATTATTTTAAACGCGTTTAGCATAATAAAATGAATATATAAAAATCTAATATACAATAATTATTATTATTGTAAATAATTTTGCTATATTAAGAACCAAAAGTTTTGTACGCTGATTATTTTGCTCAGATAAATAGCATTATAAAAAAAAAAAAACCAAGACCATTACATTTTTTTTCATGTTAAAAAATTTATTTATGGCTATGGCGAAGTGGAGGGTAATTGACTCGTATATTTTTTCATTGTAGATAAATTGCCCGAATTTTTTCACTTTGAAAATTGATATTTATTATTTTTTCTCTTTGTTTTTAAAATTATTTTTACTTATTCTTCAAGTCAAATATTTTTTTAAATCTAATAATATATATTTGTTTTTCATTTATTCAGTTTTTAATTTCTTTTTTGTTTATATTGTTATGTGTTAAAATTTGTAATTATTATAGATAAGACATTCAAATTAATGATAATAATTATTTGTAAGATTTTGTTTCTTATAAATATGTTAGAATAATTATATATTTTGATATTTATTTAATATTAGCACCTTAAAAATATATATATATATATATATATATATATATATATAAAATTAAATAACTTATTTATTATTTTTAAAAAAATAATAATTTACTATCAGTGCTCTAAAATATTTTTAATATAATAATATGAGGAATAAATCTTAAAAAATAAAACACATTAATTTCTTTTTTGAACAATAATTACGGTGTCATTGATAATATGACCAATAATAATTAGAATATTAATTATGTATAATAATATTTATAATGACAGCAATAATAATTGTGATAAAATTTCATTGGTCAATGTTATTTCTGTGAAAAATAACTTCTGCGTCTTTTTTATGTATATATTTTAGATCTCATATCATGAAAAAAAAAAATATATGAAATCACACGGAGACAAGTCATGTAGAAAAATTGAGCCAAATTATCTACAATAATAAAATAAAAAATTGTCCTACATTTCGCCACAGCCGGCACCAAAATTTTTAACATGTAACAAAATTGTTAATTGTCCTAAATTTTTATATATATTATTTTTGGAACTTTTTCCTTAAAAAATAGGAGAGACTAATTATATATTGTGATATTTTTTTTTGACTACTAAAAGGTGCAAGAAATAATGTTGGCATCGTGGGAATACATGGGAAAGCTAGTATAGGGAAGACAACAATAGCAAAAGTTGTGTTTAACGACCTTTATTTTGGATTTGAGGGAAGCAGTTTTCTTTCAGATGTCAAGGAAATATAAGATAACCGAATGGTCTGGTTGAATTACAAGAGCGTCTTCTTCATAATATTCTGAAACCAAACGTTTGGAAGATCAACAATGTTTATGAAGGAATGAATTTGATCAAAGAACGACTTCATCGTAAAAATGTTCTTGTTTTTTTTGACGATATGGACAAAAGAGAACAACTGGAGGCATTGATGGGAGAGAGATGTTGGTTTGGTGATGGAAGTAAAATAATCGTTGTAACTAAGAACAAGCATCTGCTAACAGAAGTAGAGGTTGATGGGATGTATCATGCTATGGAATTGGATCGAGACCAGTCTCTTCAGCTTTTCAGTTTGCATGCTTTTAGGGAAACCCGTCCAGCAAAGGATTATGAGGAGCTTTCAGAAAAGGTAGTGGACTACTGCGAAGGGCTTCCTTTGGCTCTTAAAATTTTGGGTTCTCATTTGTCCACAAGAGACAAAGCTGGATGGAAAATTGATATTGCCCATTGGCGAAATATTCCGCATGATGATATTCAAGCAAAGCTTAGAGTAAGTTTTGATGCACTTGATGTGGATGCAAGGAGATATTCCTTGATATTGCATGTTTTTTTGTTGGTAAAGACAAGGACTATGTAGCAGATATAGTAGGTGCTCGTTACGGTTGCCATCTAGAGGTAGCTTTCAGAGCTCTCATTGGAAGGTCTCTCATAACAATTAACAATAGTTTATGGATGCATGATATAGTACGAAACATGGGAAGGGAGATTATTCGTCAAAGGTTGCATAACCATCCTAGAAATTGCAGCAGAACTGTGCTTCAAAAAGATGCATACACTGTTCTCTCCAAGGAAATGGTAAGAACTCATTACATTGTATATATTTGTCTTAATTTCGTGTCAGATCTTTGTGCAATTTTAAGGAACTAGTTGCGTTGGAAAGTGCAGTTTTGCTCTTTATGGAATTTTTTTTTTAACATTTTACATAAATAAGTTAATAGTTTGCCAATACTATATCACTAAATCAGTTTTTATGGACTAATTCATAATTATCTTACAGCAATATATAATTCATCAACTTAGGATATCACATGAATATTCTTTATGAGATTTCTTTATATCTCTTTGTGTCATTATAATAAGAATAATAGAAGTTTAAAAAAACAAGACTGCAACAGAAATGTTAGGTGGTCGTGGGTTGTTACCTAAAATTGGTATCAACATTCTCATGTTTATTGTTATGATATTTTAATGTTTCTTGGCTCTTTTCAGGGAACTGAGGTTGTGGAAGGTCTGACACTAGATGTATAGGGATCGTTCAGCACAAAATCATTTACAAAAATGAGACGTTTACAATTACTCCAAATCATAGGAGCACATCTTGCAGGGAGCTGCAGTCTTCTCCCCAGAGAGTTGATATGGCTTTCTTGGCTTGAATGCCCTTTGAAATCTTTGCCACCTGATTTTCACCTAAGCCAGCTTGTTATACTTGACATGCAAAAAAGTAAAGTCCGAAAACTTTGGAAGGGGACTAAGGTAAAATATATGCAATAAGCACTCAAGATTTTCCCGAATTAGATTTAATGTAGAGTTACATTTTTTCACTAAAATATTTTTATTTTATTTTCTGTTTTCCTTGACTGATTCTTAACAAGATGAAAATCCTCAATCTCAGCTATTCCAAGTGCCTTGTTAAAACACCAAACTTCCGAGGACTCCCTAGTTTGGAGAGACTGATACTTGTAGAATGCACGAGTTTGGTTGAGGTACATCAATCTATTGGAAATTTGAAGAGCCTTGTTTTGTTGAATTTGAAGGACTGCAACAGCTTAAAGACTCTTCCAGAAAGCATGGGCAGCTTAAAATCTCTTCAAACTCTCCACGTTGTCGAGTGCTCACAACTTGAGAAATTGCCAGAGAATTTGGGTGACCTAGAATCCTTAACAAAGTTGTTTGCAAAGGGTACTGCGATTAAGCCACTTCCTACATCAGCTAGATATTTGAAGAAGCTAACAAAGTTACCACTTGGTGGATACAAAAATGTTTTCTGCTCACCTAATCCACCATCTATATCTCGGTTTTCTAGATTTTCATCGTGGGTTTCACCGAAAAGCTGTTCTAGCTCTATAGCTATAGTTTCAGCTCATTGAAAGAACTAGATCTAAGTTATACTGGTTTGTCTGACGCTATAAGCTCCATTGATCTTGGGAGTTTCTCCTTTCTTGAAGATTTGGATTAGTCTAGAAAAGGATTCTTCAATCTGCCTTCTGGCATTAGCCGCCTTCCTAAGCTTCAGTGTTTTACGGTTGAGAGATGCAAGAGTCTTCTATCAATCTCAGAGCTTCCATCAAGTGTACTATTCTTGTCTATCAATGACTGCGCGTCCATTGAAAGAGTAAGTGCACCACTGCAGCATGAAGAACCACCATGTCTGAGTGTAATAGGGTGCCGAAATTTAATAGAGATTCAGGGCATGGAATTTGCTGGCAATAGCTGGTACATTGTGAACTTAGATAACTGCAACAATTTATCTGAAAACTATAAGATGTGTCTTATTCAGGTTGTCTCTCTTTCTCATTCTCTTTGTTGGAATTTGGGGTTGAATTCTGAAAAAATAGAAAGAACAGCTACTGTAGCGATTTGTACAGAAAAGAACACAAACACGCACTGTAGCAATCGAATTCTGGGAATGGTTAAATTTCCAGAATTTGAAGAACATTTTCCATAAAAGAGAGAACAAAAGAACTTCAACCCCTTTGAGAATTAAGAGAACATGAACATGGGCAGAATCTCATGTGTGGTTACTGCCATCCCACTCATTTTATTTATAGAACAACAAGAACTTACAACGGCTATAAATTACCTAACCAACAACTATCAACGGTAATATTTTCTAAAATCAGTTATTTACAAGATTTCTTATAACTGATTTGACAGACTTGTTTCCTAAACTCTAAAGGATTTATAATCATCCTGAATACAAAAGGATTACTAAAACTTAAACAATAACCTTCAGTCTTCGAATCTTCTCAGCTGCTTCAACCTGTCAGCTTTGTTGTTGCTGCCGGTCGACCGGTTCATTTTTATCTTCCAAGCGGTCGACCGGTTCAGTTGGGTAGTTCAGGAATCACCTCAGGTTTCAACACTCCCCCTTGATTCCTGAGCTACACATTCGCCACTTCTTCAATCTCATTCTTTTGTTTCTGCTAACCAAGCTAGGATCCTGGTTCTTGGATAACACCCTTGGAACAGGCTCAATCACAGGGGTCTCAGCCACCCTCTTCACTATTCTTTCATTGACATCTCTCCTAGGCCATCCACTTTGCCTTAACATGGTAGGCTTCAAATCACCCTGAGTCTCTATAGCAGGGTCAACATTTCCTCCCTCAGTCAATTGCTGCATCTTCACATCCTCTGCTCTGACAGGATGCATTTTCCAAAGACTACCGAGCAGTCAATCTCGTTTCAATTATTGCCTCCGTGCTCAATTCATTTTCATACATACTGGAACCAACATCTTGTGGCTCATTCTGGGCAACGAATGCCCTGCTATCACCCACATTCATCACATACACATCTTTAAGCCTTCGAATTGTCTGTCAAGAACAGTCTTGCTCGAAAAATTTCTTTTCCTTGTATTTTACTTCCAAGACTTTCACAATACTAGAGAACAAGGATATCAATTGATCGTCTTTGTCAATTGTTTATCTCCTTTTTAAAGAACAAATCAAGACTTTCCTTGATTTCAAAATCTGCCAATACACGAACAAGTTCCCTTTCACTTGCTTCTTTCACTCTTTTCCTTCCAAGAATTCCACAGAACAAAGAACAGGAGTAATATACTCACAAAGAGAACAAAGAACAGGAGTAATATACTCACAAAGAGAACAAAGAACAGGAGTAATATACTCACAAAGAACACGAACTATAATTGATCAATTCTTCAATTACTAGTCCTTTAAAGAACAAATCAAGACTGATTTCTTGATTGACGAATTCTGGAATTTCTGGAAGAAGTGCAATCTTTTTCTTTCAAGGTTTAATCTATCCTTGAATCCTTTTGTTTCACTCGAATTTCTCTCAAAAATCCCTTCTCTAAGATCTAATCGCTCTGATACCATGTTGGAATTTGGGGTTGAATTCTGAAAAAATAGAAAGAACAGCTACTGTAGCGATTTGTACAGAAAAGAACACAAACACGCACTGTAGCAATCGAATTCTGGGAATGGTTAAATTTCCAGAATTTGAAGAACATTTTCCATAAAAGAGAGAACAAAAGAACTTCAACCCCTTTGAGAATTAAGAGAACATGAACATGGGCAGAATCTCATGTGTGGTTACTGCCATCCCACTCATTTTATTTATAGAACAACAAGAACTTACAACGGCTATAAATTACCTAACCAACAACTATCAACGGTAATATTTTCTAAAATCAGTTATTTACAAGATTTCTTATAACTGATTTGACAGACTTGTTTCCTAAACTCTAAAGGATTTATAATCATCCTGAATACAAAAGGTAAACAATAACCTTCAGTCTTCGAATCTTCTCAGCTGCTTCAACCTGTCAGCTTTGTTGTTGCTGCCGGTCGACCGGTTCATTTTTATCTTCCAAGCGGTCGACCGGTTCAGTTGGGTAGTTCAGGAATCACCTCAGGTTTCAACACTCTTAACTTGAACAAAAACATTTAGCATGTACATATGGTAGTTTTTCGAACTCAAATTTTAATTACTTTCCTTGAAACCAATAGGGATTATGCAAAGGTAAATGTTATGACATTTACCTTGTTGGTGGTGAGATACCAGAATGGTTCAGCCATCGTGGAGAAGGATCTGCATTATCATTTCATTTGCCCTCAGTTTCAGTCCCGGATGGTAATAAACTCCAAGCGCTTCTTTTTTGGGTGGTCTTGGCCTCCACCAATGAAGCCACTCCAAAAACATCTCTTCCGTTTTATGGTATCTATTTCGCTACTTTAAAAAATAAGAGCAATGGTATTGAATTGTTTCACACGTCGGCGACAATTACTTTTGGCAGAAATTCCACTAAGCATTCTTGGATACATCGTGTACCGTTGACCGGGTTAGAGGAATCGCTGCAAGGTGTAGAGGAATTGGAACTGAATGTCCAAGTAAGTTTAGACAATGGTCGAAAATGTTGGGTTGAAAAATGCGGGGTGCATTTGATAATGGAAAAAAGTAAAGCAAATTCAGATATTCATGGTGAGAAGGGGGATCATGAGATTGATATTCATGCTCTAGGCCCTTCAACTACTGATGATCAGCGGTTGGAAAGTAGTTTGATAAGAGAGTTGCAAAAGTGGAAAATCACCCGTTGCATAAATATTTGGAGAGACTTCTTCAGCGACGTCAATAGAATTGTATATTCGATGCTCACCACTTATTTATTTATTTATCACAGTAAATATTTGAAAAGACCACTTCAGGAGTTAAAAAGGGGTATAAAAATAGCTTCCATTTGCTCAAGGGTGTTGAAATTTCTGGACTCCAAGACTGCTGAAGGTAGAAGAGTAAAGGCTAAAGTCCACGACATCTAAAGGATGGAGATTGAGGAGATCACAACAAGGTGTTAGAGTTAGATTAGAATTTATCTACCATGTTTTTCTTTCCTAAATAAAGATTAATTGTTTTGATCAATTTCATTTCAATTACAACTACAAACTCTAAGTTTATCTAGAACAAAGATAAGGAGAAGGAGTTGTAATCAAACTAGAGTTTTTATTTGAATGTAACACTTCAATTTTGCTATAAATAAGAGAAGAGGGATGACAGTAACCCAACCTTCGATTCTGCTCCTACTTGCTGGAATCTAGTGTTCTTTATTGTTCTTGTTCTACTGAAATTTCCAGTTTTTTATTATTGTTGATTTTTTGCTTCTTTGATTTCCAACAAGGGAACGGCAATGAGAATATTTTTTTCATAACTTCACACGTTGCTATGTAACAGGGATAAACTAAATACATTATATTTTACTTGTGAAATTCGGCCGTCTTGAAAGGGCATTCCAAAATAAAAACATAGATACATGGACAAGATCGGTTGATGTTATAGCATAGATACATTGACAGAGATGAGTTGGTTTTAATGAAAATGTTCTCCAAGATATTGACCAAAAATGCACAAGTAGACGTATGACACCCATTGATAAATACCCACCTTTCGACGGACCAAACGATTGGTATCGATCTCCCCTATAGCTCCAGCCTGTGCAAGTCCAATCATCACAGCTTTCCTCCATCTCTTACACTCTGTGTGCACTGTGAAAATGTCAATGGTTTGCCCAAGGCTTCCACAGCAATGTCCACACCTCTTCCTCCAGTTATTTCCTGGAAAACATAAACACAACATAATTTAACTTCAAAATATAGAAGAAAAGCATAAGAATGTTTCTTAATCTATTTACAAATGTGTGACCAGTGGCAACATGCTATCAGAAGACAGAGTTCTCCATAAATACTTGAATGCCACAATTTGGAATGACAAAAAAGAAAACCATAACTGAGAACTGAGATTATGGCCGATGCTCAGTATCATAAGCAAATCAAAAAACTAAACAGTCCATTGGGGTTATGAAGAAAGCATGAAATGCTAAACTTTCATATCTTTTATCATGAGTAGGGAACTTCTGCATCTCATTTAACTAAGAACTAAAGGACAAAGAACGCACCTTTATCCTTTCAATAGGATCTTCTATCTTTGAATTTATAGTGGCAGTGGCACCAAATGTTTTAGCTCTCTCACGTTTTTCATCCTGAACATCCACAGCAATAATATCAGAGGCACCAAATGCCCTTGCTATCTGCAAACAACTGGAGCATTTTGTCTTAGTCATGGTTATGCAAGAGTTCATTGAAATAGAGTAACAAACACCATGACTGACTATGACTTTAATTTTGATAAAATAATTCAGAAAAAACATCAACAACCTGAATTTCTGCTAATGTTTTATTCTTATGATTAATGTCACGGTGTTGTAATGTTTCTCATTTTCATGGGTTCACTAGTTAGATAAGCAAAGTCACATTAAATCCCCATATATCTGTTTTTTCCGTTAAACTGGGGACCTTGCACTGTTTACATATCAGAACCTAGAAGTCTAGAATTACATGTGTGGCTATAAGAATTGTTCAGGAAAGTCCAACGCAACCCTTCTCTGGACTCAAAATACAAAACAAATAAGAAAAGGAAAGGAAATAGAAACTTTATGATGCATGAGAAGTCTAGAATTATTGTTTTGCTTGACGATCAAATAATTTCCCCTGTTTCAAACAATCAGAATGAAATTAGCTAAGCTACTTGTTAGACTGACATCAAATGACCTTGGAAGTTGTTGAAAGCACCTTTTGCTTCATTGTTACATGTGTCTTCTCCCCGCATTTTTATCACATTTATAAGCACATACATCCACACACATGAAGCACATGAGTGAAAAGCTGGGACCTCTGTGTGTGTGTAAGGTATGTGCACATGCAAGCACATGGATGTTATGGATGCAATGTCTGTAGAACTAACAGCTATCTAATAAATTTAAAATATTTCCGTCACCTTGACCCAACACCACCAACTCCAATCACAGCAACAGAATCCCCAGGACGCACTTGAGCAGCATGAGCCGTAGCACCATAAGCAGTAAACACTGCACATCCTAAAATTGCAGACTCGGAGTATGGCAATGAGTTCGGTAATATAGTCAATCCATGTGCTGGAACAACACAGTATTCTTTAGTAATACAATTTCTTTAGTAATCCAATAATAATGTCTATATTCCAAAAGTAATCAAGAAAACTCTTCCCCAAAGGCCATAAAAGAGAATTTTAGCAAGACAAGTTTATAAAGCAACAAAAAAAAGACGGGGTAATTATTAGCACCAGAAATGCATGGTTTTTCTAGAGCGCATAAGTGTACATCCAATTAATCACAATTCACACAAACACAGAAATATGTGTGTGTCTGTCTATTTTTGCATTGTGTCAATTAGTTAATTTCATGCCAGCATATAGTCATCCTGGAAAGAAATTATGTCCATTCATATAAGAAAAAAAGACATACCAGCAATGCGCCAAATGCAAGTGAAGCATGAAATCCAAATGAAAGCAGAATCGCAATTAAAAATACCAAAATTATTTTAGACTAGAAATGAATAAGCACTGCTTGGTATGGAGATAAAAGAAAGCATATCAAACAAATGAACACTAGAGTTACACTGTCTACCACTTCATTGCAGACAAATACACAGCAATAAGAAATGGGGTGCCGATCACCGCGTCCAGGCTCATTGATCTGGCAGTATAGTAGAATAGTACAAGTGGGTGTGCTCAAACTAACATCATGTTGCATCTTCTTTCATGTTTACAGGGAATAAAGTAAAGAGACTTGATTGTCGAGTTCACATATTGTAGGGATATGAAATTTGTGTTTGGAGCATTACAACAAGCTGCAAGCTTTTTTTATAGAAACAAAAACACGGACAGTTTGTGAGCATTAACTGAAGAAAGTAAAATTAAAAACAAGAGTTCATTACCACTATTACGGAGGAATAGTCGGGTTTCACCATCATAAAGAGTTCCTTTTGATCGATTATAAGCAAAAAAATCCTCACATAAATCATCATGGCCCTGTTTCCCAAATCAGAAATTTATCATTTCAGTATCTTCTTACCGCATTTTATACTTTTCGCTGCATTTCCAAAATCCCTAGTGATGACATAATAACAAGAACAATATGAAGCTACACCCACAACAATAACATTATATCTCAAAGAAATGTCACCTTAGAACAGTAGAAACAGTTACCACAAGGCATGATAAAAGCTCCAACAACACGAGAGCCAACTGGAAATCTGAAAATCAAGAACAAAAAATTCATAATTCACATTACTACCATCTCCCTGCATGATAAAGAACCCATTTTCCACTCAAAGTATACAATATTTTTCAAACAATTTCAAAAGAATCACACAAAATCATAAAGAAAGAAGACTTGATTTCACCTTGTACTAATCCATGTACCTTTCAATAGTTTTTCTATCTGACAGCTTCCCATGTTCCACAACTTCTCCAGTGATCTCATGACCAATAGCACAAGGACTAGGAAATGGAATCTCGCCCTTTATAACATGAAGATCAGAGTGACAAACCCCACAAGCTACAACCAAAAAAGACATATAATGACCCCAAAAACAGAAACAAAATCCACAAAAATCACCATAAACAAGAAATCAAAGGGGTGTTTGACAGCTGATCAAAGATTTCACCTTTAGTCTTAATAAGTACTTCTCCAGCTTTAGGACGAGGCATTTGAAACTCTTCAATGGTAACAGGCTTATTGGGCTCCAGAAAACAACTCCACGCATAAAGCCACCAGAGCTAACATGGTATGAGCTCTTTGAAATCTTCAAGCTGTCATTATCATCAAAAGAATTGATCTTGGCGCCATTAGAACCACCACTTGTTGGATCATTAATTCAACGTTGGGCTTATATAAGAATAATTATGTGTTTGTGGACTGTCAAATAAAGTAAAGCCTAATTAAAATGATCTGCTAAGTATTTTTAGGCAATTGGGTTTTGATGTATCTAATAGGGTGTGGACCTTTAATGTGTAGATATTAAAGGGTTATACCTATTTTAGTGATGGGCTAAAATAGGAATACCAAAGGGTGGGAATGCCAAAAGGCATGAATACCAAAAGGCACTTGGTTGCTTATATATATGGTCATGGTCCCCCGATTCCACGTCGTGCTACATTCTCATACTGACATCTCATTATCAAAGAGAAAATAAAGCTAAGGTAAAGAGAGAATCAAAGGGCTCTCTAAGGTGAACGTGTTAATTTGGAAGGTCATCCGTACGACTCTAGATAGCGACTTTCGGATATGGATTCCACTACTAAAAAAGGGGGCTGTTTGCAACGAAATTTTGTTTAGCAACGGATTTTCCGTTGCTAAACAAATTCTGGAATTATAAAAAAAAAAAACACAAGGGTTGCAACGGATAAGCCGTTGCAAATTTAATTTGCAACGGAATATCCGTTGCAAGTTAAAACAATTTGCAACGGCTTATCCGTTGCAAAGTAAAAGTAACTTGCAACGGATATGCCGTTGCAATTTAATTTGCAACGGAAAATCCGTTGCAATGTAAAACCATTTGCAACGGATTATCCGTTGCAAATTAAAATTAAATTGCAACGGATCTGCCATTGCATTTTGAAATTTGCAACGGATTATCCGTTGCAAATGGTTTTACATTGCAACGGATTATCCGTTGCAAATGGTTTTACATTGCAATGGCATAGCCATTGCAAATTAATTTTAATTTGCAACAGATAATTTGTTGCAAATTTCAAAATGCAACGGCAGATCCGTTGCAATCTTTACTCCTCACAACGCACCGTTTTAAGTTTGCAACTAATTATCTGTTCGTCTCTCTTCCTCGATCTCTCGCACCTTCGTTCAGAACAAAAGAAATTGTTTTCCTTCTCTCTCTATGCAAAATTAACACACCAGTGAACAGTGAGTAAAAAAATTCGTTCCAGCTCTTGTTCCCGTTCCACCTTGCCGGCATCGAGCTTGAGTTATACAGTAGACCCATCACCACCACAATATCGATCTGCTTCAGGTACGGTAAGCATTTCCATTTTTAATTTCCTTAGTTTCTAATTTTGTTCAATTTGGGATCTGAAATGTTAATTAGGGATTTCATTGAAGGATTATGTTGCTGCATTCACATATTGCCCACATCCTTCTGTTACTGCATATTTTCTTCTGCATATATTCTTCTGCAATTACTTCTTTCTGATCTTCATGTTGCTGCATTTATTTCCCCTAATCTGCATAATCTAGAGAAGGAGAAATGACTTTGTTGGGTGTGCATTCGAGAGTTTGTGTTGAGACCGAGGGGTTGGGCTAATTACAATTATGTTTACCCATTCATCCTCATGTTCGCAGCAAACTCATCTTCGCTACGTTATGGTAAATTCATCCACTCTATGAATATGTTTCGCTTTTCTTAGTAAGACCAGGTCATTGTTTTACATGGGTTCTTGCTGAGTTGAAATCTGTTTTATGGTCTCAGCACGGAGCGAATAAAAAAAGGTGATTTTTTGAGTGCCTAAAATGTAAATTTTAAGGGTATTATTAAAAACTTTCAGAGTTTTAGGCCTGGTATGTAAGCTCTTTCAACGTCCGGGGTCCCCTTCCAAATTGTCCAAAGCAATTCCAAATTTCATTGCAACGGACATTCCGTTGCAACCTATTTTGCTATCGCTTATTTGCATCGGAACACGTTCGTTGCAAATTCCGTTGCTCATACATATCAGCAACGGACTCCTTTCTTGTTTGCAACGGACGTGTCGTCCGTTGCAAACAACCCTCTTTTCCGGTAGTGTTCAGGTACGCTGTTGTTTTATAGTTTATGCAGTTATGCGTTCTTGATAATTCAGACATGAACATGAATATCTATATGCTATGAATTGCTAGATCTAACAAGTGGTATCAGAGCCTATTTCATGTTGAATTATTAGGAAACTAATTAGAAAACTCAAGTAAACAACACTGGATTTTCCAGTGCTAATTAGAGATGAGCCGGTTTTAGACTGCTAATTGAAGAAATAAACTGTGTTTATATATTATGTAGATATATAAAATAATTGTTTTTTTTGTAACGGCTGCACCATTCTCCGGGGCTATAATAGTTTTTTTTTTTTGGGCTGTGGGCTTCGACCCATAGCAAATAAACAGAAGTTGTGGGCTTTAGGCCCACATAAATTATCTGGTATTATGGGTTTTAGCTCATAAAAAAAATTCAGGCCCACATAAAATATGGATTCAGCAGGCTGGTTTAGGATCCGAGTTGGCCCAACCCGATCCAGCCGTTAGGTCAATGGTCAAAGTCAATAGTTGACTTTGACCGTTGACTTTGTAAAAAAAATTGGTGCAAATTTATTTTTCAAATATTGATATATTGGTATATATATTTTGCAATAAGTTAATTAAAACAATATGTCACCAAAGTGACCTCTTTTGTGGAGATTAATTTCATTTTGAAATATAAAGGGTTATGTGTATGCGATTTATGTTCTTATTGATCGGCCCAAAGGAAGGTCAATATTTTAAGTAAATGCATGTGCACTTGTAGTAATCAACATGTGATGATTATTTGGTTTTACATGTGACTAATTAATCGACCCAAAGGCCAATTTATTTTTGACATGTTCTTATTATCAATGTTTGATTACTACGTTAAGATATCACTTACAAATTAATTTTTTATCCAAAGATAAATTGTTAATGGAGTGTCCGATATCTTAAGATGGGATTTACCTTTATTTGAATTATTTTTTGCTCTTAAGATAAGTCTTGTACATGAGCATTTTTCAATTATTGTTGTTCTCTTTTCAGAGATTAATCCTGCTAATATAACTGCCAGTATCAACTCAATTCCTATGCTTAATGGCTCTAACTTCAAATCTTGGAAAGAGAATCTTTTGATTGTTCTTGGAGTTATGGATCTCGACCTTGTGTTAAGGACTAATTCTCCCCCACCACTAACGGATGAGAGTACCTCTGATGAAAAGAGGGATATGGAAAGGTGGGAGAAATCAAATCGCATGTGTATGATGATCATGAAGAGAGCCATTCCAGAAGCATTCAGGGGCACAATGTCTGATGAAATCACTATAGCTAAGGAATTCCTTTCCAATATTGAAAAGAGATTTGTCAAGAATGAAAAGGCTGATATCGGTACGCTCTTGACAAGTCTCAATTCAATGAAGTATAAAGGCAAAGACAATGTAAGGGAGTACATTTTGGAGATGTTTCATCTTGCTTCCAAGCTCAAATCACTTCAGCTTGAACTCTCTGAGGACTTGCTAGTGCATCTGGTTTTAATATCCCTTCCTGCACAATTTAACCAGTTTAAGGTGAGCTACAATTGTCAGAAAGAGACTTGGTCTCTAAATGAGCTCATTTCACACTGTGTTCAGGAAGAGGAAAGCCTTAAGCAAGATAGGACAGAGAGTGCTCACTTAGCCTCTGCCTTTAAAGACAAGGGAAGGAAAAGAAAGAACGTTAAGAAAGTTGCAGGTACAGTACCTCAAAAGAAACAATTAACGAAATCACATGATTCCATTGGTACTAGTTGTTTCTTTTGTGGTGCTGAAGGGCATAAAAAGAAGCAATGCACTAACTATCACGCTAGGCGTGCTAAGAAAGGTATGTTTCTTGCTTTGGTTTGTTCTGAAGTTAATTTAACTTTGGTACCTAGACACATGTGGTGGTTAGATTCTGATGCAACAACTCACATCAGTGTGTCTATGCAGGGTTGCCTGAGTTGCCGAAAGCCAAATGATGTTGAAAGATACATCTATGTAGGTGATGGCAAGACGGTTGAAGTTGAGGCAATTGGAAAATTTAGATTATTGTTAAAGACCGGATTTTATTTGGATCTTATGAAACTTTTATTGTACCATCTTTTAGTAGTGTTTATTCGATCCTATCTGGATAAGTTTGTAGTAGTGTTTATTGATGATATACTAATATATTCTTCGTCACAAATGGAACATGCAAATCACTTGAGAGAAGTGTTAGAGACCTTGAGGAGAAATAAGTTGTATGCGAAGCTGAGTAAGTGTGAATTTTGGCTGAATGAAGTAGTATTTTTGGGTCATGTGATATCGGAGAAGGGTATCAGTGTGGATCCAAAGAAGATAGAAGCAGTATTGAGATGGGAAAGACCTACGAATGTGACTGAAATTCATAGTTTTCTAGGCTTAGCTGGATATTATAGAAGATTTATAGAAGGACTTTCTACGATAGCCTCTCCAATGACTCGGCTAACTCAGAAGGAAGTTAAGTTTGAATGGTCAAAGGAGTGTGAAACAAGTTTTCAAGAGTTAAAATCCAGGTTAACTTCAGCCCCAGTATTGGCTTTACCAAAAGAACAAGAGGGATTTGTCGTGTATAGCGATGCTTCCAGTAAGGGTTTGGTTGTGTACTTATACAACACAGAAGGGTAATCGCTTATGCATCCAGACAGTTAAAACCATATGAGGTGAACTATCCAGTACATGATTTGGAGCTAGCAGCTGTGGTGTTTGCTTTGCGGATATGGAGGCATTATCTATACGGAGTACAAGTACAGATTTTTACAGATCATAAAAGTTTAAAATACTTGTTGTCACAAAAAGAATTTGAATATGCGGCAGAGGAGATTGATGGAGCTGATCAAAGATTATGATTGTATTATTGACTATCACCCGGGGAAAGCAAATGTGGTGGCAGATGCTCTAAGTCGAAAGAATAAAGCTTTTATTGGTGGCTTACTAGAGCGAGGTGATAAAGAACTCTTGGAACTTGGTGGGCTAAATGTGCATTTGGATGTGACTTCAGGAGGAATGTTACTGGCAACGTTAGTGCTACAATCTGATATGAGAGAAAAGATATGAAAAGTTCAAGGTGAAGATCCCGAAGTAAAGAAAGAAATGAATAATATAAAAGTCAGCCAAGACTCTTTATTTCGAGTGTCGAATGATGGGCTCGTAGTGATGGGAAAAGAATATATATACCTGATGACAAGGTTTTAAAAGGTGAAGTTTTAAAAGAAGCTCATGAGTCTAAATTGGCGATCCATCCAGGGAGCACGAAAATGTATAGAGATTTGAAGGAGAGTTACTGGTGGCCAAACATGAAAAAGGAGATAGCGGAATATGTGGCCAAGTGTACCATATGTCAGCAGGTGAAAGTAGAGCATCAACGACCGTCTGGATAATTACAGCCTCTTCCGATTCCAGAATGGAAATGGGAGAATATCACTATGGATTTTGTATTTGCGTTACCAAGAAGCGGGAAAGGACACGATGCTATATGGGTGATCGTGGATAGACTGACAAAGTCTTCTTTGTTTTTGCCTATGAAGATGGGGGATTCGGTTGAAAAATTAGCTCAATTATATATTAAGGAGGTGGTGAGATTGCATGGTGTACCAGTTTCTATAGTTTCCGATAGGGATCCTCGGTTTACATCAAGGTTATGGCCGTGTATACAACGGGCTTTGGGTACGAGATTGAATCTAAGCACAGCTTTTCATCCATAGACTGATGGGTAATCTGAAAGGACAATACACATTTTAGAAGATTTGTTGTGGTCTTGTATTCTAGAGTTTGGAGGTCAATCGGAGGATCATTTGCCATTAGTAGAATTTACTTATAACAATAGTTATCAAGCTACTATTGGAATGGCACCATATGAAGCATTGTATGGAAGGAGATGTCGAACTGCAGTATGTTGGGATGAAGTTGGGGAAAGAAAATTATTGGGACCTAAACTAGTGCAGATCACGGTTGATAAGGTGAATGTGATAAAGGAAAGAATGAAAGAAGCTCAAGACCGGCAAAAGAGCTATGCAGATAATCGACGGAGACCTCTAGAGTTTCAAATTGGAGATATGATATACCTGGGTGCTAATTTTCCTTTCATTCCAAACCGAATCACATGCTTCCATGGAGCAAAGAAATTGGTGTTCAAAAAGTTCCCCTAACATTATTCCTAAAGAGTATTTATACTCCAAGTCAAAACCCTAGTTTCCTTAATGGGTCTTTATATTCCTAAAGAAATTATGTTGCATCTTTCTTATATTTTAAAATGAAAATTGGATATCGTAACCTGTTTACGATTATTCGTTGGAATTTGGCCAAAATTTCAAAAATAATTTGATAATTATTTTGCTTTAGCTTTCGCGGTGTAAATTTACATTGTAAAGTACACTCGTACATAATAAAAAGGATTTTTTAACTACGGTGTAAATTTACAATGTAAAGTACATCCATAGGTAATAAAAAGGATTTTTAACTGAGGTGTAAAATTACATTGTAAAGTACACCCGTAAAGAAAAATTGTTTTTGAAAATGCAATGTAAGAAATTTAACTTAGAAGAGCAATCAAACAACAATGCAGCTTACCTTAGGTAGGGTGCACTGGGGGTGATGCGTCTTCCCCTTTGCACAACAAGTCTCCTTACCCAAGACTCTCGCAGACCAATAGGTTCCTAGTGACCGTAATACTAGGTGGCGACTCCTACTAATTATAGTCGTAATTTTTATGACTATAACACCCCTCCATTTTCACCGCGTGCCGTTGTATCCCCCAAATATGGGGGATAGCGGGGCGCGAAGCACGTAAAAAAATCATCATCGCGACAATATAAATAAATGACCTAGGTTTTTTTTGAAATAAAAATATTAATATTAGTGTTGTGAAATACTTTTAATATAATAATATGAGGAATAAATCTTATAAAATAAAAAAAATATTTAATTTCTTTTTCTAAAAATAATTATGGTGTCATCGATAGTATGAGCAATAATAATTAGAATATGAATTATTTATAATAATATCTATAATGACAGCTATAATAATTGTGATAATTCAACAATTATGATAATAACAATGACAATAATAACTGAAATAATTTATCAATTGATGTTATTTTTCTTAAAGGTCGACTTTTTGGCTTTTTTATGTATGATATTTCATATCTTATATCACATACACAAAACAAATATATGAAATCACACATAGACGAAACGGGTTAAAAAATTGGAGCAAATTATCTACAATGAAAAAATATACGAGTCAATTGCACTCCAAATTGGAGCAAGTTTTTTTTGTAAATCTCTAATTAGTTTAATTTTAGTATTCTTAAATACTTCAAACATAATAATATGAAGAATAAATCTTGGAAAATAATAATAAAAAATTCTTTTTATAACGATAATGATAGTGTTAGCGATAATATTAATAGTAATAATTAGAATATTAATTATTTATAATAATTGTTACAATAACATCTCTTATAAATGTGACAATTTAACAATCATGATAATAACAATAAGAATAATAATCAAGATAATTCATTAATCGATGTTGTTTTTGTGAAAAAATGACTTCTGCAACTTTTTTATGTATGATATTTCAGATCTAATATTATATGAATAAAAAATATATAAAACTACACATAGACAAAACAGGTGAAAAATTTGGTCAAATTATTTACAAATAAAAAATATATGAGTCACTTGCCCTACGCTTCACTGCAGACAAACACCAAATTTTATAACACGTTAAAAAATATTAATGGTTCTTGATTTTTTAAATAATGCTATACATCATAGCAAAATAATCAATCTACAAGACTTTCAATTATTTAGTTTTCTAATATATTCATTTTATTATAAATAATACATTTAAAATAATGAGAAATATTATTTTTAAGGTTTGTTCTCTTAAAAATTATTATATAATGTGATATTTGTTTAATATTAACACCTTAAAAGTATAACAAATAACTAACAACTTTAGATTAACTATACATGCATAAGAGAGGGTTATACTTTCATTTCACATCACCAAATGTGAAGTTACTCTATTTTTTAACCAAAGTTATATTTAATACAAAGATAAATTCTAATAAAAATTAAAAGTCAAAACTAAGAGTATAGATACATAAATACAAACAAATTATTTAGAATTATACCAAAATTACTGAAAAAATAAAGGGACCAAAACTAAATCAAGAAATAAAAGAATTATTTATTTTTTCCTTACAACACTTTTAATTTTTTAAATTTAATCCTTTGGTTTAAATTATTTACATATTTTATTTTCATTTCAGCCCATATACTTTTAATTATTTATTTTAATTCCTTTATTTTTTAGATATGTTTCTAGATAGTCCATATTTTTGTCAATGTTTATATATATACGCTCTTAATTTTGGTTTTTAATTCTAATTATTTCCTCTTTTGTTTAGGTAGTATTTCTTAGAAAAATTTAATTCTTATTTTAGATTGTTTTGGTTAAAAAATTACTTTTACAATATTTTAATGTATATTATTTCAGATCTAATATTACATAAACAAAAAACAAATACGAGGCAACACATAAACTAAATGGGTAGACAAATTTGTCCAAGCTATCTACAATGAAAAAATATACGAGTCACTTCTCATGTGTTTCAATTACAATGTTCCTTTTAGGTGAAAAAAAAACTCATTTATAACAGATTTTATCTTTTATAATTTTATTAATTAAATATTAAGGTAACCAATTACGACATACACAAAATCAATCGGTATTCTACATAGAAAAAAAGTTAGCACAGCACGCAGTCAAGTAATCTCGTATACAGCTAATACAGAACAAAACATTAGTCAACTTAAATCAAATAATGCAATAAAAAAATATCAACCGATAGAGTAATAGAAAAAAAAATACGACACACATAAATTCAATAAAAACAAAGATTCTTAGTTTATGAAAATTTCAAAAAATCAGAGATTTTAATTATAATAATATGAAGAAGAAGCATACCTAGTGTTTGCGGAAAACAATAGTTTCTTATAGAATTCTTTTCCAAGCTATACAAGTCATAGTTGTTAATTCCGTTCCGTTCCGTTCAACAAACCGAGACAAAATGGCGTCGTTTTCATCTCGATTTTAATTCCGGTCCGATCCGGAAATTCCGGCCAAATTCCGGCCGGAACGCCTCGGTTCCGTTCCGGGCGTGCCGTTCCGGGTTCAAAATCTACTTTTTTTAAAAAAAAATTATTTTTGACATCTATACATCAAAATAATTTAAAAACACCAAAATACTTTAAATAAAAAAGAATTCAAATTTTAATTATGCTTGTTATATTAATATTTTTTTTCATATATATATAATTAATTATATATGAACAGTACAACACCAAAACGGCACGCCGGAACGCTCCGGCCAGTTGGTGTTTAGAAGATTGCTATTGCAAGTATCATCCACCAAATGATCATGGAATATAAACAATATATGTGAGTTTCTACCCGACGAGAACTAGGTGACGACTCCTCGACTCCCAGGCTCCTCTTGTACTCGGATGTGACAGAACATATGATAACTAGGTTCTGTATTTGAGTCACATAGATTGAAACCTATTTGATATTTGCGTTTCAAAAGCTTTTATTGAAAAAAGTTGAAAATTTTTATTTTTATTTTTTTATTTTACATTAAATTTTTTTTGGTGTTCATAGATTATTTTCATATGTTTATGTCAAAAATGATTTTTTTAAAAAATAAAAAATATATCATTTTAATATATTTCTAAACAAAAAAACGCTTTAAAAAAAATTAACAACATTCTCAAATAGATAAACTGGTGGAGAATGCTTATTTCCCAGCTATCATCCATCAAGTTATGCTAAGTGCTAACGTAATTGAAGCATTAACTTTTTGACTTGAAAAAAATGGCTATGCACTTTCCATCAATATTGACTGCCTAGGCATCCCTGGGACACGGTACGGTGTTTTGATTTTCCAAATCCCTCAAAGCACACGGCGTTTTGATTTTCCATCAACACCTCTTGCACTCGTATGTGACAGAATATATGATAGTTAAGTTTTGTATTTGCGTCTCTTATTTTTTGACATTGTATTTCAAAAGTTTTTATTGAAAAAAAATGAAAATTTTTTATTTTAATTTTTTTTAGATCATTTTCATATGTTGATATCAAAAATATTTTAAAAAAAATATCATTTTAATGTATTTCTATATAAAAATAACTTTAACAACATTCTTAAACACAAGTAAACTGATGGAGAATGCTAATTTCCCAGCTATCATCCATCAAGTGATGCTAACGTAACTGAAGCATTAACTTTTTGACTGGAAAAAATGGCTATGCATTTTCCATCAATATTGACTGACTGGGCATCCCTGGGACACGGTGTTTTGATTTTCCATCAACACTGTGTTGAAGTGCACCAGCGCCAAAAGTGACGTGCCATTAATCAAATAGAAAATACAAGCATATATCTAGCCAAGACTACTTTTTTTTATTTAATTATATAATTTTTTTTTATAAGGTACTGAAATAAGAAATTCATTATCAATATCTAATTAACTTAACTTACCTGTTATAAAAGGATAATGTTATTGATTTAAATAATAATAGAAAACTTTGAATAATTAATTAATCAATTTACATGACTAGCTTCTTAATTTAAAAATGATAATTTGTTTCAATTTAATTATAACTTTTTAAAAATAGCTTTCGTTTTTTAGTAAATTAAAAACATGGAACCACCCATAAATTATACACTATAAGGATGGTTCGCATCCATCATAATATGCATCCTCCAATTAATCCTAGCAAGGATCAAGTTGCAATTTTTTCAGTGGCTAAGACCAATTTTACATTATTATTTAGAAAAATTAATTTTAGTCAAATTAATATAGCCACAAAATTAATATTGTAAGATGGTCCTTCAAAAACAATCACATGGAAAACAAATTAACCCCTACAAGTCTCGGTTTGCATATTATTTGATTTTTATAGTTTTTAATTTTATATATTATTTCCAATCTTCATTTTTACCATTATTACTCTCTCACTTCTTAGATACAAGAGAGAAAGTAATGTGAAAAAAAATAGAAAGGAGGGATTCAATATTGAAATGACAATTTAGCCTGGCTTGTTAACCTTCTTAATTTATCATTTGTAATGTGGTCTATCCACGTTTATTTATTTTTATTTAATTATATAATAATAAAAATAAATATTCACATGATGAACGTAAGCAAATTAAATTATGGATCAAAAATTATTTTTTTCCCCCATCAAAAAATTGTCACTTTTTTTATTCATGTAATTTTCTTTTTAGAGAATAAAAAATAAGAAAACATATTTAGAAAAACTATATATATATATATATATATATATATATATATATATATATATATATATATATATTAATCGGAAATCGTATATACACATCTCTTTATATGTTGATGAGAACTTTTTTTTTATGAGAAAAATTGTTTTGTTAATTAATAGATCTTCCATATATGACAACAAATAAAATATGGAGCAAAATGTTTAAACTTGGTACAAATACATACTTTTATGTGAAATACTTTTTAAGAAAAGTATTATTATTATCATGAAATAAAGTTTCATTTGAGAAATTATATTTTGATCATTTTTACGTATCAATATGAGAAAATATAAAATAATTAAATTTATGAAATTATATAAAAATACAAAAATATAAAAATACATAATAGACATTTAATTTCAAAAACAAATGAGAAAAAAATATATTAAAAATAGAATTTTTATTTTTTTGAATATTCATGAATATATTATTTATTAGTTTTTTCTCATATTAGGAAAAAGAAAAGAAGTTTTGTTTTTTTAGTGTGATAATTTTGTTCTCTACTGTTTCAATTTTTTTAGATTGATACAATAAAATTCAATTTTGTGAAATTAAACATCAATTTAATATCAAGGTATTTTTTTTACTTTGCAAATACTATTTACTTTACAAACCAAGACCACAAACTATTAGGCTTAAAACCAAGTGAACATGATATGGAATGATAAAATTGTAAAGAAATAGTTTGGTAATCAAATTGAATACTTTTTCAAGGATCAAGAAAAAAAAAGAGACCAAAATCAAGATCACAATAGAAATTCATAGTACTCGTGTCTAGCGCTACAATAAAAAAAATCCTTCTCTTTCTCATTATTATCAATAATTATTACCTTAATGTAATATATAAGTATTATACAATATTTTAATCTCATCTTTCTCTCGCCCTGGTTACAGCGAGATACGCATGAAAGATCTTGATAATATAACATGTCCTACAAATTTAATTTCCAGGATTATAACCATATTTTATTTAGGATTATAATTTATATTTGGATCAACTCATTAGACAACCTAATAGGTCACACACATAAAAAAATCATTAGTAAGAAATTAAAATGGGATGATTAATCAACTTTGATTTGATTGTAAATCAATTTTAAAAATTATAGACTATAATGTAATTAATGCAGAGGATTAGAAATAAATTTATAAAACTATTCTAAAATAATATATCTTATATTATTTAGGAGGGATATATATATATATATATATATATATAGGAGTTTTAAATTTCATTATTAATATAATGTCATGTCTCTTATTTTTTGTAACAAAAAAGTAAAAATGAGAGAAATATAGTGTGAAAGAAATATAGTGTGAAAACACCTAAAATACAATCTATTTGATAATTAAATATCACCGATTTTACAAATATAGAAGATGTACACTGTAACTTGAAGAACTAAAATAATAGTAATAATAATGATAAATAAATAAATATGTCAAAACTTTTTAAAGTCGTCATAATTGAGGTGGCCCTGGTTACAGCGAGATACACATGAAAGATCTCTCCATCCATCCTGTAAAATATAAAATTTCTTTCAAAGTCTTACTGATCTCCATCCTGGAAATTAAATGCAGCAGGTCTTAGGGTCGCCAATTCAGACTTCTCCAATGTGGAAATACTACTATTCCATGGCATCACCATCACTTGATGGGTGATCATCGACAAATTGTAGCATTAGTCCAGTCACTCATAAAGCTTATGGTCGTCGTCTTATTTCATAAAAAACCCTATACTATTGTTATCGACCTATAATTAAAAATTATAAACCAACTTGAGAACCTATTGATACTCAATATACTATAAGTATCTCTTAAGCACAAGTAAAACAAAAGCCTTATGTTAGTGTGATGAAATTAATAAACTTGTATCCTCCTCAAGTGTACGAAAATCATGTGCACTGGTAATACACAAAAGAACAAATAAACCATCTGGGCCTACATCACCAATCCTTCCAGGAAACTGTTTTGAAGCTGCTTTATACTTGGAAGCTTCACCCAACAAAATTAATTTTTATTAGCAAACAAATAAAAAAAAAATCGAAACATATTAAAAATCGAAGATCTCTTCACTGTGCTAATATAATATATATATACACACACTCCTCAATGTTTTTTTGTCTGTTAACAGGGGTAACTTCTGGTCTATATATAGACTACATTTTAAGTGAGCACTTATACACGGGATGATGGGATCTGTGTTATTGCTCTCTCAAATTCTCTGCCTCCTTTTCTTCCATTCGCACTTCCAACCTTCTCTTTCTTCTTCCAATTTCTCCTCTCCAGTACTATTATGCCCCGCTGCCCAGAGCCTGGCTTTGCTTCAATTCAAAAACTCCTTTTCAACAGGGATATGGAGAGAGGGTACAGATTGCTGCTCTTGGGCTGGCGTGACATGCAACATGAAAACTGGCCATGTAATTGTCCTAGACCTTGGTTCCAGAATGCTTCATGGCACCCTCCATTCTAACAGCACTCTCTTCTTCCTTCATCATCTTCAGAAGCTCGATCTCTCTAGCAATGACTTCAATGGTTCTGTCATTTCATCTTCCTTCGGTCAGCTCTTGCATTTGACGCATTTAGATCTAAGTTCATCGAATTTTGCAGGCCAAGTCCCCCCAGAAATCTCCCATTTATCCAGATTGGCGTCACTTGATCTCTCTGAAAACAACCTGATGCTGGAACCGATTTCTTTCAGCAAGCTGGCTCAAAACCTTACCCAGCTAAGAGAGCTCTACTTGAATGAAGTGGACATGTCTTTCGGGGCACCCAGTTCCTTCATGAACTTGTCTTCTTCTTTGACATATCTCCAGCTCCGGGACTGTGGATTGCAAGGGGAACTCCCTTTCTCGTTGGGAAAACTCAAGCAACTCGAGTACTTGGACCTCTCATCTAACAAATTTGATGGTCAGATTTCATCCTCACTTGGAAGTCTTGAGAAGCTAAATATCTTAGACCTTTCTTCCAATAATTTTAGTGGTGAAATTCCAAATAGTTTGTTTAACCTCACGCAACTCCGTTCATTGGACCTCTCACATAACAAATTTAATGGTCAGATTTCATCCTCATTTGGAAACCTCACACAACTCACTGCGTTGAACCTCTCACATAACAGATTTGATGGTCAAATATCGTCCTCACTTGGAAGCCTTGAGAAGCTAGATTTCTTATTAGACCTTTCTTCCAATAATTTTAGTGGTAAAATTCCAAATAGTTTGTTTAACCTCACACAACTCTATTGGTTGGACCTCTCGAACAATAGATTGATAGGCCTCCCTTCTCAAATAAATAGGCTTTCAGATCTGGACACACTCCTCTTATCTGATAATCAACTGATAGGACCCATCCCATCACAAATAAGTAGGCTTTCATTTTTAAGCAATCTGGACTTATCTCATAACTTGCTCAATGGAACAATTCCATCCTCCTTGTTTTCTATGCCTTCTTTGAGGTTTCTTTCCCTTCACAATAACCATTTCAGTGGCTGTATAAGTCCTTTCCTTTCTAATTCATTACAATATATCGATTTCAGTCATAACAAGTTGTACGACCAGATTCCACCTTCAGTTTTCAAGCTTCAAGATTTGACAGCTCTTATGCTTTCCTCCAATGATAAACTGACCGGGAACATCACTTCTGTCATTTGCAAGCTGAAGTTCCTAGAAATTC
Source organism: Salix koriyanagi (assembly GCA_029228605.1). NCBI lineage: Eukaryota > Viridiplantae > Streptophyta > Magnoliopsida > Malpighiales > Salicaceae > Salix > Salix koriyanagi. Next base: position 8,187,366 of record CM055337.1, on the reverse strand, counting down.
TAGACTTGTCCAACAATAGCTTTAGTGGATTCATCCCACAATGCTTGGGAAACTTCAGTGATAACCTCTCAGTGTTGAATCTTGGTGTCAACAATTTCCAAGGAAATATCCCTTTAGTCTATTCAGAGGGAAACAATTTGATATATCTCGACTTCAATGGCAACCAACTGAAAGGGGTGATACCACCATCTGTCATCAATTGTGTGAATTTAGAATTTCTGGACCTCGGCAACAACATGATAGATGACACATTCCCTTTCTTTTTAGAAATGCTTCCAAACTTGGAGGTTGTTATTCTAAGGTCAAATAAACTCCATGGTTCTTTGAAGGGTCCAATTGCCAATGACTCTTTTTCTAAACTAAAGATTTTTGACCTCTCCAACAACAGCTTGAGTGGTCTTTTGCCGATAGAGTATTTCAACAACTTCAAAGCCATGATGAGTGTTGATCAGGATATGGATTACATGAGGGCAGGAAATTTTTCTACTTCTTATGTTTATTCTGTTACAATGACATTGAAAGGTTTGGAAATTGAGTTTACAAAAATTCAAACTGCCCTCACAATACTTGATTTATCCTGCAATAAATTCACGGGAAAGATTCCAGAGTCCCTCGGGAAGCTCAAGTCTCTGATACAGCTCAACCTTTCTCACAACAGCCTCATCGGTTATATCCAGCCATCATTGGGAAATTTAACTAATCTGGAATCGCTGGATCTCTCTTCAAATATGCTTGCTGGAAGGATTCCTCAACAATTGGTAGATTTAATATTTCTTGCAGTCCTGAACCTTTCGTATAACCTACTTGAGGGATCCATACCTCAAGGCAAACAATTCAACACATTTGAGCATGGTTCCTACGAAGGGAACTTGAGATTATGCGGATTTCCCTTGAAAGTAAAATGCAACAATGGTGAGGGGCAACAACTTCCACCATCAAACTTTGAGAAAGAAGATTCAATGTTTGAAGAGGGATTTGGATGGAAAGCTGTAGCAATGGGTTATGGATGTGGATTTGTATTTGGAGTCTCCATGGGATACGTTGTGTTTAGAACAAGAAAACCTGCATGGTTTGTGAAGATGGTTGAACGTGGTGGGCATCAAAATACAAAAAGGCTTAGAAGGAAGAATGCTCCCAGAAATGGTGGAAGACGACACTAGCTATTCAAGGCGGTGTGAGAAGGTAAGTTTTGATAATGCTTTTACCGCAATTGTTTTCTTCCATGAGCCATCTCAAGTTTAGCTAATTAACTTGCTTTGTTGACTAGCTAGGTCTATAATGGCAGCTGCCAAGAAGAGGGGATCATCTTCCAGGCTGGTGTTAGCTGCTTCTTTTTTTCTTTTTAAATTCGTGTGTTTGTAATATTTTTTTTTTTTACAAGCAGAAGTTTTCATTTACCACATTTTAAATGTGAGGTTAATTATTATGTGATTGTTGGAGTAATAAATCGTGTGCTTTCATCTTAATAATTATTGGGAACATGACTCTTGTCATAAGGAGTCATCTTGCATTTATAGATTGCACTGAATATGGGTTATTATGAAATTTAACAGACTTTGTATAAATAGATTACTTATATTGAATTAAGTAAATAAGCCTATACAATATATAAAAAGAGTTTTTTTTTTTTAATTATCGTGAGTGTTGGAATAATATGAGAATATGTAAGAGGCTAAGAGAAGAATTCTTATAAAACACAAAAAAAAATTAAGACACAAAACTATCTATTCCATATATAAAAAATCTTTTTGAAAAAATCTCAAATGATTTGATTGCAAAAACATTTAGAGTTTTGTTGGGGGGGGGGGAAATCTAGTATACTATTTAAATATCAAACAAAGGTATATAATTTTACTCTCTCAATCTATTTTTTTATATATATATAGAAGAAATATACTTTTGCAAGCATGTGTTCACAACTAGTTTACTATTATAAAATAGCTAAAGCGATTCCAATTATAATCAATCATGCGCTCAATTCAGATATTAGAGATATATGATTCGCAAATCAGTATTAACTAAACAATCAATTGGACTGTTGGGATGAAATATGGATTGATAATTATGATGAACTCATTTTTTTATTAACTTGGGTGTTCGGACAGCTTGCGTATACCTCGACTAATCCCACAGCCCCCGAAATTAATGACTATTTAAATTTCTAGTGTTAATCATAGAAACATGGGAAGAAAGTGTTTCATTTTGTGTATAGTGTAAATCTTTTGTTTACAAGATTAATAAAAATTGAGATATTTTCTTGTATTTGTTGTGTGCTTTAAGATTATTCACTTGTATTGGTTTGTTTGCTTATCACACGGCAATTGTGGGAATCTCTTTAGATGAGTGAAACACATAGTTATAAGCAAATACGAGTAAAAAAAAAGGGAAAGATTTAGTATAGTCGGGATTAAAATATCACAAAGGGCTAAATTTTGAGTTGAAAATTTTAACTCTATGACATATATTTTTATATCAATCCTTAAAAAGAGAGAAAACACGTTCAATATTCAAAATAGTTCGATGCCTTTTATTTTTCTTATAAGACACTAAAAAGAAAAAAAATAGTAAAAATGAGATTAAAATATTGTATAATACTCATAAATTACATTAAGGTAATAATTATTGATAATAATGAGAAAGAGAGATTTTTTTTATTGTACCGCTAAACATGAGTACTATAAACTTCTTTTGTGCTCTTGATTTTGGTCTCTTTTTTTTCTTGATCCTTGAAAAAGTATTCATTTTGATTACCAAACTATTTCCTTACAATTGTATCCTTCCATATCATGTTCACTTGGTTTTAAGCCTAATAGTTTGTGGTCTTGGCTTGGGAGGTAAATAGTATTTGCAAAGTCAAAAAAATACGTTGATATTAAATTGATGTTTAAATTCACAAAATAGAATTTTATTGTATCAATCTAAAAAAATTGAAACAATAGAGAACAAATTTAACACACTAAAAAAACAACACTTTTTTTTTCTTTTTCCTAATATGAGAAAAAACTAATAAACAATATATTCATAAATATTCAACAAAAATAAAAATTATATTTTTAATATATTTTTGAAAATAGTTTATCACATTAGTTAATTCGTTTTTGCTTTCAATCGCATACAAATTATTGAGTTGTTATTTTAATTTTTTTTATTAAAAATTAATTTTGAGATCATGATAAATATTTATTTAAGAATAATGTTTTTAGTTTATAACAAACCTTCTTTAATATAATAAATATATGCATTGATAAGGAAATGGAGTTTAAATTGAAGAGATACATTTTGTCCTAATTATAGCTACCTTTTATTATACATACATACATACATACATACATACATACATACATACATACATACATACATACATACATAAACATTGTACTAATAAAATATTATGTTATTTTTTACAGAATATCATGGCAATTTTATGATGATATTATCAATTTTTTTAAGGATAACTATATATTAGACTAATTTGCTGAATTTTTAAAATAATTTTCTCATTTTTTTTTGAAATTAAATGTCTATTTATATTTTTATATAGTTTCATAAATTTAATTATTTCATATTTTCTCATATTGATACGTAAAAATGATCAAATTATAATTATTCAAATGAAACTTTATTTCATGATCATAATAATACTTTTCTTAAAAAGTATTTGTCATAAAAGTATGTTTTTATCAAAATAAAAAAAAATGTGAATAGAAAAATTAAGTTTTTTATTAAAATGTTTTATTTTCTTTTTTTGGTTAAATCATTATATTTTTTCCAAATGTTTTTTCTCATTGCTATTGCTTTGGATTTATTAAAATATGTTGCTTATTAAAATACTATATTATTGTCAAGACAAAAAAGATAAATCATAATTTTGATGGTAAAAAAGATTTTGCTCCATAATTTTATTTGTTGTCATATATGGAAGATCTATCAATTAACAAAACAATGTTTCTCATAAAAAAAAGTTTTCATCAACATAATAAAGAGATGTGTGTATAGGATTTCCGATTGATATATATATATATATATATATATATATAGTTTTTCTAAATATGTTTTCTTATTTTTATTCTCTAAAAAGAAAATTACATGAATAAATAAGTGACAATTTTGATGGGGGAAAAATAATTTTGATCCTTAATTTATTTGCTTACATTCATCATGTGAATATTTATTTTTATTATTATGTAATTAAATAAAAAAAATAATTTTTTTAATAAACCTAGATAGACTACATTACCTTGATAAATTAAGAAGGTTAACAAGCCCGTCTAAATTATCATTTCAATATTCAACCACTTTTTTTTTTTTCATTACTTTCTCCCGTCTAAAAAAATGAGAGAGTAATAATGGTAAAAATGAAGCTTGGAAATAATATATAAATATAAAAATCAAATAATATGCAAACCGAGAGAAGTGAGAAAATTAAAACTACACCGTTCTGAATTCAGATTTTAGGGGTTAATTATCTATACAGCTAAATCAGCTCACGGTTTTATTGTTCATTCTGCACTGTTCACCTGGACTCATAAGCATTGTGGACTTTAATAGCGAGATTACATAATCATATAATTATCATTCTGCACTGTTCACCTAAACGCATAAGCATTGTGGACTTGAATAGTGAGATTACATAATCATATAATTATCATTTCTATACTAGAAGTGAACAAAGAAGTAGCCTGGTCAAGTGGTTAAGGGGGTGTTGTAATTGCGGGACGCTAGAGTTCGAGTCTCTCAAACAATATTTTCATTATGAACAGTGTTTTCACTGTTTATCACAATTATGAACAGTGATTTGCACTGTACATGCAAGTAGTGTGTCCCAATGGCGTGAAGTCTGATGCCCCACGTGTCTCATATGCCGATGGGCTAATATGGTAAATCCAGTCCTCTTCGTAGCTCTTTTTACTTCATTCAAATTCAATAACCAGAACTAGAGATTAAACTCAAAATTCCAAATAGAGTATAAAATATAAATACATACACGCATTAAAATTAACAGTTAAGAAATAAAGAAAAAAAATTGAAAAGAAGGGGATTTTATTATACCCCTCTGCACAGAATGAGAATGCAATCGAAAATAAAATAAAACAAATAAATATAAAAAGATCGATTGTATGAACAGTGAAAAACTGTTCATTACTGCTTTCCTTTTTTAAACCGATTTTTTTTGTTTTTATTTCTAACTAGGGTATGCGGGTCAGCTTACGCACATCACGATTAATCTTCGGACTCACTTTTTTTTTACAATTTTCACTGTTCATTACTGTTTGAAAAGGTGTTTTCCCCTTTTTTTTATTATCGGGCTTCTCTTTTTTTTTATTTTTATAATCAGGGTATCCGAGCCAGCTTACACGCACCATGATTTTTTTCCCCGCGTATATATATGTTTTATAATCGTGGTATCTGAGGTAGTTTTTGCGCGCCATGAATAATCCTCATACCCACTTTTTTTTATATTTTTTCTGTTTTTTACCACTTATAATTTTTTTTTTATAACCGGGGTATCCGGGCCAGCTTATGTGACTACAACTATTATTTTATAGAATAGCTAAAGAAGATCGCAATTTCAAACAGTAATGAACAGTGATTTGAACAGTAATTTTAGTTGTTCATTACTATTTAAAAAGGTGAATTAAACTGTAGTTTTAGTGGAAGATAGCAGAGTGTTTGGGAATGCGTTTATTTCTTAAATGGTTCCTATTTTGACTATGTTTATATATACATGCTCTTAGTTTTCGTTTCTTATTTTTATTATTTCCATTGTTATTAAAGTTATATTATTTAGAGTTTAAATTTTAATTTGTGTTGGTGATCATTTGAAAATTGATATTTATTATTTTTTCTCTTAGTTTTTTTTTATTATTATTTATTCTTCAAGTCAAATAATTTTTAAAAATATAATAATATTTATTTTTGTTTTTTAATTGCTTTTTTGTTAATATTTTTAGGTGTTCAAATTTCTAATTATTATAGATAAGACATTCAAATTTTAAAAATATTTTTGTTAATATAATATTTAATTACAAATAATGATTATTTGTAAGTTTTTTTTTCTTATAAATATGTTAAACTAATTATATATTTTGATATTTATTTAATATTAGGGCCTTAATATATATATATATATATATATATATATATATATATATATATATATATATATCCTAGTTTTTTTTAAAAAAAAAACAATTAATATCAATATTCTGAAATACTTTTAATATAATAATATGAAGAATAAATCTTATAAAATAAAAAATAATAATTTAATTTCTTTTTCTAACAATAATTATGGTGTCATCGATAGTATAAACAATAATAATTATAATATGAATTATTTATAATAATATTTATAATGACAGCTGCAATGATTGTGATAATTTAACAATAATGATAATAATAATGACAATAATCAAAATAATTCATCAGTTGATGTTATTTTTCTTAGAGGTTGACTTCTGCGACTCTCAGTCTCACTCTCAATATTTCTTTGCATAGTGAAATATCCATTTTGTCCCTCGAAAAAGACAAAACCAAGGTCTGACCGAGAGTGGTGTCCTGGTAATTTACCTTCTTTTTATTCTTTTTTCTGCCGATTTACTGTTGGCGCGTCACCGGACGTGCCGTCCGTTTCCGCTCTCACGCGTGTTTCGGACGGCGCGTGCGGCGTATTCTGGCGTCCAAAAATACCCAACCGGCATCGAGAATGATTTTCAGCCATGTTCTCTTCCCCCCTGGTGCGGCACGTGTGAGTATAGGGTGCCCGGAGACGTGTCAATAGTCGTTTGAAATTTTTTCCTCTTTTCTCTTTCCTGCTTGCGCAAGCACACATCAACACAATTGTTTTTTGCGATATTTCATTTTAGTCCTTGAACTTTTGATTGTTTGTTATGGTCCAAATTGCTATTATATAGATTTTGATTTGTTTCAACTTCGTACTTGAATTGAAATTGATTATATATTGTAGTTTCATTTAGGTCCTCAGACTTTGAATTTTTGAATTTGTTTGAAATCATTAATATTTTCGGTATCAAAGTTTGATGTTTTTCAATTTTATCATTCCATGCAATTTCATTATAGATTTCAGTTTCATTTTGGTCCTAATTCTTTTAATTTCCTGTTTTGTTTTAAATTATTTAATTTTATTGATATCAATGTTTAGGTTTATTTCGATTTTGTCCTTCAAATTAAATTTATTATATTTGTTCTCTTTATTTTATCCCTTATACTATCTGTCGCGACGACGATTTTTTTGACGCGCTTCGCGCCCCGACATCTCCCAATGATTTGGGGAGAGAACGACGCGCGGTGAAAATGGGGTTGTTTATAGCCGTAAAATTTACGACTATAATTTTTTTTTGCACTTGCCCCCCAGTGTAGGGTGTGATCCTAGTCAGGGTTAATTATCAAGAAATAATTATTAGGCTCAAATAAGGACTGCAATGGGCATTTGAGACTTTGTGAAGGCATATCAAAGATGGCCTTTCCTCATTTCAAAAACATGCAATTTGAATCAATAAGCTTTGCTTTTCCATGCGAAACAAGTTTTTGATTTTTTGGATTATTTGTTTGGCTAAGAGATTAGCTTTATTATGTGGCTTTTGGTGGTATGAGATCACTTTCAATGAAATCCTTTGAATTCCCAGAACACATTTGTTAAACAAAAATCAAATTGACATTTCTATTCGTACTAGAATTTGATTTGCCAAAAATCTTGATGAAATCATGAGATCATGTATAATTTGGATGAAAGGGATATAAGGTGTGCTTGTGTTAATAAGCAAGAACACATCGTAAACACAAGCAAATACATGATCACTGAAGAGAAATGTTTGCTGAACAAAAAAAAAAAGTCTTGTGGCATTACAAGCAAAATTGCTGACAAGTTAAAACATGGGTATAATGTGTGGGCATGACCGAAACAAAAAGAAATCATGGAAGCAGACTTCATCTTCTAATACCGGCACAACCTGTTTTCAAAAGCTTTGTCGATGTCACTTTAACTGTGTGAACACTTGGTACCCCATTTCTGTGAAGCTTAATTGGGCGCAGGACCTGGATTTTCATCGAATGTTATCCACCCTGCTTTAATCAATTGCATGAGCTTCTTCTTGAAAGCACCACAAGTGTGAATGCTATGCCCTGCAGCTCCAGCATAGTATTCGCAGGTGAGATCGGGTTTGTACCAATCAGGATAAGGTGGTTGCAAAGGTGCCTGAGGTTCAGGAGCTACTTGCTTAATGCTAACCAATTTTTGATACATCTCATTCAAAGGCAATGGGAGCGGAGGTAGCTGTTCTTGGGTTTTCTGGTAATTTCTTTTTGGGAAATTTTTAGGTAGATCTTTGGCTTGAAGATTGATGTTTGGCAAATTTTAGATGAAGGGTTATGGTAGTTTTGGAAATTTGGTTGTTCCTACCCTTATAGTTGTCTTCAAAATGCTCGACATCTTTTCTCTTTGCCTTCAAAGCCCTTTTTCTCCACAGGTGCAGATATTCTACCACTTCTGATTCCTTGCTCTATTCGCTCTGCCACGGCTACAACATCCATGAATTGATGTGCTGAACTGCCCACCACATGTTTGTAATAGGGTGCTCTTAGCGTATTGGCGAATAATGTCACCATCTCTTTATCTAGAAGCGGAGGATGTTCCTGTGCAGCAAGATCTCTCCATCTTTGAGCATATTCCCTTATGCTTTCTCTATCCTTCTTCTCCAAGTTGGACAAACTTATTCTGTCAAGAGCAATGTCCATGTTATACTTGTATTGCTTGATGAAAGCATCTACCAGATTTTCCAGCTACGGATCCTGGTGTTGTCTAGTCTCATATACCAATTCAAGGTTGCCCCACTCAAACTGTCTTGAAAAAAATACATCAGTAGTTTTTCATCATGCACTACTTCTGCCATTTTGTTATAGTATGATTTTAGGTGAGTGATAGGGCATTGTGTCCCGGTGTATATGATAAATTCAGGGACACGAATCTTCTTCGGTATTACAACATTCGGGACTAGACACATATCTGCAGCTTGTACTGGGTCATATAAATTTACCCCTTCGATGATCCTTATCTTGGCTTCCAGCGTTGTCATCTTATCTTGGTCGATACCCTCTGATGCTTCTATAACTGTTGGGGTTGGTGCAGGTGTCGGCACCGCTGATTGTACGAAAGTTGGGTTTTGTTGCCGATCCTCACCTCTTCTTGGTGGTTCATTCCTTGTGTTTGAGTAGCCGTTGTGGGTCTAGTTGAAGGACCCTCGCCAGAGGCATTTCTCAATGCTTGCTCGAGTAAGCTGGTAAGACTAGCCACACTAGCTTTCAGAGAATCCAATTCTTCTTGAAAATGGGCATCGTGGTGTGCATGCTCTTCCTCCTCCATATTTCTCTGTTGGAGTCTAGTGGTAGGAGCTCTTCGAGGACCTATATTTTGACCTGTTGATGACATGTTATGCACAGTGATGGATGCATGTGGATGCAAATGTATGTACATGCACATCGGCAAATTATCGGGGAGTTTGTAATCAAAAGCAAGTTCTAAGTCATTATATGAGGGGTAAGCTTTCTATCTAGTCTCAAAAGATCTATGAACTGCCCAGTGACCGCCTCACGTGAAGGTGATGTAGGGGTTTACAAGAAATGGTTAGGGCACAGTATGACTGCCATTATCAAGTAAACACTTAGTTCATAGTTGGATGTTTCACGAATCTGAACCCCGACTGAAAGTCATGAGGCAGACCGCTAATCCCTACCTAATCTAGAATTGGGTTTATTTGCAAAATTAAAATGCGTGATGAAAATAATTCACATCCAATGATATGCATTGATTGAAATTAAAATTGCATGCTAAAGCAGTAAGAATGCGAGTAAAAAATGAACTAAAAAATAACAATCAGAAAAACAATGCTCAGTCCAGCAAAAGTCCCCAGTAGAGTCGCCATATGTCGCGACGAAAATTTTTTTGACGCGCTTCGCGCCCCGACATCTCCCAATGATTTAGGGAGAGAACGGCGTGCAGTGAAAATGGGGTTGTTTATAGCTGTAAAATTTACGACTATAATTCTAAGGAGTCCCCACCTAGTATTACGGTCACTAGGAAACCTATTGGTCTACGAGAGTCTTGGTTCAGTTGCTGGCGTCGAAGGGAGGTTAACGGAGGTGATTAGAGTGGTTTTAGGTGACTGGATCGCCTTTAATGGTGGAGAGAGAGAGAGCTCGTCGGAGCTGTTTTGGAGAGAGAGAGAGACTGTGAAACTTGAGAGAGAGAGAGGGCTGACGCCGAGGAAGATGAAGATGTGGTGTTATTTCGTGTGATATTTCCTTGTTCTTCTTTTCCAAAACTTCTGCAACTTTTCCCAAAAAATTTCTCATTTTCTCTTCCTCCTTCTACACTCTGATTTTTTTTGGTTTTTCACTCTGATTTTTTCTTCTTCCCCCTTCTTTCACGCCACTCTCTGTTCTCTTCTTTTTTCTTTTTTCTTTTTCTTTTCTTTCTTCTCTTCGCCCCCCCTCTTCTTTCAGTTTTCTTCCCCCGTATTTATAGGGGTCCTCTGCAAAGAAGCCGCGGGTTGCCACGCCCTCTGCAAACAATTTGCAGAGGCTGCTCTGCAAACAATTTGTAGAGAGGCCGTGGGTTGCCATGGCTTCTGCAAATTTGCAGAGGCCGTGGATTTTGGCTTTGCAATTTGGTCCTTCAATGTTTGATTGGTTCAATTGCACCCTTAATTAGTTTTAAACTTTTAATTATATGCAATTATATCCCCGTCAAAATTTCAACAGCAACCTTAAATGTGCGCGCCTTTTTTATTTTGGTCTCTGGTTTCCGATTTGCGCGTTTTAACCCTTAATTGACCATTGGATTCTCAATTCGTTCAATTTGGTCCTTGATTTCGCATAATTGGCTAAAAAAAATTCAATCGGTCTCCGAAAATTCCATTCTCATCAATTGAGCCCGAATTAAATTCAAGAAATTGATTTCTCATTGACTAAGCCCTTAATAAAATTAATTTGACAAATTTAAAGTATAATTAAGTCCTTGCACTTAATTAAATCTTTCAATTGGACCTTAAATTAATTCCCGATCATAATTAAATTTTAAATTTGTCGACGATTAAATCGAATCAACCCATAAAAAAATATAATTATGTCGTTTAACTTAGTTTTTACACAGATTCATCCAACGATAAATTATTTTTGCCTTAAATCTGTATTTTTTTTTTGTATTTTTGGAACCAAAGAGATACGATTGGACTTGCGAAAACAACCAAAATTTTCACATTGATTTTTCTACCCACGCCGACTTCTTTTATTTTATTTTTGTCATTTTATTTTATTTTGGGGAGTAACCCAAAAATTGGGTTACGACACTTTTAATCTTGGATTTTATTTTACTTCCTCTATTTTTTTTATATATTTCTTACATAGTTCTTATTTCAGTCCATGTTTATATATACATGCTCTTAGTTTTTGTTTCCAATTTTTCTTTATTTCCAATGTTATTAAGTTTTTTTATTTAATATTCATATTTGAACATGTGCTGGTGATCATTTCAAAATTAATAATTATTATGATTTCTCTTTTTTTCCCCTTCAAGTCAAATAATTTCTTAAAATCAAATAATATCTATTTTTATTGTCATTTATTTTTTTTAATTGTTTTTTTTTTAATATTGTTAGGTCTTGAATTTTCTAATTATTATAGATAAGATATTCAAAATAATGATAATAATTATTTGTTAGTTTTGTTTTCTTTTAAATATGTCACACTAATTATATTTTTTTATATTTATTTAATTTGAGTGCCTTATATATATATATATATATATATATAAAACCTAGGTTTTTTGAGAAAAAAATTACTATCATTGCTCTGAAATACTTTTAATATAATAATATGAGTAATAAATCTTATAAAATAAAAAATTTATGGCATAATTTTTTCTAACAATAATTATGATCTAACCAATTTTTATTATTTCCACTGTTATTAAGTTTTTTTTTAATGTTTATATTTTAATTTGTGTTGATGATCATTTTAAAATTGATATTTATTATTTTTTTTTGCTTTTTTATTTTTTATTTATCTTTGAAGTCAAATATTTTTTTTTGAATCTACTTATATTTATTTTTATTTTGTCATTTTTTTTATTTTTTGTTTCTTATAAATATGTGAGACTAATTATATATTTTAATATTTATTTAATATTAGCGTCTGAAAATATATATATATAGACAGAAAAAAAATGACCTAGGATTTTTTAAAGAAAAAAAATTAATATCAGTGCTTTTAAATACTTGTAATATAATAATATGAGGAATAAATCTTATAAAATAAAAAAATGATTTTGGCTTTTAATTCTAATTTTGTCCTCTTTTGTTTAAGTTTATTTATTAGAAAAATTTGATTCTTGGATTTTAGGTTGTTTTTGAAAAAAAAAAATTATGTATAATATTTTTGATTTAATATTACTGGGGAAAAAAGGCAACTTACAAATAAAATGGGTAGATAAATTTACTCAAGTTATCTACAGTTAAAAAATATACGAACCACTTCCCCTGCGTTTCGATTACACTGTTCCTTTTAGGCGGATTTTTTTTTAATTTCTAACAGATTTGATCTATTACAATTTCATTAATTAAATATTAAAAAAACTAATTACAACACGCAAAAAATCAATTAGTTTACTATATAGAAAAAAGCTCAGCGCAGCGCGCGGGCAAATCAACTCGTTTTTTCTAAATTTTGGTTTTTTTAACACTATTTAAGGTTAAAAGAAAATTAAAAGAGTTGCTTGAAGAACGACACCGTTCTGAATCCAGATTTTGAGAGATGAGAAACGTCAAATTATAAATTCCTTGCTTGAGAGAGAGAGAGAGGAGAGAAGTGTGATAATTTGAAATAAATAAAGAAAATCGAGTTGCCGCCATTTCTTTCCTTTCAAAACGCCCACACCACAAGCCAAGAAGACAAGAGAAGAAACGTTTCGAGCCAGTACTCATTCAGGTTAGGAACTCGTGTCTCTTCAAATCACCTTTCACTGTTTCCGAAGTAACAAATACATTTGATTTTCGCAATAGAAATTGCTGCAGCTTTTTTATTTCGATGGTCACTTTGCTCGCGTTTTAGATCTCCATATGATTAATTATGTTTATAATCTCTCGTTTCTCTAAGATTTTAGTCATTGATTTGTGATTTTCATTAAGGAGAACGCCAAGGAGTGTAATTTCCAGGAAAACTTATCAATTCGATTCGCATGTATACCCTAATTTTACATGCTTTTCGTTTGGATGCTGAGAAAATTTGAGAATTGGAAAGGAGTTTCTGGAATTTGAATAATAAGACTTCACTTATGGAACACGAGAAAATTGGTGGTTTTCATTCAAATTTTGGGCCGCGCGGACTTTTTGGCTCAGTACCAAACTGAGGGTACTCTGGTCATTTTCATAATCTTGACTAGGTTTTCTTGATTACTGATTAACCACCACCTTGATCAATATTTAGACACTAGAAAATATGTGTAGCTCGATTATTAGTGAATAGAATTTGTACTTTTGCAGCTGTATATTTGACAAAATTTTAGCAATTCTTTGGATATTGTGACAATGGAGTGTGTTTTATCTTATGAGGAAAACTTATGTACAAAAATATAAATATTTGCGGATAATATCATGTGGCTGATGATTTTCCCCAAGGTCATCTCAAAATTCAATTTTTAAAACCATGAGGCTGCACGTAACAGTGATGCAGATTAGATTGAATATGTGTCTGTATGTGGAGTTGTAGTTAATGCTAATGCTATGAAACTCCTAGGGTGCTTGGGAAACCCAGAAAAAAAAAATTGGAAAAATTTGATATTTTTGTTTTAAATTATTTTTTTGTGTTTTTAGATCATTTTGATGTATATCTTAACAAAAAAACATTTTGAAAAACAACTTCAACCACACTTCCAAAGAAGCACTTAGTAGGTTCAGATATGCGGATAATATCTGGATAAAAGTCTCATAGTGAAGGTGAAAATGAGATGCAATTCATGCTGGCGAGAGTTGGAAGGGCGTGCTGTTTCTACTACTTGCGGTCACCTCTTATGTATCCAAGATCCGAATATGATTATGCTTTTTTAGTTCCATGCTTTCTGGATTATCGTTGCATTCGCATATAGTCCCTTAACAGAATAAACAGGCACTGAAGATGCAAACAAGATCCTTAATAATGATGCAGCCTGTCCAATCTGTGATCAAGTGCTCTCTAAGAGGTGAGTGCTTTATGGAAATGCTTATTCCTTGAAATGCTTGTTGTGGCTTGGAATTGTTTCTAAACAAGCAGAATTTATTAGACATTTCCTTGGAATTGTCTCTGATATGAACGAATGATTTGGGTAATCTTTCTTGCTCATGGTATTCTGATTTTTGGCTTACTCTTTACAGCCTTATGAAACCTGTGGAGATCAATCCAAATGATGAATGGATAAATGTAAGCAAGGACTTAGCTTAGAATACTACGAATACCTTGCTTCTTCTATTACATCTTATTAAAGTGAATCTAAACATGCATCATTATTTGGTCAAAACATTGCTATTTCTTTGTTTTACTGGTTGCCTTTTTTATTTTATTCATAATGAATTTCTTGCAGATGGCCATGGCTGGAATATCTCCACAGATATGTATCCTTTATAAGCTAATACCATTTTTCCTTAAATCCATCAACTACTAGTTTGAATACAAGTAGAAGATTTGAAATGATAAGACTACATGGTGGTACTCATAATTCTTCTATTTCATTTGAGAGAATTAGCAAAATGAATAGCAGAATGGTTCTTAGCATTCCCTGGGAAGCATGCAAAAACAGCCTTTTAATCCTTGCATCTTCCTTAAATGGCCCCAGTGATGAAAAGTGCATACAGAAGCGTGATGTTTTTTATTGGGCAAAGGGAACTTGAGATGCAATACAAGATGAATAGAATTGTAGCTCAGTGCCGGCAAAAATGTGAGTCCATGCAAGAAAAGTTCACGGAAAAACTGGAGCAGCTGCATACTGCATATCAGAAAATGGCCAAAAGGTGCCAGATGATGGAACAAGAGATTGAGAGCTTGTCCAAGGATAAACAAGAGCTCCAGGAAAAATTTTCTGAGAAAGCCAGGTCAGTTTATATATTGCCCAAAGCCTTCAATTACTTTATCAGCTTATAATGTGAGCCTGGATCGTAATAAACACTGGTACTTTCAATACTAGGCAGAAGAGGAAACTTGATGAAATGTATGATCAGTTGAGGAGTGAGTACGAGTCAAATAAAAGATCAGCCATCCAACCAGCAAACAATTTCTTTTCAAGAAATGACCCTGATTTGTTCTCAAACCCCGCAGCTACCATGATGGATAACAGAGACCCTATCCGGAAAGGTAATCATTTTCATTTTAAAATGGCAGTAGGAATGATAATGTTTCTTGATTACAGCGATGAAAAAAGATTACTTTGTCATTGTCACACTATAGCTTAATAATGGTTTTTGCTTAAGCATCTCCAAAATTAGTTGACTTAATTTATGCAGATTGGACGGTTGTCACTCCCTCAACTCCAGGGCCTCGGGAGGACATATGGGCTGCAAGACAAAACAGCTCTAATTCTGGTCCCTTTGAAATCTCTGGTGGCTCACCAGCGAAACAAGCAGGCATGCCGGTTGATGTTGGAAATAGAAGAACCGGTGCAGTCCCTTCCTTTCGAGCTGGATCTGGCAACCCCTCAATGACGCTAAGGAACTTGATTCTATCCCCGATAAAGCGCACTCAGCTTTCACGTAGCCGCCCTCAGATGTTCACGTGAGTGATGGACTGTGTTCATTGACCAGTTTTACTAGTAGCGCACCCTAATCTATGTATTTTGATTCAAATTGCTAAATATATTTCTGGGTAATTTATCTTTTATATTTTCTTTTTCAGGCTGTAGGCTACAAGGCAAGGAACCTGCACTCGCCGGACTGCTTGGTTTCAGTGCAGTCCTGAGAAGGTTTTTCTTTCTTTTCTTTCTCTTTACCTGCATTCCAAAAAACAAAGAAAAGAAAAGGGAAAGGAGAAAAAAATGATGACGTGACACAAACAAGAAACTATAATCCTGATATAATGCAAATGTAGATTTTGGCTTCCTTTGCTTGCCTGTGATCAACCTCATGTGCGGTGATTAACAACAGATACATGGAATTATGCTGTTTGGTATAATTAAAAAGGGTACATAGAAGTTTTCAAAGTGTGATGTTCATAGCTAGAATTTCTCTTGTGACAGTAGCATCCTCTGATCAGTTTAACAGAGGATTCAAGCTGTGCTAGAAATATTGAAATGAATTTTAGCCTTGAGCCTGGATTTCTCGATCCAATTGCAACTTCTGTGCCTGTGTGCTTTGAAAGAACGGCGGGAAGAGATTACAGGGCTAGGGAATACCAGCTGCTTCATCTATTTCTAGTTTATAGATGCAAGATCTTAAGTAAAATAATAATCCATCCAAACCACTTTTACTGAAAAAATATATTAGCAACTAGAAAGATAATTCCAGTCAAGAGGTCGGGGTTTGGATGTGTGTTGTGGAACCAAGTTGCAATCTAACCGGAGCTAAGGTTCTTGTTTTGCGCAATAATTGACCAGCTTCTGACCAGAATCTGCTAAATGCGTTGTATTACATTTTTGTTTTAAAAATATTTAAAAAAAATATTTTTTTAATATAAATTATTTTTTTAATATAAATTATTTTTTTTGTGTTTTCAGATTATTTTATGAATTAATGTTAAAAATAATTTTAAAAAATAAAAAATATATATATTATATTGATATATTTTTAAACAAAACATATTTTCAAAACAAGCTAAATCATATTTACTAAATTTTAAGCTATCAATTGGGGCCCGAGGGATCTTCTCCGGGGCTTGGGCTCATTCTCATTTTTTGTATGTATAGATACTTCAATTCAACGGTAAACTACCATATTTCTCAGTCGTTTTCTTTCAATGCAATCTCAAGTGCCTTGAAAATACAAAATACGGAGAATAACAACAATGTGTTGGGACTTGAATATGCCGATTCTCTTAGGAGTTTTTTTTACTCTATAAAGAAACTCGTAAAGCCGACCCCATCAATTACTCGTCTATCCAATTACAAATTATATAAAGATATTACATAAAAATTATTCTACTAATTTTCTTATGTCTTCCGTTAAAGATATTACATAAAATAATTATGATTAAGGACCAATCTTATATCATATTTATTATTTTGTCCCAAGGAATTCTCCTAAGACCTCTACAGAATTAGGAAATATAAAATTTTGCAATCGGCTTATATGGATTGTGTTAAAGATTCAAAATTCTTTATATAAGTGTATTGAAATTAAAATTTATTATTTGGTTAATTAATTGTAAAATAGAATGCCAGATATATGTTTTACATATGTAAAAAAGTTCAATTTTCATCAGGTCTTTTATTGTTTCTCAAAAAGTCCCGCAATGTATGTGTACATTGGACGTTTTAGGCAATTACAAATCTTAGGAGCCAATCCTAATTGGTCAATAAAAATATATTACAATGCCATTTTTTTTTCCAAACAACTTCACTTCATTGCCATTATTTAGAGTACATGATTTAAAAGAGAGAACAAACAACAGCTCCTACATCTTGCTTGATACAAGGGCCTCGAGTTTCAATTATTTTGTCGCATTTGGTGCTTGAGGCCGGCACAAGCTTGAGTTCACAAGAGAATATGGAGAGATGGACACAATAGAAATGGAGATCCTGCTTTTTAGACTTCTCTGTAAGAAAAATATAGTTTTCCTACAAAATTATATGACATCTATCATGCATGCAAAATCTCTGTCCTTTCAGATATTTACACGCCCAGATCAGTTAACAAATCTTAAGGCAAAAAAACTTTCAAACTCGGGGCCTTGGAAGACAATTCAATGCTATCCCCATGCTGGATAGAGTGGAAAACATGAGAGCCATCAATATATATTACTCCCTTCTTGGAAAACCATGAGGCCTTCATGGACTGATCAGATTTAATTATCCCGTGCATTAACCTGATTGCGGCTCCAGGTGAAATGGGTTCTCTCACCATATATTGAAGGTCCTCGGATAGAACAGGCATTGCAATTCCACCTGCCGAGAGCATCGCAGCTGTTGATCCAGCAGCAGTTGAGACTCTGAGACCACTTGATCGGCAGTTCACTAATTGTCCACACGATTCACCATCCCTCTGAATTCTGCCAACATGAACAAAGGTTCAATGTAGGTCATATCAATATGATATGCTATAATCATCGCATACTCAATGCCAAATCATTACCTGAAAGAGAAACGTGAAACTGTCGCGGGACAAGGGTCTGCGATCAACACGTCATTGAGGGCATAGGATGACAGTGGTTGTGAATTTACACTTAATGATATTCTCGACAGGTTAGAGGGAAGTTTTTGACCAGCTAGGATATCATCTAGCACCTGAGAGAAACCCATGTGAATGATGAACACGGGAAATTACTTGCTATGAAAAGAATTTGGTGATTTCTGCTGATTTAGGTGATACATATTCTAAGAACAAATGACACCATTCAAAAAAATACATACTATAACAAAAATGATAAGAGCACAGGCACATAAACTCAAATGAGAGTACAACCATTTCAAAATTACAAATTATAAGACGAAAGTGTGTTTAAGTCTCTTCTCCAAGGAAAGCCTTCTAATGATTAGCAATCCAGTCATTAAAAAACTGCTTTAGTAAAATTAAGCTAGGCTTTCAAGTCTTGGATACCCTTTCTGGATTGCTTAGTGATCAATCTAAGTTAGCACAAATGGTAGTATTTAACCTGGACGTTACATGGCTACTATGTTGTCCTTTAATCAATACCCAAACTTATAATTACAGCCTGTACATTATCAGAGTCACATTTATTGTCTATGCCTGCTTTAATCTCCCTTTATTAACCCTGTTGGTATTTCTTACTTGTTCAAAACTCTGGACAGTTGCTGCACACAGGTAGCCAGTGCTTCTAGTAGCATCAAATTCATTACTGAATTTCTCCACCTACACCAAAGAGCATACTGTAATTGGACATCCAGAAACCACACACACACAAAAAAAAGAGAATCTAAGTAAATCCTTCTAGACATAATGAACATAAATCTGAGCTCAGCTTGACAAATAACTAACCTCTTTGACTTGTGTGGGATCTGAGTTCACTCCTAGAACCGGAATTGAATCATCCAAGAAATGACTTGCTTGTAAAAGAGTTCCATCACCACCAACAGTAACGACCAAATCAAAATTCCGAATTGGTTGTGACAAATTTGTGCGTAAGATGGGTTCCCAATCAATATTTGATTTCTTTCGTAAAATATCCTGACAGAAGTTTATAGCATCCTTGTGAACCTTACGCCTGTTATCTAGATAACGAAAAGCCTGCAATAATTCCAGCACGAAATTGAGTAAGAAACATCGTAGAAACCTTCACATGATTAGTAAAAACAGAAAATGATAAAAAACAAAAGGCTTAAGACTTTAGATCAAATGTTCCCTTCAAATATTGCTGGACCAACAAAATTTCTATCAAGCAGCCATCAAATTTGAGAATGAACAGAATTCCTTCATCGAAACATAAAAATTAAGTGTTTTGAGTTATCGTCATCAACTTTTACAGATATAATAGCTAAATAAGAGCAGAAAATGTTAAACTCAATGAAAATAATACAATCCGAAAAACGCTAATATCAACTTTGACATTTTATCGAACAGTCTCTCGTCATCAAGGTTAAGCCAATTGTTAAAACAAGAACGGAAAATGAAAATGAGATAAGGAAGAAGAACCCAGAAAGAAATGGCTTATACTTACGAGGATTGAAGTGAAGAAACCATGAATAGTGAGTTCCGAATATTCTGTAAAATGAAAACAGGGAGTAAAAGCGGCATATGGTTGTTACCTGAGGAACGGTGATGGGAGAGGCACCACCTGACTGGCCAAATTGGAAAACATCAAAAGGTTTTAACAGCAATAAAAGCCGCCTCCTTGCCATCTTTCTCACTGTGTGTTCGTGAGCTCGCTTTCTCGATGGGTTCAGAGCAGCGAGGTCCTGTCCGTCCTTGGAAGACTTGGGAGGCAAGGGGCTGGAGATGGAGGCGTGGTGTGGAAGGTCAGTGATTTGGGCATATGGGCCTGTTTGGGCTAACTTTTTTAACTGTTAATCAAAATGGGCAATTCTTTCTTCTGATTTAAAAGAGTTTTTTTTCATGCATATAAAATTCTAAAAGTTCTCTAAGTATGTTATCATTAAGAAAAAGAATAATTATATATTTCTGATATTTTAAAATACTCATAAACAATTTATAATTCTCCGTTAAAGTTTGATAAAAATATTAAAAATGTTTCATCAATCATTTTGTCCAATTTATATTTAAAGAGTTAGGATTTAATTGTAAATTTTAATATTTGAGGATATAAAACTATTTTGTATTTTATACTCTCAAATATGAAAGATATATATAAAAAAAAAAATAATACTAAAATTTAGGCTTTAAAATAGTTAAGTTTTGATCCAATAAAATAGAAACTCCCTCTTGAAGAAAGATATACCTTGAATATTAGAAAAGATTAACAAATAAAAATTTGAAATAAAAAACAATCAAGCAATAATACAACATACGTATTCGGGGGAATACATCTTTTCCTTGCACAACTAGTCTCCGTACTCATACTCTCGTAGACCATTAGTTTTTCTAGTAAATGTAATATTAGGTGACGACTCCTAAATTATAGGATCATAATTTTATAATTATACCTAAACTATTTCCCACAAATGCTCTGGAGGTAGACCCATTGTTGGCGAAGTCATGCCATGTCAAGACAACCCTGGTTAAATTGATTTTTTTTTTCTTTCTAAAAGGTTATCTTGATTTCTTTTGACTTAATCTCAAGTTTGATGAGTTAATTTAATTGATTCAATTATTTTATATGTTTAATTGATTTTTTTTCTTAATCTTACCTTTTAATATTGTGTTTGATTAAGAGATGATTTGTTTTGATCTACTTTTTATAAGGCTATCTCAATCTCATAGCTTAATAATAGTATCTAAAATGATTAACCCTATTTGATTTTATTATTTTATATTTTTTTATCAGAATTTTTATAAACTTTATGGTTGAATATTGGATACGATAATTAGATTTTTTGTTAGGCTGTGAAATGGATTGTTTGAAGCTATAAGCCATTTTCTGTGGGCCTTGACCTGTTTCTAATGGGGGGGATGTCGAATTCTAGCTTTGCATGGTGATTTTTTTTTTTTATTTCAGTTGGAATGAAATCAACAAAGGCTGACCGTACTGTTTAATGATGGATATATACACTAACCCATCTTTTGAAATCAACACATTAATGAAAGCTTCAATGTTGCTTGCTTAAGCTTATCAGTTTGTGTTCACATTGATCGTCTGCGTAAACAGTTAACAAGAGAACAGAAGAGTGAGATTGCTTCTCTAGGTCTAAAATTAACATGAGAAATATTGTTTGCTAGCTTGAACATTATTTGCTTCTATTTCTTTCTTAATTTTTTCAGCAGGCTTCTGTAAATTATGCAGTTTATACTAGATTTCTCACGTTTTTATTGTTTTCATTGGAATTACCAGAAAAAAAGGTTGGATAGTGGCCTGGACAATCATGATTTTTTTATAAAAAAAAATATGCCAGAAGCATCAAGAAAAATGATCTTCTCTTTTTTCTCTCATTTTTCTTGAGTGGCGTGGCGTGATGATTTGCAATCTGCACAACAGGTCGCAAGTTCGAATCAGGGCATGCATCCCCTGTAAAAGTCTGGGATAGCCGTGGTTTTACTCTCTCATCTAGACTCATAAAATGCGTTTTCCAGAAGATAAGGTTTTCTCGTATCAAAAAAAAAAAAAAAATGATGTGCTTCAATTTATTTTAGTTGATGATATTCATTCCTATTTAACAAACTGTCCTTGCTATATTTTTATTCCCAGTCTGAGTTTTAAGACAAATTAAGTTTTTCTGGTGCTTTGCATTGGAATCAAGAAGAAATCAATAAGAGACATAATGTTTTTAGAGCTTCCTTTCTAGCATTTTTTTCACTTTAAAAACATGGAGTATTCCCCCCTAGAATTGAGAACAGAAGTGTGAAGCTGTTTCTCTGCATCTGAAATTATCAAGAGAGATATCAGAAGCTAAGATTGTCTACACTGCCTTTCCATTTTTGTTTTCCAGACTTCTGATAGCTTTGACATCTTTCATACTTACAATGTAAATTTATTAGACCTTTCAAGAAGTTTTCTGGGAAGCTGGACATCATATCATAGGCAGCTAAAAAAATGGTTTTGTTTGGACGAGGGTTTTGCCTTAAATTAGCTTCGCATTAGTGATTTTGATTCCCAATGTTGCTGTTTAACATTAAATTTGGACGAGGGTTATGCACGTACTGCGCTGCTTCTTTTTCTGCGTAAACACTGCACCGGTTCCTTTAGTTGCCTTCTAATTTAATATGTGCTGACAGTGATTTATGATACAGCCCTGGCAAATCACGGCCACCAACAATAAATTAAAAAGTGTGTTGCTTTTACTGAATCACGTAACAAAACACTCACAAAATATTTATTCATTTTAATCTTTTTTTTGAATTTTCTAAATCTATATTTTTTTTATTATTTTAATATTTAATTTATTGATGATTAATTTCATAATTTATTGTGGTTTGTTTTATATATATGATTAGCTCGGTTCTATAACTCGCAGGGGTGAGAAAAAACACTAAAAATCGATTAAATTGAAAAAATCAAAAAAAGATAATTGAGAAAAACCAAACCGGAAAAAAAATCAATTAAACCAATTAGATTTTTTTTTAAAATATACTGGCAGTTCGGTTTTTTAAGTAAAAATTAGTAAACCGAACCGGTTCAAGTCTACTTGCAACGCTAAAAACCCCAGGAAGACCTAGAGAAGAAAAATGGCTAATCTCATGGACGAGATTTCAAAAATCAGCTTCCAAAGTTACCGGAGCACAGTATATGAAAACCCAGAGTTTCTTGCCTACTTTCATGAGGCTACTCCACAAGCGGAGATTGGTTTCCTTAACATACGAAACCGACCCACAAGAAGAGAGAGCTCAACAGGAATGGGACATCTTCGTGCCATTCCATGGGAATTTGCTTGGACCCAAACAAGATTTGTTCTTCCAGCATGGCTTGGAGTTGCTGATAGCTTCTCTTCTGGAGCTATCACACTCATTATTCTATTCTAGTAGTAGATAGTCAAGTGGCATTCGGCTCCTAGCCTCTTTGCCCCTTCGCTCGGCGGCTAGGCTCTTTGTCCCTTTCTATACCTAAGTTCTTCACCCGCTTCGTCCGTTGCTAATTTGACCTTCCTTTGATCCGACGGGACTGCCCTTTGGTTTGGCACGCCACTCTGTTCTGTTAGATCAGTCTTCGCTTAGCTATGAGAATCACTAACTCTTAACAACGGAGAAGTTTGTATTAGTGGTTAGTGGGCACGAGAGGCTATCAGGAAACAACCAGGTTTTCCGGTTCTTTTGGTTAAAAAATCAAACCGAAACCAGTCGGTTTAAACCAGGTTTGGTTCGGTATTTTTTTTTAGTTTGGTTGTTTTTACTAATAAAAACCAAATCGAACTGAAAATGCTTACCTCTAATAACTTCTGTTATTGGTTTAACAAGTTAACTCGATTGATTTTTTTAAAAATTAATTGGTTTTTATTATTCCAATTACATCTTTTAGTATTAGGTTGATTAGAAATTAATTGGTATTTTCACGCTTTCATCCTTTAATATTAGATTAATTATTAAACTTTATAATTTATTTTAGTTTGTTTCTTATGAGGTTATTTTGATTTTATAATTTGAGTTACATGTTTTTTAGATTAACTTGTGTAAACTCATGTTGTTTTTTTGTGTCCCTTTTAAATTGATTTTTTTTAATTTCATCAAAAAAAAAAAAGAACTGCCTAGGCCTGCCGGAGCCATGTTGCACCCATGCTTTGCCATGCCCTGCAACCCACTTACACACACAATATTCCATTCTTGGACATCCTTCTCGTGCCTCGCCATGCTGCAGTTTGCCTATAAAAAGGAGCAAATTTACACAGAAACGGGGGGGGATAGTGAAACAAAGGAGAAATTTTTGAAAACTAGGGGGGAGGAAATAATATACAGACAGGTGAACTAGTAAAACTTTGATAGAGGATGAAATAAAACCAGGGAAGAAAATTTTGACAGCGAGGAGGCGACGAACACAGACACGACATACAAGAGCATTCTAGCCAACCCACGGCTTGAGCTCCATCGTCGATGACGATTCCCTCCTCTCTCTTCCCTGCTGCAACCTCTCTTTCTCTCTCCCTGATGGCTCTCTTTCTCTAAAAACAGACGTGAAGCAGCCACCATCCTCTCCTTCGACAACAACCAACTCCAGTTGACCACCACCTCGTCTCCCTCCAGAAGCAGCCAACCATCACCCAACCTTCTTCTCCAGCTCTGGGAAGGCAGCAACGAGCAGCAGCAACAGGGATGTTGTAGCAGCAAGAAACAGACAACACCTCTCGGAGCTCCTCCCGGCCACCACAGGCCGCCATTTTCGACGCCACCACCACGAGGACAACCACCTTGACCTCCTCTTCCCGGCAGTAGTATCAGTTAAGCCGTCGTCGTCGACCAAACCCCTTGGTATTGTTCACGTAACCATTGCAGGGCCTAGCCCAGTTGGCAGGGCCGGGTCCATCCCAGCCCAAGCCTCTCATAGTTGAGCCCTTGGCCTAACTTGGCTGGGGCGACCCATTTGGTTGGGCCAGGCCCGACCCAGATTTTTTATTTATTTATTTAAAAAAAACAAAGAATTACATTTCAAAAAAAAATGCATTGTTTTTGCGCATACGGCCGAATTCCAAGATTTTTCCACTTATATTTTTTTAAATGTGTTGCATCTTTCTCATATTTTAAAATAAAAATTGGATATCGTAACTGTTTATGATTATCCGTTGGAATTTGGCCAAAACATCAAATAAAAATTTGAAATTATTTTTGTTTTAGTTATCTCGGTGTAAAATTACATTCTAAAGTACACTTGCAGATACTAAAAAAGGGTTTTTTTAATTGCGGTGTAAAATTACATTGTAAAGTACACCCGCGGACAAAAAAAAGTTTTTTTTTCTTCTGAAAATGCAGTGTAAAATTTTTTTGGTTAGTCTTTCAACTCCTAGCGAGGTAGAGATTCTCTCATGAAGAGAGATCTACGTCAAACTTTAGAAAGACAACAAAAAAATCAAACTTAGAAAAACAATCAAACAATAATGCAGCTTGCCTTAGGTAGGGTGCATTGGGGGTGATGCGTCTTTCCCTTGCACAACAAGTCTCCTTACCCAAGACTCTCGCAGACCAATAGGTTCCTAGTGACCTTAATACTAGGTGGTGACTCCTAATAATTATAGTCGTAATTTTGCAAATATAAAACACTCTTTATTTTCAACGCGCGCTGTTGTCTCCCAAATCCGGGGGATGACGAGGCGCGAAGCGTGAAAAATCACTGTCACGACAATATTCATGGATCAGAAGTAGCAAGAATTGAAATGAATGGTAATAGCTTTTATTTCAAGCTTGATGCACTCGAAGGGTATGTTTGTAGTGCCATAGCTGATGACAGTCTCACATGGCATAAACACTACAACCTAAAATCATTAAAATACTCGCATGATACTGGTGTGGTGGATGACGAGCCCATGGATGAGGTTTCTTGCATTTCTAGTTCTTTGATGAAATTGGGTTTTTCATTAGGCAACCAAGTAAGGGTAGAGAAGGCTTTGATGAATCTCAGATGAATTATGCTCACTCAGAAAATTGCTTGCATAAAGCAAGAGAGGAAGCTCAAACTCATCTTTGTACCACTAACCTTAGAATATGGTACACGAAGACAGGAGGAGCAAAATTAGAAGGATATGCTGACACTAATTTGGGCCAAGAACAAAACTCACCAACTGATATTCATTGCAACAAGTTTGCCAATTCTATTGCTGAAAATTCAGTTCAACATGGAAGAACCAAGTACATAAATGTTAAGTCTCATGCTATAAGGAAGGATGAGAAG
This sequence comes from Salix koriyanagi, assembly GCA_029228605.1. Lineage (NCBI taxonomy): Eukaryota > Viridiplantae > Streptophyta > Magnoliopsida > Malpighiales > Salicaceae > Salix > Salix koriyanagi. The sequence continues at coordinate 8,161,239 of CM055337.1, read as the reverse complement.
AATCTGCCGATCAACCTTCATTATTGTCCAACCGAAATGCAGCTTACTGACATAATGACAAAAGCTCTCCCTCCAGCAAGATTGGAGTTCCTGAAGATGAAGTTGGGGATGTCCAAAGCAAATCTCAAGGAGAAGTGTTAGATTTTAATGAGATTAGCTTTGAAGATAAGAAGATTTAGTTGTAGTCTTTTAATTTAGTTAAAATTACTATTCATAATAGGTTTTATCAACAAACCTATTATTTATCAAATAACCTCTCCTAGTCTATTGAGAGTTCTAGTTTATTTCAATTTCTAGCTCTTATAAGCCTATAAATAGGCAAGTTTCAATTGAATAAATGGAGTGTGCGTAGCAGCAGCAGAGAGAAGAGAAGATGAAAGTTGGATTCTTGCTGTAAAAAGTGGCGCCACCAATGCAGAATGAACAAGAAAAGGAGAACTAGCAAGGAGGCTGGCGGAGCCGCAATAGTAGTAGGAATTGGCTGATAAGTTTCAGTTGTAGAGATGGTATCCATTGAAACAAAAAAAACAAATATCTGCTGGCTAGGATGATGGCTTTGATATCAAACTAAGGAAGATAACGAAATAGAGTTTTATGTAAATTAGGAGGCTTAACACAATGTGGCAGCCATGGGCAACATGCAGAATACAAGGTAGATACTACACAAAAAAAGGCAAGTACAGCATATTCTATAATATCTTAATTTCTTTTTATTGAAATGGAAACACAAAGCATTCAATTGTGACAGATCTCATCAATGGAGAAAAGCTTTTATAGGTAGTTTATTCATAATAGCAAGCCAGAGATTAAACTCAACCGTAGGAGGTCCATAAATCGAACTGAAATGGTTTAATCTCCTAGAAGAAGAATTTTCTGGATAAAGATTGAGCAGCTTTTCACTGAAAAATACCTTTTGGATCTGGTCTTTAAATCTTGTTATCATCTACAACACTTTTTCTTAAAGAAACCTCGTGTAATAGTTGCAAAAAGTTTCATTTCGTTTTCCCGATCCCATATTTTTCTCCTCCATGACAAGCACCAATCCCATGTAAAGTCATTTCATGTTTCCATCTCAGAGATTAAAACATTCGTATATGCACACACAACATAAAGATTCATGGTGAGATCTTGTCCACTAGCATTCAATCTTTGAATCACTTAATGGATTATGTAAGGATGTTGATACTTCTTTTTATACTATTAGAAGCAGCAATCTTCAAGTTGTTGTAAATGGTTCATCTATTTATTTCTAGACTGATTGTGGGTTGGATCGTTTACTCTTCAAAATGTCTTTCCAGGATTGTTTCTTGTCTCTAGCTCTCGGGACGCAACAATGGCAAATTCAAGGCATTGGATTATAGGAAATTGGGTTTGGTCCTTGAAATGGCGAAGACAACTTATGGTATATGAGTCAGAAATTATGCAGCCTCTTATAATTCTCTCCTAGCTTCAGCTATCATGAGTGATTATGGTCATGAAAAGAAAATGTGGAGAGTCAGCGGTGATGGAAGCTTTTTGGTGGACTCGTTATGCTTTGATCAAACAAACTACAAATGGAAGTGATCTTCACTTTCAATGAAGTGTTTTGAAAATGTAAAAAGGAAATGGGCAGTAATGGAGTAAAAATTTCAGTTTGGTCCCTCTTTGTGAAAATTTCAGTTTGGTCCCTGAACTTTGGAAAAAATATAGTTTAGTATCTGGAGTAAAAATAGAGATTCTGGACAGAATTGAGAATGAATTATGGGCAAAATTTCAGTATAGGTATGGATTTATGAAGTGTTCAATTTAGTCCTTCAATTTGATAAAATTATGATTTGACCCTTAAAATTATGAGAAAATTTTAGAATGGTCCCTAGATGAAATATTAGTTTTTCAGATTGGTTTGGTGAATAATTAAGGATTATTTGGTGAATTATTATCAATTTTACAAATAGTTTATTTTGAATTAGATTTCGGAGAAAATCAATAAGTTTTTAGATTTTGAGAAAAATAGATAGTTTGATTAAAAAACATATAGGATCATGAGTTAAACTTTTAGAAAATTTTATTAAAGATATTTTACTTCTTTTGAGTCATTTTTTAGCATGTCTTCTTTTATATTTTCAAATAATCCTGATTTTCCACCCACGGGACGTTAATAGGAGTCTGTCGACATCTACTTGAGTCAGGTGAGTAGTTAATATTAAATATGCATGAGAAATATTATGAATATTTGAATTGCTAGTATGAGTTGGATTGTGCTTCTTGATAACATATACGTTGAATACTATTTTTGTTACGATAAAACATAATCAATTGTTGAATCTACATTCTTGATGTGAGATAATATATATTTGTGAATTAATAGCTCCTCATTTAATTGATGTCATGAGTTGAGTCTTAAGATATGAATATGTTTGTTTGATTATGATATAAACCTATGGTATGCCAATCAGAATACTCATGCTAATAAGGTAGTGTTAGTCTTTGTGCATATTATATCGGAATCCCTAGTTGGTCGGGAGAGTCACCAACCTCTATGGACTAATCATCTCATAGTACAGAGCCTCATGCTCATTGCATTTTGATTTTATGATGAGTTTTACCTTATAATATTCTTTTTATGACATATCTGAAAAACCTTCTTGTAAGAACTTAAAGTCGTATTCATAAATATATTTCTCATTGTTATATTATCTTGAATATGTATATTGAATATTATCTACTCACTGAGTTGTTGAACTTACCCTCTCATTATTTATTATTTTCAGGCTTGTAGCTTGTTAGCAGGTCATTTTTGTTGTACTCTCAAAACCTGTTATTTTGGTTGTAATCGACACATTTTCCTTATGTCTAGTTAGTGCTCCATAATTATAACAATATGTATTTAACTCTTGTATTAAGGTAATCAAATTATATATAAATTTAATTTTGTTATTAACATTGCGTTGAATTTGAAGTTACAGGATAGGTTTGTGTGTAAGTTTGGGTTTGCATAGGTGTGGAATCTTGGAGGAGAACCATGTCTATGTGCTGATCATGGATTCAGGAATTAAGTCATGACAATTAAGAGGGGAAAGTAGAAGTGTGCAAACAATGAATTGGAAACTCAAAAGTTGTTAAAAGTTCAAATTATTTTTACAATTGCTAGACACACACATTCCAAGATGTTACTGATCCCAAAACCTCTTTCAAGTGGGGAATCCTACACATTTCTTTTTTCCCTCTGTTCTGATGATCAACCTTAAATAAATAGTGGATGCATGAGCTTTTTTTTATTTCAAAGATAACACAACTCACCACCCAATAGAGATCCACCAAAGGGATATAGAGTAGACAAGAAGAAATCCTTCTTCACAAAACCCAAAGGTTAAACTTTATTCAATTTTGAAAAAAAAAAACCTTTATGTCTGTCTTAAATGCTCTAGATACATGAATGTCCCTTCACATGCATACATGCATAAGAACTAAAATCATATTCAATAAAACACATAATTTTTAAGAAAATATAAACACACGAACAATAATTATTAATTAGCTCTTTGATTTCTATTCTTAGGATACTCCAGTATCATTTCTCCTTGGTTGGACAAGACACGCCCTCCAGTCCAAAGAATTTTCAGCATTATAATATGGAGACAGATCAACAACGTTAAATGTGGCTCAAATACTATAGTCACCTGGAAGCTCGATCTTGTAGGCATTTTTGCCATTTCATTGGAGAACTTTGAATGGACCATCATCTCGGGGCTTGAGTTTTGCATAACGTCCAGGTGGAAATCTTTCTTTCAAAGGTGAATCCACACCATATCTCCTTCTTTGAATGTAGCAGGCTTCCTATGCTTGTTAGCATTGTTGCGATACTTCTCATTTTGCTTAGTGATTAGAGCTCATACTTGTTCGTGCAACCTCTAAATGTATCTAGCTTGATCTGAGCATCTCCACTAAAATGATGAGTGACAGGAAGTGGAGCAAGTCTAAAGGACCATGAGTATTCTATCCATAAACCATTTCATAAGGACTAGTACCCATGGTCTGACTTGTAGATTGATTATAAGCAAATCTAGCTTAAGCCAAGATAAGATCCCATTGAAGAATGTTGTTGCCAGGTAAACTCCTTCAAAGATTTCCCAAACTTCAATTCATAACCTCAATTTGTCCATCAGTTTGTGGATGATGAGAAGAGATGAGCTAAAGTGAAGTGCCTAGCTTTCGCTATAGAATGCGCCAAAAAAAAGAGACTAACAAACTTAGGATCACGATCTTAAGTAATAGTTTTAGGAATGCCATGAAACTTAACAATTTCTTGAAAGTAAAGATCAGCTACACCAGATGCATCCAAGGTCTTATTACATGGAATAAAATGAGTCATTTTTGAGAAACGATTAAACACCACCATAATAAAATCTTTGTTTCTCTGAGTTCAAGGCAAGCCAACAATAAAATTCATACTCACATCCTCTCAAGGGGCTATTAGTACAGGCAATGGAGTGTACAATCTTGTGTTTTGAGCATGACTCTTGGCACGATGACAAGTACTACATCTCTGCAGATGCCGAGTGACATCTTTCACCATTTTTGGCAAATAAATTTTTTTCTTCACAAGAGCAAGAGTTTTATCTCTTCCAAAGTGTCCACCAAGTCCACCACCATGAGATTCACTAATAATGTCTTCCTTCAAAGAACATTCAGGAATACAGGAACAATTATTTTTGAAAAGAAACTCATCATGTAGTACGTAATGCAAATAAGGACCATTAGAACATTACCTCCAAATTTTACTAAAATATGGATAATCTTGGAAGTGATCCTTTACGACTTCAAAACTCAAGACCTTCACTTGCATAGTGGCAAGCAAAGAATGCCTTTGACTTAAAACATCGGCCACTTGATTTTGAATTCTTGACTTGTGCTTGATGAGAAAAGTGTAAGATTGTAAGATTATTGGGATTAGAAGTACTAGGACGGCTTGGAATACCCCCACTATCTTTCTTAGGAAGTGATTTGAAGTTGGTTGGCTTATATGTTGGCGAGGGCTTAGAAGTAGAACCACTTCCTTGATTGGTAGCACCTTTCCAAGTTGAAAAGCAAAAGGTAATCCCGTATGCTTCTTTAAGTTGGAGCTCCATTTTGATTGCTAACTTGAAGACGTCATTGTAGGTCCAATATTAGCAATTTCTGATCAAAGTCTTCCAAGGTAGTGAGCAATGGTTTGTTCTTCCGATTTAGACGCATCACAACGCACCTTAAGATAATCAAACTTTGTTGTATACTCTTCCACGGATAACTCCTTTTGCCTGAAATTATGGAGCTAAAGAAATGCATATTAACAATAGCATTCAGGCAAGAACTTCTTTCTAAACTCTTCCGATCCTTCATCTTTTCCCATGTCACAATTCTCATTTTTCCTTCACGAGCACGCTAGTTTTTGAGATGTTCCCACCAAATGGAAGTATGCTTCTTCAACTTAATGGCCACAAGCTTCACCTTTCGACTATCCTGACACATCTTTGTAGTCAAAAACTAGCTCAAAAATGTTAAGTCAATCTATGAACTCATCTCCTTGGGTTCTACCCTCAAACTCTGGAATGTCAACTTTCATGTCATAATTGTTAGAAAATTTGGAAAATCAAATTTTGGTGAAGAACAGTTACTGTTCAAATCACCCTCAGGATTTTGTCCCTGATGAACAAAAACAAGCACTCTTCAAATCAGTGCAAAAGAACCGAGAACTTTGCCCAGAAAATTTCCAGAAAAATATGCAAGGAATCAAAAACAATTCAATGCAATAATAAGTGTATAACAAGGGGCAGAATTACTCAAGGTTACTGCCATCCCTTAAACTTTATTTATAGAAAAAGATAAAATTACAAGAATAGAAATTCAAAGCTATTACAATCTTTTTTCTACTTAAAACAGGAAATAAATCTGAGAAAATAAAGCAACAAGATATGATCAAATATAATTTGATCTTACTTAACTAAAACACAAACTCTTAAATTAAAACATGATAAAAACAATAAAAGAAAAACAAGATGATCTTCTCGGTTCCAGTTTCTTCATTTCCAGCAGACTTGGGATCAGTTGACTTTTGTTGACTTTGATCCTGCATTTTCAACACTCCCCCTTGATTCCAATCTGCTCATGCCAATCATCTCTCTCAATTCTTCAAACCTTTCTTTGGCTAAGGGTTTTGTAAACAAATCTGCCAATTGTTCCTTTGAGGTGCAATATTTCATCTCAAGTTCACCTTCTTGCTGAAATTGCTGAATGGCATGGAACTTAATCTTCATGTGCTTGGTTCGATCATGAAACACTGAATTCTTAGATATAGCAATGGCTGACATATTGTCACAAAACAATTCAGTAGGTTCAAGTTGATTTAGGCTCAAATCTCCCAATATTTTCCTTAGCCAAACAAGCTGATTTGCAGCTACATAAGCTGCAATATATTCAGCTTCTGCGGTAGAGTGTGCAACCACACTTTGCTTCTTAGAATTCCAGCAAAAAATGCTTCTTCCCATGGAAAAACAATAACCAAAAGTGCTCACCATCTCTTCATCACTTCCAGCCCAATCACTGTCACAAAAGCCTATCAATTTGACAGTTTCTAGCTTATCAAACATAAAGCCATAATCCAGTGTTCCCTTAAGATACCTCAACACTCTTTTGGCAGCAACATAATGTGTTTGGCTTGGATTTTGCATAAACCTTGAAAGGTAGTTCACTGTAAACACAATGTCTGGTCTTGTGGCAGTCAAGTATAGCAAGCTTCCAATCAAGCTTCTATAAATTCGACCATCAGCCTTGTGTTCATCATCATCCTTCATCAATTTTTGTCCAGCCACCATGGGAGTGCTGACAGGTTTGCAATTATCCATTGCAAATTTATTCAGTAACTTCATTGTGAAGTTCCTTTGACACACAAAGCACCCTGTTTTTGATTGAGTGATTTCCATCCCCAGAAAATAAGATAGCAAGCCCAGCTCATTCATCTCAAATTTGTTCTTCATTTTCAGCTTGAATTCATCAACCAGCTGCTCATGATTTCCAGTGATCAGTAGATCATCAACATAAACTGATACAATCAATATATCCTTGCCAACCTTTTTCACATACAAAGTAGCTTCATTTAGGCTCTTTTCAAAACCCAAACTCAGCAAGAATTCATCTAGGTGGCTATACCAAGCTCTAGGAGCTTGTTTCAAACCATACAAGGCCTTCTTGAGAAGGTAGACCTTGTTGGCAGTGATGTTGACTTCAAAACCCTTCAGGTTGCTCAACATATATTTCTTCATCAAGTATGCCATTTAAGAAGGCTGACTTGACATCCATTTGCCACACATACCATCCAATTTGTGCAGCAATCATAAGCAATAATTTGACAGTATCAAGCCGAGACACAGGAGCAAAAGTGTCATGAAAGTCTATACCTGGTTCTTGAGAATAACCCCTTAACCACAAGCCTTGCTTTGTGTTTGTTGATGCTGCCATCTGCATTAATTTTGGTTTTGAAGATCCACTTTACCCCAATCACTTTCCTGTCAACTGGTCTGTCCACAAGTGTCCATGTCTCATTCTTCTCAATCATCAACAACTCCTCCTTCATAGCTGCCATCCATGTGTGTGAGTTCATAGCTTCTTGAACATCATAAGGTTCAGCTTCTGCTACATTGCACCTGCTATAGACCTCACTTAGAAGCCTTGTTCCTCTCACATATTCATCTTCATCATCAGAAGCAGGTTGGACAATTTCTGGTTGGAATTCATCATCATTAGTCTTCTCGGCTAGTTCATCTTCCCAATTCCAGATTTTATCTTCATCAACTCTTACATTCCTTGCAATCACAGCTTTGTTAGATTTTAAATCAAACACTTTATAACCACTAGATTTAGTGCTATAACCTAACAAAACCCCCAACTCAGCCTTTTGATCAAGCTTCCCTCTATTCACCTCAGGCAGTAGGTAAAAGCAGGGACTTCCAAACACTCTTAAGTGTTCTATGTTGGGTTTGTAACCATGCCACATCTCATAAGGTGTTTTCTCTCCCAACACTTTAGTAACCATTCTATTCAGAAGGTAAGAAGCTGTACTTACAGCTTCTGCCCAAAATTTAAGTGGCATTTTCTTCTCAAACAAAAGGCATCTAGCCATCTCCATCAAGGTTCTATTCCTTCTCTCACACACACCATTTTGTTGGGGTGTGTATGGTATAGTGAGTTGGTGTTTGATCCCTTCTTTTTCTAAAAGTTCATCAAGTTTATGAGAGGTGAATTCACCCCCATTGTCAGACCTTAAGGCCTTCAGCTTGGTCTCAACTTCTCTCTCGGTTGCAGCCTTAAATTTCACAAATACATCAAACACTTCCCCTTTTGTTTTGAGAAAGTAAACCCAGCAATATCTACTATAATCATCAATGAAGAGCAAGAAATACTTAGCACCATTTAAAGATTCAGTCCTCATAGGACCACACACATCAGTAAAAACCAGCTGCAACTTACAAGTAGCTCTAAAAGAATTTTCATTAAAAGCTATCCTTGTTTGTTTACCCAATTGACAAGCCTCATATACTGCCTTTTGCTCTTGGATTTCAGGTAAACCAAAAACCATCTCATGATCTGCCATTTTCTTCAAAGTGGCATAGTTAAAATGCCCTAATCTTTTGTGCCACAGCATTGATTTTGAATTTTCAGTTATGCTCAAATTCACATGCTCATTCTTCACACCAAGATTAAAACTCCTATTATTCATTTCAGCAGCAAACAAAATCACTCCTTTGACATCCCTTATGGTGCATATGTTATCAATGAAGGATATTGAGTAGCCTTCTTCAAGTAATTGGCCAACACTCACTAAGTTTTGCTTAATTTCAGGCACATAAAGTACTTTATCAAAAGTTCTTTTGCCTGCCATTGTTACAATGTCCACATCTCCTCTCCCTTCAACACTCACATATTGACCATTAGCCACTTTTACTCTAGACTCATAATTCGAATCCAAGGTATTAAACATCTTAATGTCAGCTGTCATATGGTTTGTACAACCACTATCAACAAGCCAGTTTGAAACATTTACCTCTACTTGGTTGCAGCCTTGTTCAGTCGTGGCCATGAACAAGTGCTCAGTTTCAACTTCAGTTTCCTTTGCAACATAGGCCTGTTTTGCAGCTCCAGTCCCCATGTTTGATTTGCAAAACTTCTGAAGGTGTCCATACTGTTTGCACCTCCTGCATTGAGTGTTCTTGAGCCAACACCATGACTCAAGATGATTAGTTTTGTTGCAATACTTACAAGCAGGAAATTGTTCCTTTTTCTCCTTCCCTTTTGTGTTGAAACTGTTGGGATGATTCTGGTTTTGTTGCCAGTTTTTGTTTTGTTGAAATTTGCCAACTTCTCTTCTGCTTCCATAGTTCTCCTTAGGAAAATTTTGACTCCGAAATTTTCCCTTGAAGCTTGCAACAAAAGCTTCTTCACTTGAGCTTTCATGCCTGAAAGCTTGCCTCTGCTCCACTGCCTGAAGAGCATTGATTAGCTCTTGAAGGCTTAACTGAGTGCAGTCCTTTGAATCCTCAAGAGAACAGATTTTGTTCTCAAATTTTTCAGGCAAACTCACAAGGACTTTTTCTACAACTCTTGATTCTTGAATATCTTCACCCAACAGTCTCATTTGATTGACAAGTTTGGAAATATTGGATGAAAATTCCTTAATTGATTCAGTCTCCTTCATCTTCAGCCCTTCGAATTACCTTTTTAGGTGCAATACCTGCATTCTTCTTGACTTCTCATCTCCTTGGAACTCAGCTTTGAGTTTATCCCATGCCTCTTTAGCACTTTCACAAGCCATAATTCTTGTGAAAGTATCTTCACTCACTGCATTATGGATGCATGAAAGAGCCTTGAATCTCTTTGCCTTCTCTTCATTGTGAAACTTGATTTGATTCACGGTGGGATTATTGTTCAAGGGAGTTGGATCCCTGTTGTGCTCAACAACTTCCCACAAGTCAAAAGCCTTGAGATAAGTTCCCATCTTTACTGCCCATACGCCATAGTTGGTGCCTGTGAAGAGAGGTGCTTTTGAAAAATTTCCAGAATCCATGAGATAAATAAAAAACTCTTCTTGTTTCTGCTCAGTTATGCAGAGTACAATGGAAACAAAGAACCTTGTTCGAGATAGTGGTAATTGACAGTTTGAAGTCAATTATTCATTAACCAAAGAAAAAACAGAGAATTTTTGATTAATTCCTTCACACTCGTGTTTCACTCACCTTCCCTTTCAAAGTTAATAACTTTGAAAAATTCTCACAATTCTCTCGTGTTTCTCACAATCCTTCTAAGATCAGAATTGCTCTGATACTAATTGTTGGAAAATTTGGAAAATCAAATTTTGGTGAAGAACAGTTACTGTTCAAATCACCCTCAGGATTTTGTCCCTGATGAACAAAAACAAGCACTGTTCAAATCAGTGCAAAAGAACCGAGAACTTTGCCCAAAAAATTTCCAGAAAAATATGCAAGGAATCAAAAACAATTCAATGCAATAATAAGTGTATAACAAGGGGCAGAATTACTCAAGGTTACTGCCATCCCTTAAACTTTATTTATAGAAAAAAGATAAAATTACAAGAATAGAAATTCAAAGCTATTACAATCTTTTTTCTACTTAAAACAAGAAATAAATCTGAGAAAATAAAGCAACAAGATATGATCAAATATAATTTGATCTTACTTAACTAAAACACAAACTCTTAAATTAAAACATGATAAAAACAATAAAAGAAAAAACAAGATGATCTTCTCGGTTCCAGTTTCTTCATTTCCAGCAGACTTGGGATCAGTTGACTTTTGTTGACTTTGATCCTGCATTTTCAACAATAATCTCGTTGGAAATCTGGGTTCCTTCGAGGTTGACAACGGGGAAAAGCCTCTTCACTAAACGACTCACTATGAGCTTGGTGAAAGGGGTTAACCTCCTCATCATCATGTGATCCATGATGCATCTCATCATGTTCCTAATTTTCATAGCACTCAAGACGCTTCTGGAGTTGCTGCACTTGCCTTCTCAAATCGTCCATCTCAATGTCATGAAGGTCACGTTCGCGTACACTGCCTCAATAGCGTTTTGTCCAGGTCGACAATGTCCAACCATCACAACCAGGCTTTGATACCAAACTAACGCCAGGAGAATAGAAGAAAGAGAAGAAAACGCAAGTGAACACTCAAAGATAACACAACTCACCACCCGATGGAGTTCCACTAAAGGCATACAAAGTAAACAAGAAGAAATCCTTCTTCGCAAAAGCCAAAGGTTAAACTTTTTATTCAATTCTGAAGAAAAAAACCATTATGTCTGTCTTAAATACTCTAGATACATGAATGTCCCTTCACATACATACATACATGCATAGGAACTGAAATCATACTCAATAAAACACACAATTTTTAAGAAAAGATAAACACAAGAACAATAATTATTAATTAGCTCTTTGATTTCTGTTCTTGGGATACTCCAATATCATTTTTCTTGAGAACAGGAGGTTCAACAAGTGATTTCTGTTCTTGGGATACTCCAGCATCATTTTTCTTGAGAACAGGAAGTTCAGGAAGTATCTCGGTCAGCCACCTCCAACAGTAGAAAAGAGTGAAAAACCAGAGGCAGTAGAAATGATGCAAGATAATTCGTTGAAGAAAATGGTTGACAGATCGCGGAAGAATCCAAGGTAAGAAAAGGAATGCCTGAACAAGAAAAAACACAACGGCCACCACTGTAATGGCTATTCTTAACCACACCTCATGGGATTCAGGTAGTGCTATTCTTACGGATAAAATGAATGCCCCGAACATCATGATAATAGCCAAGAAAACCATGAACGCTGAAACCTGAACAGCAAGGAGTATAAATCTAGCATCACTGAAGCTTGCCCAAAGAAGGATTAGAGCTGCCACCGTAGAGGCAGATAATGCTCCCAAATCAAGAAATAAATAACCATACAGATGATTCTCATAAGAGCTGTAACGGGAGGCAGTAATAGTGCTGTTAGATTCAAGATGATGTTCGCTTGAGTAATTGTTATCCCTTAATTGTGGCAGTTGTACAGCACCCGCAAAGGTTACACCAGCAACAAGCACTGCTACCACTAGAAGATTCCCTATCCTGTTCTTTGATTCCTCTTTTGCCTGTGATATGATCAGTCCTGGAGTAACGGTGAAATGCCAACTTAGGGATTTCTTAGGGCGGGAATAGATGTATAAGATCGATAATGTTGTCACCTGCATGGAAAGGAGAAAAAAAACTTAGTTGCTTTAACGAGTTTCTTGCACTTCTTCAATTGCCTCCGAAAGCATCGGTCTTCAAATGTCTTTTTCAAAACTCGTAAATTTCTGGAATGATTTAGGAATTTTGAATATATATAATTGTATACAAGTTAAATTACATGGTCATGAACTAGATGTTTAAAAGATTAGGGATGGCTAGCAAAAAGTTCAGAAAGAAGAAAGCAATAATACCATTCCAAAATAATTAATCAGTCCTTCGTGTTTTGGTGATGACTTTTTTGTATCTCGCTTTAAATGGAATGCTTTGTCCTGCCAAAAAAACATAAATATATTTTAATATGTTGTGCTACCTCTTCCTTTCTTTTTTTTCCTGCTATGGAGAGACAACAATCTAAGCCACTAAAACTGGCGATCAGCCCATGTTTGGATAACAGTCCTTTGAGCTTAGATGATATATATATCTAGTACATGCAGTCCGTTATATGCTCACCAATTTTGCGTACGTAGTCAATGTAAACTTGTACCTTTCGTTGAGAACTAGTCGAAGCGGTCGAATTTTCTGTTGTAGAATTCTTCATTCCATACACATCTTTTGAATGATGTTGCCCATCCTGAGGAATGAAGACACAAGTCATGATGAAGCATTGCACAACGGATAATTGTTCAAGTTTTTGAAGATTTATACAGGTTTTTCACAAGGTTTTCACGTTCTCTTCTTAGCTCTACAAATATCTTGCAAAATTCTCTTGAGATTTTCTTTGCTTAAATTTAGCGTAGATATAGATTCCATTTCACAAAAGGATATCATAGGCAATGAAAAAAAAGTGAAAGAGAGTATATGACTTAAAACACTCAAAAAATATTGTGCTGGCAACAAAGAGGAAGCACAGATGCCAAAATATTAAATCAACAATTACCCCTAAAATATATATAGTTGTGTAACTCGATAAATGATGATCAAATAGCATACCATTTCATTTGCTTTATCAAATTTCTCTTCAGCACTTCTGGATTGTTGTTCAGCCAAATCATATGGTGTCAGATTTTCATTGTTAACAGCCGAACTATCTACGCGGTTATCACGCACGAGAACAAATGCAGCCACGGATTTACCATAACCTGCTGCCAAATGCAAAGGTGTATTTCCATCCTCATCCATCTCATTTACCAGCGATTTTACGAGCGTATCCTTTTGTAGGAGTATGCACGCAATCACATTGCCCTTTCCACTTTCAGCCGCTACATGAAGAATGTTCTGCCCTTTCTTATTGAGGAATTCTTTTGGATATGGGAATTCTTTAAGATATACCTTCACTACATCAACAGAGTGACTTTTGCATGCTAGATGGATAGGATAGTTGCCTTCAGGGTTTCTTCCATAAGCACCATCGTGAAACTTATTATCTAATAGGAATTGAACTCCTTCCAGGAAACCTATGGATGATGCATAATGCAGTGAATTTCCCAACTCTTCGTCAGTGAGACGTAATAGATCTGGCCTTGCCTCTCCAATTTTCTTCAATATACCTGAAAATAAAAGGAAGGTTTTCAAATGAATATGAAGATGTTAGGTTTGCAATAATTGTCTGTATGTAAGTCATTTTCTACCGATCAGTATAGACATTGAGATCACCTATGTCACGTTGTTCGATGGCAGCATGAACAGGGGACTTTCCTTTTGGTAGGGCATCACCATCTTCTCTTTTTATCCTGAACGGATCTCCCGATTTCAAGAGATCATCAAGTATCTCATTCTCGTTGCCATTCTCAACAGCCAGATATAAAGGAGACCTGCCATTGTTGTTGTTGTAGTAGGCCACTTCTGGATTTTTGGAAGCTAGGAATTTGGCAAGTTCTCTGTTACCCTTGATCACTGCATCATGCAAAGGAGTGTTTCCCTTTGTATTTGTCATCCTCATCAAGCTAGGTTCCGATTTCACGAGATCTTTAATTGCATCACTGGCCTTTCGTTCTCTGGCAGCAAGATGAAGTATTGTGTCCTCCTGGCTGTTTCTCCTGGTGATTAGAGAAGGAAACTCTTTAGTCAGATAAGCTATAACCTTGTCACTTCCATAGCTCGCAGCAAGATGAAGTAGTGTATTCCCGCAGGGAGTCACTAGCTTCTCTGCTAAAGATCTCTGGACACGGCTTTGGATGAGCTCAATATTGTCCTCACTCACACACCAATGTAACTGACTATCTATCATTGAGTCTGCCATATGATCTCTCGGTTCATCGATGTTTATTGCTACGCTATCCATGGGAAAAAAGCTATAAAGATGTTAACTTTCAATTTAAAAAGTCAAACTTTAATAACCCGAAGAAGTTGGATTAAAGAAATGAAATAGATAAAAAGTGGGGTTTTGCTTTAAGCAGTTACAGATCTAATAATCATCACCACAAAAGTTGATCGAAAAAGATGAACTTGAAGCAAAAACGAAATGCTTGAGAGTGTAAGTTTTAGAAACTTTAACACAAAAGGAGTAAAGAAAAGAAGAAAAACATACAAATTTGTTGTCATCGTCTTCTGTTTTTGTTGCTATTGTTATAATAACAACTTTCAATAATTAAAGGAAAAGAGAGACAAAATTTAAAACTTGTCATTCATTGAGATAATTAGCCATGCAAAGATGGCAGTGAGTAACGTTATTTTACAAGTAAAACTCAAACAACTTAGAAACAGCCAAACTGATGATGAATCCTATGTATGTTTACTGGGAGCTCTCATCACTTGAATGTTATAAATGAGGGTGTTTATTATAGTATTTGAACTTATTTCCAAATTAAAACGATATAGAAAACAACTG
This sequence comes from Salix koriyanagi, assembly GCA_029228605.1. Classification (NCBI taxonomy): domain Eukaryota; kingdom Viridiplantae; phylum Streptophyta; class Magnoliopsida; order Malpighiales; family Salicaceae; genus Salix; species Salix koriyanagi. Next base: position 8,146,181 of record CM055337.1, on the reverse strand, counting down.
TCACCAATGCTCTTAATTTTGCTAAATTATATTAACTACAGACTGCTTACCTATAAAATCCTTCGTGCTAAGCAAATAATGTTTGGTGGATGTTTCAGGGCCTGTTTGGGTTGGTTTTGGGGTTAAGAGGGAGATAAAGAGAGGGAAAGTTGCAGTCTTTTTACAAAGTGAGAGATTCAAAGATTGAAGCTTTGAGCAGAATCAACTGATCAATTTATTCTTGAGAGAGGGGTGGTGAGCCAGGTAATGGGCACACTGAAAAACTAACTTGCAAAGAACACATCCATCTAGAATTTAGATCCACCAATTACAATCGCCCTAACACCTACACTTCTAGTGATGCCAGGAGCTTGAAAACACAAGCACCAAAAACTTAAGCCAGGCAAGGCCTGCAGGCGTTCCCTGATATACACATTCCCTGTGGTTTAGAAATGGGCGATACTCTCATGAAGTTCCCACTATTAGTTCAATTTGATTTTAAGGAGACACAGTCATGATTGGAAGAAAAGTATTGGTTCATGTAAAATCACTCATTCTCTTTCAAATAATTTCATCTGTCATTTTCTCTGTTCATGATAGCAGACATACAATAATGCTTCTTAGTTTAAACAGAAAGAACACATGTCGTTCATGTTTTGGATCCCATGTTATTACCCTATCTTAGTAGGATCCAACTAAGAATTGCTGCATGTAGAGTAAAATGCGGAACTGCTCAGCCAATCAACCAAATGTTGATAAGAATTTGGAGGAAGACTAGGAAGACTAAGAAGACCAATAAATCTGATCTACCCCACGTCTTCTATTGCGTTTCAAATGTTGATAAGATTTTCCTTTAACATTATTATGTTGTACCCAAACTCTATAAAAACTAACCTTGTATATGTAACATTAAAGTGAGAAAAATACATTTTTTACTTTACTATTTACATGGTATAGAGCTACTACAAAAAGACTAGTGTCTCATCATGTCTTCTCTCCTTCCTCGTCCACTACAATCCTTAACTCCTCCTCTTTAATCCCCATAATAATTCCAATCTCTAATATTGTTTCACTCAAGTTGACTCCTGATAATTATCCTCTTTGGTAGACACAATTACTACATTGGTTCTGTGGACAGGACTATATGGCTACTTTAATGGTACGAAAAACATACAAAGTTTGGGGTTAAGAGGGAGATAGAGAGAGGGAAAGTTGCAATCTTTTTACAAAGTGAGAGATTCGAAGATTGAAGCTTTGAGCAGAGTCAACTGAATTTATTATTGAGAGAGGGGTGGTGAGCCAGGTAATGGGCACACTGAAAAACTAATTTGCAAAGAACACATCCATCTAGCATTTAGATCCACCAATTACAATCACCCTAACACCTACACTTATAGTGATGCAAGGAGCTTGAAAACACAAGCACCAAAAACTTAAAATGCATTGTCAAAGACCTAAGTGCTCTAAAAATTGATGGTCTAGCGGAAAGCTTAAGGAATTAAATGTTAGGCCATTTATGTCCACCAGATCATTAGCTCATATCACAAGTGACATTTATGTTTTTGCAAATAAACACGTCCCCCATTTATTGTCCAGCAAGCCTTTCTGACATTGGACCCCTTTCTTTTTACCGTTTTGTTGATTGTCCAGCTGAGAACTCGGATGTTACAGTGAAATTTCAAAAATTGACTATTGATTGGGCAAGTTACAAATGAATGGCTTCGATCATCTCATTAGCTGATCATGAGGCCGTGGGGTGAGGGTACCTTTCCTAGCGGGTCCCAAAAACAAATTGAGCACAAAACCTCTTGCATGGGTGAGAAATTCAGGGCTTTGTTGCGAATTCCTGTCTACGTAGGGTATCAAACTTTTCTTTTGTGTGACCTTTTTTCCACTCTAAGGCTATAGCCTTCAGCAGCCACAGTGACAGTGCCATGCCATATAGCAGGATTTGGCGTAGCATAGTGGCGTTGGAATTAAAAGTAAACTGCCACTAATACGAGATATTGTTTCTTTAAAACATGATAGTTTCTTTACAATTGATCTATCTGTTTATGGATTTGACTTTAATCGGATGAGCTCTTATAAACTCTATTTATGAAATAACTTGTACTTACCAAACAAGTTCCCGCCCCCCCCTGTACCTGCAATAGCTGGATACCACTCAATTATCTAACCACCTTTCAGAGCAATTATTTAGCCTGTGGCTGGCCAGGACACCGTCCTTGCTGACAGTGTTTACAAAACCACACAGTAATCTTCTGTGGTGCAGTGTTCTTACTTATAATGTATGCATGCGTACATTAGGGTTTGTATACAAGTGATAAGATAGGAAAGCTAAATACAAGGAAAGATAATTACAGGGTAATTACATTGTCTATCACAAACTGCATCTCCTATAATCAAGAAGGATTTCGTAAATCAATATTTGATTTACTGGAATCCTTGACAGCCCCCCGCAAGCTAAGAGTGGGATTAACGGAAACTCAAAGCTTGGAACGAAAGAAGACATAGAGATCCCGTGAGACACTTTTTGTGAATATATCAGCCAATTGTAAGTGACTCAGGATATGTTGAAGATGAAGGGTGCTAGCAATGACAAGCTCACACAAAAAATGATAATCAAGATCAATGTGTTTTGCTCGTTTGTAAGAGACTTGATTAAAGCTGAGAAAAATGGCACTCTTGTTGTCACAAAGGAGAAGTGGTTGTTGGGCTAAAGGCACTTGTAAATCTTGCAAGAGATGAGCAAGCCATAGGACTTCTGCAGCGGTAAATGCGAGTGCACGATATTCAGATTCACAACTTGACCGAGAAACTGTGGGTTGTTTCTCGGCACTCCAAGAGACAATGTTGTTACCAAGGAAGATTGAGTAACCACAGGTGGAGCATCTAGTGTCCGGACACCCAACCCAATTAGCATCTGAATATGCTACCAGACGTTGCGAAGGCGACGCAGTGAATTTGAGGCCAAAGTGCAGTGTACCTTTGACATAGCGGAGGATTCTTTTGACGACCTGGAAGTGAATGGCAGTAGGTGCATGTAGAAATTGGCTTACTGAATTTACAGAGTGGGCAAGATCAGGTCGTGTAATAGTTAAGTATTGTAGGGAACCAACTACTAAACAAAAGAGAGTGGGGTATACAAATAGGGCACCGTCAGAGGATAGACGTTGAGAGACAACCATTGGTGTAGCAACTGGTTTGCTATCTAACAGCTGAGCACGAGCTAATATGTTTGTTGCATATTTAATTTGATTGAGAAATATGTCATTTGGAATGGGAGATGCCTCAAGGCCAAGAAAATAGGAAAGGGGACCTAAGTCCTGACAGCGAATTCATTGTGTAGCTAGGAAATGAAGCCAGTGACGAGACAGGAATTGTTTCCAGTGAGGATAATATCATCCACGTAAAGAAGTAGATACAAAAGATCATTGTTTTGACAAACAACAAATAAGGAAGTATCCGCACGGCTGCAAGAGAAACAATGACTGATCAAGAATGAACTGAAACTGTGAAACCACGCTCGAGGCGCCTGCTTTAGGCTGTGAAGGGCCTTTTTTAATTTGCAGACGTGAAGAGGATGACGGGATCGACATATCCTAGGGGTTGCTCCATGTAGACAGTTTCACGAAGGATGCCAGTGAGAAAGGTATTTTTAGTGTCCAGTTGATGTAGAGGCCATTTGTGAGAACTGGCGAGGGAGAGAACCACCCTAATAGTGGAAGCTTTCACCACAGGGCTGAATGTGTCGGTGTAATCAAGGTCAGGCAGTTGAGTGTATCCCTTGGCAACAAGACGTGCCTTGAGGCGCTCTATAGAACCATCGGAGAGAAATTTTGTTCTGAAAACCCACTTGGAACCAACTATATTAGCATTATATGGTCGGGGAACAAGGTCTCAAGTGTCATTCTGATGGAGTGCTTGCATTTCTTCATTCATGGCAGCAAGCCAAGCTGGGTTTTTGGCAGCTAATTGGAACCCTTTAGGTTCAGAAGAAACAAGCGGTGCATTGATCAATGGGCAATTGTTGACAATAGTGAGATGAGTTGTGTGTTGTGGTTAGAAAATGTCATCTTTTGCACGAGTGATCATATGATGAGAGATAAAGAGAGTGGAGGATGATCGGACTGGAAGTGGCTCAATTGGGGCTGACAAGGAATCTGGAATCTCAGCAGGCACTAGAGAAACTAAAGAGGATGAGGGATTTGTATCAGACGGAAGAACCTATAAAATCTCACTAGAAATGTCATCTACACAATAATGGCATGGAAGCAAAGTCTAAACTATCATAGTAGTAGAAGGAGCAGTGCTTGAATGGGATGCAGAACAAAAAAATGGAATAGCCAATATTGACAAGAGATGTGGCACTGGAAGTTTTCAAAAAAGGGAAACAATTTTCATCAAATCGGGCATGCCATGTAATGTATGTGTGAGAAGTGTGTGTATCAAAACAACAAAAACTTTTGTGTGTAGAGCTATAGCCAAGAAAAATACATGGTAAGCTACAAGGAGAAAATTTATGAGGGATATAGTCGCGTAAGCATAGGTAAACATGACAACCAAATGGGTGAAAATTTTCATAGGTAAGAGACTTACCATGTAATAGTTCAAAGGGAGAGACATGATCAAGGATTGACATAGGCAACCGGTTGATAATGTAGGTCCTTGTGCTGAAGGCGTCACCCAATAAAGAGAAGGAACCTGAGAATGAAACATGAGAGTAGGACCAGTTTCAGTTATATGACGGTGTTTGCGTTCCGCTCTACCATTTTGAGAAGGAGTGTATGGGCAAGACATTTGATGTTGAATGCCATTTTGGTGAAGTTGAGATTCAAATTGATTGCTTTTAGATTCAGCACCACCGTCACTTTGAAATTTTTTTATTTTAGTGGAGTGTTGATTTTCCACCAATTTTTGGAATTGAAGAAAAATGTCAAGGAAATCAGATTTAAATTTTCATTGGATAAAGCCAAGTAAATCAAGAGTAATCATTGATAAATAGGACATAATATGTAAATCCCAAATTAGATTTGACTGGAGCAGGACCCCAGATATCACAATGGATGATTCCTAGAACAATGGGAGACCGAGTAGGATTTAGAGTAAAAGGCAAGCAATGACTCTTTGCGAGTTGACAAGTTAGGCAAAGTGATCGTTTAGGCAATACATAAATGAGGAATAAATGTCCTTTTTTATTTAAAAATGATAAAATAGAGTGATTTACATGACCAAGGCGAGAATGCCATTTTAGAGTAAAAGGCAAGCGATGACTCTTTGCGAGTTGACAAGTAGGGCAAAGTGATGGTTTAGGCAATACAGAAGTGAGGAATAAATGTCTTTTTTTATTTAAAAATAATAAAATAGAGTGATTTACATGACCAATGCGGGAATGCCATAATTCAAATGAAGCATGTAAATTCTTATTTCGAAGAACGGATACAAAAGCAGAGTGCCCATGTTCCAGCACATAGAGCCCACCTTCTCATTTATTGGTTGCTACTACCATTCATGTGACTCGATTCTAAACAACAAAATAATCATTAGAAAATTTAACAAAGAGAGGCTAGTTAGAACTTAATTTGCTGATGGATAATAAATTTTTGGTAAGACAAGGAACAATAAGAACATCCAATAATTTAAAACTTGGAGAAGGGGAGATTGTGCTAGTGTGGGAAATACGAAGAGAAGCACTATTTCCTACTACCACACAGTTCTTACCATTATACAGTTCGACTTTATCCAATTGAGAGGATCCAGTGTCATGTGGGCTGAGGCACCGGTGTCCATGTACCAGTCATTTATAGATCCATTAGAGATTAAACAAGTTGTGGATAAAGCTTCAGCAAGGTTTGCTATGTTTTCAGCATGGTCAAAGCAACTGTGACAGTGGTCAACAGTGTGGTCGTCAATTTTGCAGATTTGACACCAAGAATTATAGAAGCTTCATCTGCCACGGCCATGACTATGGCTTCCTTAGTATCCACCACGAGAGCGACGATATTTTCAATTGTAACCACCATGGGATGGAGGGTAATGTCCTTTGGTAACAGAAAAAGAAACTAAGGAATCAGATGAGGAGGACCCGAGTGATTTCTGAAATATTTCAAAGCTTTTGACTTTTGGGACCAATTCTTTGAAGGCTGGTAATGGAGTGATAGCCATCTGAGCAGTGGAGAAATTTGAAAAGTCAGTGTCCAAGCCACGTAAATGCCAGTGAGCTTTGTCTATATCATCAACAGAGCAACCCATGGCATTTAGTTGATCACAAAGAACAAAAGTATTCTATAACACTGCGATTTCCACGTTTGAGGAGTTGCAAGTCGTCTTTGATTCGAATCTCACGAGCCTTGGAAATATGACTGAAAGAATTTTCTAGGGCAAGCAATACATCGCGAGCAGTAGTAAGGCCAAGGACTTCAGCCATTGCTTCTTCGGTCAATGAAGAGAAGAGGAGACTAAGGAGGCGCTAATCTTGAAGCTGTTGGAATTCTTTGATCTAAACAGTAAGTGTTCTAAACATCTACTGTTTAGATCAAAATCTGGGAATTGACGAAAGTGAAGAACAAGGCATGAAATTGGTAGAATTCTGAAGAATACTCAGAAAAAACTGAAACTTTGAACAATTCACCTTAATTTTATTGAATTCGAAATGCCTATATATAGGCTTACAATGCATGAATTGAAAAACCATAAATCTCTCAACAATCCTAAGAGATTTGGATAGAAACAGATTTTGAATTTCAAAATCTGTTATGAACAATAGTTTTAGCTAAACTCAATCACTACAGCTAATCCATGATAAATCCTACAGCTAATAAGTAATCTTCTTATCCAAAACTAATCTCACATTCAAATTCTAACACTCCTCCTTGAGATTTGCTTTGGGCAATCCCAATTACATCTTCAGAAATTCCAGACTTGCTACTGGAATTACCTTGGTCTTCAAGTCATGATGAATTAGACTTTTATCAGCCCTGTTTTGGCCTAAATCATCATCAGGATTTCCTTCACATGTTGCTCCTCCTGTCTTCATGTACCATTCTCTAACATAACATTCCTCACCATCAATTTCTTTGCCATTAAAAGTCTTGACAGTTTCGGCAGCATCCCTCACCATCACAGCACTAGTATTTGCTCCATGTTCAGTAAAATCATCTTTCAAGCCTTCATGTGTTGTAGATTCAGCTGAATTCTTCACATAAACATTGTTGGATTCCATGCTAAACAGATCACCATCTCTGGTTTTCCCATCTTTGTCACATATTTGCAGCCTTTTGCAAACTTGATCACTAGTATGAATTTCAGGCATACCCTTTACCATATCACCATCATGCAACATGTTCAAACACTCAAGGTTGTAGTGCTCAGGTTTCTTGTCCCAATCAACACTCATTTCAGATTTCACACTCAAAGCATTTCCTTCTACTACATTCAAATCTAAGTAGAAGCTACTGCCTTCCATTTTAATTTTTGCTATTGCTGAATCATTTGCATCAGTAATAAAGCAGAAATTCTCCTTAAAAGCTATCTCATATCCATTCCTAAGCATTTGTGCAACACTCAATAAATTTTGATTCAATTCTGGAATGTACAGAACATCTTTGATAACTTTAGTACCTTTGGTTGTGCTGACTTTGACATTACCTCTTCCCTTTTCTTGCACAATGTCTCCATTCCCCAGCTTGATTTTTGGTCTAATTGTATGATCAATTGAAGAGAAAATCAACAAGTACTTTGTCATGTGGCTGGTGCAGCCACTGTCAATCAGCCATGAATTCTTTTGGGAGTTGTTGCTGGTCTGCAAGGCCATAAACAAATGCTCCTCAGCTTCCTCATGATCCTTACCTTCTTCAAAAAAATTGGCTTGTTGTTGTAGCTGCGATTTGTTCTTCTTCAGCCTGCAAAATTTCTCATTGTGGCCAAACTTCTTGCAATAATCACAATGACTAAGAGTCCTTTCTTTAAACCAGCACTCGCTCTCACCATGATTTGTTCTTTTGCAATAAGAACATGGTGGAAACATGTGACTGTTTGCAGGTACAATGGACTTATTTTCCGAGAAAATTTTCTTACCATTGTTGAAATCTTTCTTCTGGAAATTTGTAGTCTTTCTTCCTTTCCAGTTTGCTTGAAATGCATTTTCCATAACTTCATCATCCCTCATCTGCACTCTTTGCTCCTGGATGTGCAGTTTGCTTATTAACTCAGCAATGTGAAGGTTTTGCAAATCGCAAGACTCTTCTATTGCTGAGATTTTTGCTTCTAATTTTTCAGGGACGGACATCATAAGCTTTTCTACAATCTTATGATCTTCAAATGTCTCCCCAAGGAGTCTCATCTGGTTTACTACATTCATCAATCTGCCAGAATATACTTTGACAGATTCATGGTTTTTCATCTTCATCAATTCGAACTCTCTCTTGAATGCTAGCAACTTTACAGTTTTGTCTCTGCTGCTGCCTTCAAATTCAACCTGGAGCTTGTCCCAAATTTGTTTTGGTGTTTCCAAGTTCATGATTTTCGTAAAGATGTGGTCTGCAATTCCAGAATGCAGACATGTAATTGCTTTGTCTTTCTTCAATTTTTCATCTTCAAAAACTTTCATCTGCGTAATTGTAGGGTCTTCATTTAATAGTGTGGGATCAGCATCTGTCTCCACAATGTTCCATAACCCTTGGGATCGCAGAAAAAACTTCATCTTGACAGCCCAGATGTGATAATTTTCTCCAGAAAAAACTGGAATTGCAGCAGCATTATTGTTGGAGGTTGACATGATTTTTGAAAAGAAAAAGCTCACTTGTGTTTAAACTCAATTAAACTCTAACTCTCTGTGTTTGTCTCTCAAAAAAAAACCCACAGATCCCGCAAGAAGATGTGCTCTGATACCACTTGTTGGAATTCTTTGATCTAAACAGTAAGTGTTCTAAACATCTACTGTTTAGATCAAAATCTGGGAATTGACGAAAGTGAAGAACAAGGCATGAAATTGGCAGAATTCTGAAGAATACTCAGAAAAACTGAAACTTTGAACAATTCACCTTAATTTTATTGAATTCGAAATGCCTATACATAGGCTTACAATGCATGAATTGAAAAACCATAAATCTCTCAACAATCCTAAGAGATTTGGATAGAAAAAGATTTTGAATTTCAAAATCTGTTATGAACAATAGTTTTAGCTAAACTCAATCACTACATCTAATCCATGATAAATCCTACAGCTAATAAGTAATCTTCTTATCCAAAGCTAATCTCACATTCAAATTCTAACAGAAGCTGCCATGCCATATATGCAGGATTTGATTGGGGGGATGATGAGCGATTTGAGATTATTGTGGCTGGGGGTTCTGCAACAGAGCCATCAACATGGCTGAAAAGGTTTTGGCATTGAAGAAGAGGGAGCAGTTCATTTCGCTAGTGAAGATAATTTGTGGAAGAGAGTTTGATGGTGACCATGTGAATCATGGTGTTGAATGAAAAGGAGGAATCAGCCATAGGTGGATCGAGGAGTTAATCCAAGAGTTGCTCTAATACCATGACAGTGTTTACAAAACCACACAGTAATCTTTTCTGGTGCAGTGTTCTTATTTATAATGTATGCATGCATACATTAGGGTTTGTATACAAGGAAAGATAATTACCGGGTAATTACATTGTCTATCATAAACTGCATCTCCTATAATCAAGAAGGATTTTGTAAATCAATATTTGATTTATTGGAATCCTTGACAATTGCCGTATTATTGGTTCCATTATAAGTTCTTGATTGAATCAATGCCTTGGTGGAAAACATTATTATTTTTACCCATCAGTTGGCAGCTTACGTTTAATAATCTAAGTTTACATGCAACCGCTTTTAGCTGTGTCATAATCTAATTTTTGGGTTACTCTCCAAAATCTACCCAAAAATAACAAAAATAAAATAAAAAGGGCCAATATTGGTAGAAAAATCAATGTGAAAATTTTGGTTGTTTTCGAGAGTCCGATCGTACCTCTTTTATGTCCCCAAAATAAAGGAAAATACAGATTTAAGGCAAAAATAATATATTGTTGGATAAATCTGTGTAAAAATTAAGCCGAAAGACATAATTAAAGTTCAATTTAAAAAGTCAAACTTCAATAACCCGAAGAAGTTGGATTAAAGAAATGCAATAAATAAAAAGTGGGGTTTTGCTTTAAGCAGTTACAGATTTAATAATCACCACAAAAGTTGATCGAAAAAGATGAACTTAGAAGCAAAAACGAAATGCTTGAGAGTGTAAGTTTTAGAAACTATAAACACAAAGGGAGTAAATAAAAGAAGAAAAACATACAAAGTTTGGGGTTAAGAGGGAGATAAAGAGAGGGAAAGTTGCAATCTTTTTACAAAGTGAGAGATTCGAAGATTGAAGCTTTGAGCAGAGTCAGCTGAATTTATTATTGAGAGAGGGGTGGTGAGCCAGGTAATGGGCACACTGAAAAACTAATTTGCAAAGAACACATCCATCTAGCATTTAGATCCACCAATTACAATCGCCCTAACACCTACACTTATAGTGATGCAAGGAGCTTGAAAACACAAGCACCAAAAACTTAAAATGCATTGTCAAAGACCTAAGTGCTCTAAAAATTGATGGTCTAGCGGAAAGCTTAAGGAATTAAATGTTAGGCCATTTATGTCCACCAGATCATTAGCTCATATCACAAGTGACATTTATGTTTTTGCAAATAAACACGTCCCCCATTTATTGTCCAACAAGCCTTTCTGACATTGGACCCCTTTCTTTTTACCGTTTTGTTGATTGTCCATCTGAGAACTCGGATTTTACAGTGAAATTTCAAAAATTGACTATTGATTGGGCAAGTTGCAAATGAATGGCTTCGATCATCTCATTAGCTGATCATGAGGCCGTGGGGTGAAGTTACCTTTCCTAGCGGGTCCCAAAAACAAATTGAGCACAAAACCTCTTGCATGGGTGAGAAATTCAGGGCTTTGTTGCGAATTCCTGTCTACGTAGGGTATCAAACTTTTCTTTTGTGTGACCTTTTTTCCACTCTAAGGCTATAGCCTTCAGCAGCCACAGTGACAGTGCCATGCCATATAGCAGGATTTGGCGTAGCATAGTGGCGTTGGAATTAAAAGTAAACTGCCACTAATACGAGATATTGTTTCTTTAAAACATGATAGTTTCTTTACAATTGATCTATCTGTTTATGGATTTGACTTTAATCGGATGAGCTTTAATAAACTCTATTTATGAAATAACTTGTATTTACCAAACAAGTTTCCCCCCCTCTTGTACCTGCAATAGCTGGATACCACTCAATTATCTAACCACCTTTTAGAGCAATTGTTTAGCCTGTGGCTGGCCAGGACACCGTCCTTGCTGACAGTGTTTACAAAACCACACAGTAATCTTCTGTGGTGCAGTGTTCTTACTTATAATGTATGCATGCGTACATTAGGGTTTGTATACAAGTGATAAGATAGGAAAGCTAAATACAAGGAAAGATAATTACAAGGTAATTACATTGTCTATCACAAACTGCATCTCCTATAATCAAGAAGGATTTCGCAAATCAATATTTGATTTACTGGAATCTTTGGCAGTCCCCCGCAAGCTAAGAGTGGGATTAACGGAAACTCAAAGCTTGGAACGAAAGAAGACATAGAGATCCCGTGAGACACTTTTTGTGAATATATCAGCCAATTGTAAGTGACTCAGGATATGTTGAAGATGAAGGGTGCTAGCAATGACAAGCTCACACAAAAAATGATAATCAAGATCAATGTGTTTTGCTCGTTTGTGGGAGACTTGATTAGAGCTGAGACAACCATTGGTGTAGCAACTGGTTTGCTATCTAACAGTTGAGCATGAGCTAATATGTCTGTTGCATATTTAATTTGATTGAGAAATATGTTGTTTGGAATGGGAGATGCCTCAAGGCCAAGAAAATAGGAAAGGGGACCTAAGTCCTAACAGCGATTCGTTGGTGCCCCTTTTGCCATTGTTACCATTACCAAATGATTAGTCCACCTCAACTATAGTCATTACTCCATCACTACTACTTTCATTGTCACTACCATTGCCGCCTTCTTATGCTTGCTATCACCATTATCAATTTATAATTGTAAAAAATGCAGTGTATAATTTCAGTATGTATTTCGATTGATTAGCATCTTTGTTATTGTAGCTCCTTTTGTACATGAAGAACACTAAAGACCTTACTTTACAGTTACTCTACAAAACAAAATAACACAGACACCACAGGGTACTGTTATACAAGACTACAAAAGACTAACCAGCTATAATGTCAACTTTAATTCTAACATTCCCCCTCAAGTTGGAGCATAGATGTTTATCATGTCCATCTTGCTAATAGCGTCATGAAATATCCTTTTTGAAATTGTCTTTGTGAGAATATCAGCTAACTGATGTTGAGACCGAACAAACGAAAATTGTATAATTTTCTGATCAAGATTTTCTTTAATGAAATGTTAGTCAAATTCAACGTGTTTGGTATGATTATGCTGTACGGGATTGTGTGCGATCTTGATGGCCGCTTTATTATCATAGTGTAGACTCATAAATATCCCATAATCAATCCTCAAATCCTGTAACACATGTTTTATCCATAATAATTCACACATATCATGCGCCATATCTTTGTATTCTGCTTCTACACATGATCTAACAACCACTTTCTGCTTCTTACTTCTCCAAGTGACGAGGTTTCCCTCTACAAATGAAAAATAACCTGACGTCAACCTCCTATCAGTCTGATCTCCTGCCCAGTCTAAGTCTGTGTACCTTTCAATCTCATGGACCTCATTTTTAGAGAATAGTAATCCTCTTCCTAGTGCACTCTTCAAATACCTCAAGATCTTATATACTGCTTCCATATGTTTTTCTCCTGGTGAGTGCATGAACTGACTTACCACACTCAATGCATAGGCTATATTTGGCCTAGTGTGTGATAAATATATCAGTTTTCCCATTAACCGTTGATAATGTCCCTTGTCCATTGACGTCTGATTTTCTGATTCTCCCAGCTTGTGATTCATCTCCATAGGTGTGTCAACTGGTTTGCATGCAAGCATTTCAGTCTCTATTAGCATATCTATCACATATTTTCATTGTGATAGACATATCCCAATCTTTAACCTTGAGACCTTGATCCCTAAGAAATACTTCGATTGTCTAAGATCTTTCATTTCAAATTTAGATGCTAGAAACTATTTTAGTGATTTTCTTTCTTCTGGATCATCTCCTATTAAGACCATATCATCTACATATATAACTAATGTCGTAATTGTACCTTCTTTGTGCTTTATAAACAAGGTGTGGTCCGAGTTACTTTGCTTGTAGCCAAATTCCTTCATCGTAGAAGAGAATCTTTTGAACCACGACCGGGGTGACTGCTTTAGACCGTATAATGCCTTCTTTAATTTGCAAAATTCATTTTTATACATTGGTTTATGTTTGGCTCCAGGTGGCAATTCCATGTATACTTCTTCTTCAAGATCTTCATTTAGAAAAGCGTATTTGACATTAAATTGTTGTAATACCTAGTCTCAATTTACTGCTAGGGAGATGAGAATGCAGATGGTGATAATCTACTCTATATTTCTGTGTGTACCCCTTCACAACTAATATCGTTTTGTACTTGTCAATACTGCCATCAGCATTGAGTTTTACTATGAATACCCATCTGCACCCAACTGTTTTCTTCCTTTTAGGCGGTGGACATATCTCCCAAGTATTGTTCCCTTTAAAGTGCCTCCATTTCTTCGTTCATCACCGTGGTCCATTTTCAATCTACTAATGCATCCTGTATATTACTAGGAATAGATATAGTGGATAATTGATTAACAAAAAATATATACGATTCTGACAATTTATAAAGAGACACATAATTACTGATTCGGTATCTAGCTTTGGTTTTGGGATCAGATTCATTTTTTTTTTTGGGATTCCTCTATTCAATCTTTATGGGTACTTATCTATTGTATTTTCTATATAAACAGGGATTTTGTTAGTTTTATCAAGAATAAGGTTTGAATTTACCTGAGAACGAACATTCTGGATTGATTCTTTAGTTAATGGTGTAGACGTAAGCAATTCTAGAGACCGAGAAGGGCTTCTGCTGAGACAATTCTGATATATGGAAACTTCTAAATCAGTATCATCATGTGGGACCACATCATTTTTCCTTGTTTCCTTACAAAGATTTTCCAGTATCCCTTTATTTTCTTCCAATTCAAATAGATCGTCGTCGTTCTCTTCACTATTTCTTGCCTCCTGAAGAGACATCCCAGACACTCCCCCTGAATAGTAGGGTTCCAACTCATGAAACGAGGTATCAAGGGTCACATGTAGTTTTGGGTGTAGGGGATCATAACATCGATACCTTTTTTGAAACTCCGCATAACCAATAAAGACCCACTGTTTTGCACATGGATGAAGTTTACCCCGCAGAACCTTAGGTATGTAAACATAAACCGTATATCCAAATACTCTAGGTTCAAGATTTGGCAGATGAGGAACGGTGAGTAGAGATTCCATTTTTTGTTGAGGAGTTTGAAAGTTGAGCACACTAGATGGTGTGCGGTTGATCAAATAAGTTGCCAATTTTACTAGCTCACCCCAATAAAACTCAAGCATATTCATGCCAAACAATGAAGCCCTAACAATTTCCATGATCTGTTGATTCTTTCTCTCTGCTAGTCCATTTTGTTGTGGAGTATAGATGCACAAGGTCTGATATCAAATTCCATGGTGTCCCAAAGAATGTATCTAAAACTTGATCCATAAATTTCTTACCATTGTCAGATTGCAGTGTGCAAATCAGCCTATGGTATTAGGTTGTTACCATTTTATGAAACTCCTTAAAAGCTGCACCTATATCACTTTTATTTTGAAGTAGGGAAATCCAGGTCATTCGAGTACACTTATTAATAAATGTAACAAAATAACAGGCATTCAAAAAAGATAAAAATTTTGCAGGACCACAAACATCTGAGTGAATAACTGCGAAAGGTTTTGAACCATTATTAAAACTTGGTGAAGAGGGATATGGTAGCTTTTGTCCAGTTCATAAGTTTCAAATTTAAAATCTAAATTACTGAAATTTGAAAACAAATGTGGTTGTAATTTTTAAGATACACAAAGGAAAGATGTCCTAGCTTTCGGTGCCATAACCATACGAGAGCTTGAGCATTGTTCTTACTTTTTACCTTATGTGTCTGACTAAGTTTTGACCCCCCCTTCTTAGTTAACTCCTGAAAATACAGATTTCCCCATCTAACATCTTAACCAAGAATCTTTCAAGTTAGAATGTCTTGAAAAACACAAAAAAAATGGCCAAAAAGTTACAGTACATACAAGAGTAGAAGTAATTTGGCTAACTGAGAGGAGATTGTATTCCAGAGATGGAACCAAGAGAATTGTATCTAAGATGAGGGAATCGGTCAACATTATAGACCCTTCCTTGGTAATCGAAGAGTTACTACCATTAGTTGTGTAGATAACTGATTGAGAGGAAGATTTAGAGGAGTTTAAATTTCCAAAGTCTCTAGTCATATGATCGGATGCACCTGTATCAATAATCCATAAACTATTCTTAGCAATAATAGAGAGTATAAAAGTTTTACCAATTTTCCCTGGATGAACAATGTTTATTGTTGGCTGCTCTACCTCCGCAAGATTAACCATATTTTTTCTAGTATTTTTCTAAGGTTTTTTTCAAATCACACCAGTCTGGGTAGCCAATGATTTCATAACACCGTTGTTTCGAGTGACCCACTTCTCCGCAATGAGCACATACCAACCCGCTAGTCCATTTAATACCCAGGTTATATAATTGTTTTTCACTCCCCGGGTTACCCATATATCTCTCACAAAGTGAGAGATTCGAAGATTGAAGCTTTGAGCAGAATCAACTGAATTTATTCTTGAGAGAGGGGTGGTGAGCCAGGTAATGGGCACACTGAAACACTAATTTGCAAAGAACACATCCATCTAGAATTTAGATCAACCAATTCCAATCGCCCTAACACCTACACTTATAGTGATGCAAGGAGCTTGAAAACACAAGCACCAAAAACTTAAGCCAGGCAAGGCCTGCAGGCGTTCCCTAATAAACACGTTCCCTCCGGTTAAGAAATGAGCGATGCTCTCATAAAGCTCCTACTATGGGTTCACTTCGATTTTAAGGAGACATGATCATGATTGGAAGAAAAGTATTGGTTCATGTAAAATCACTCATTCTCTTTCAAATAATTTCATCCATCTTTTATCCCCCTTGATCCATGCTCATGAAGTCATTTTCTTTGTTCATACCAAACATACAATAATGCTTCTTAATTTAAACATCAAGAACACTTGGCCCACATCATGAATATATTCTTTCATTTTTTGGTCCAAGTTCACCACATGTCATTCATGTTTTAGATCCCATGTTATTACCCTATCATAGTAGGATTCCATGTTATTACCCTATCTTAGTAGGATCCAACCAAGAATTGTTGCATGTAGAGTAAAATGTGGAATTGCTCAGCAAATCAAACAATTGTAGCCATCAACAAGAGGAAAATTTGGACGAAGATTAGGAAGACCAATTGATCTAATCTACCCCACGTCTTTTGTTGCATTTCAAATATTGATAAGATTTTCCTTTAAGATTATTATGTTGTACCCAAACTCTATAAAAACTAACCTTGTATCTGTAACATTAAAGTGAGAAAAATAAATGTTTTACTTCACTATTTTCTTTAAGTTTACATGATATCAGAGCTACTACAAAAAGACTAGCGTCACATCATGTCTTCCTATCCTTCCTCGTCCACTACAAGTAACTCCTCGTCTTTAATCCCCACAATAATTCCAATCTCTAATATTGTTTCACTCAAGTTGACTCCTGATAATTATCCTCTTTGGAAGACACAATTACTACACTGTTTTTGTGGACAGGACCTGTATGGCTACTTTGTTGGTACACTCATTATTCCTCCCCAAATAATTGATACTTTGCATCCTAATACAGGTGCACTCACCTAAATTCCAAATCCTGTGCATTTTCATTGGTTGTGATAGGATAGTTTAATCTTTAGCACTCTCATGTCTTCCATGATTGAGGGTGTTTAGCTCAAATAGTCTCTTATGCCACCTCTCATCAAGTTTGGCGAGCACTTGAAAAAACTTCTCCTCACAATCTCCACCTCGTCCCATCAACTTGCCAATGCAAAGATGGGCAGTTAATCTGCCAATGATTATTTCTTATTGATCGAAAGATTAGTTGATGAACTTGTTATGACTGGCTAACCTCTCAAATGTGATGACATCATTTCCTATGTTCTTGCTTGGTTAGGACATGAATATGACAGCTTTGTCTCCTCTATATATGCCCGTAATGATCCAGTCACACTTGAGGAGGTATATTCTCTTCTAATTGTTGCAGGATCTCGTCTAACTTGTCATCATCTATCTACTCTTACACCCCTTACTAAAGCAAATATTGCCCAGAGACAACCGCCACCATCCAACAATAGGAACAAAGGTGGTTCTCGGGGTAGAGGCCGCCATAACAACTATTATAGAGGGGGTGCTTTCTCCTACAATAAAAGTGACACATAATTCTTCTACTATTGTGTGTCAAGTTTGCGGAAAACATGGTCATTCTACTCACAAGTGCTACCATTGTTTTGATCTCACCTATCAACATTCTTCTTCTCCTCTAAATAAATAGGCATTTATTGCAACAAACAATGGTGGCTGAAAGAATGATTGGCATGCAGACACAAGTGCTACTCACCATATCACTCATGATATGGCCAATATGAACCTAAAGAGTGATGGCTATGCTAGTACAGATCAACTTCAAGTTGGTAACGGTCAAGGTTTGCATATCTCTAAAATTAGGGGGGCTGAAATTTTTAAGCCAATTTCAGATAAAATTGATTGCCACCATTGGAGTTCTGAGGCAGTGTCTGCAAGAGGATTCGGCTTTTATGCTATTACAAGTAACTATAAAGGCATCTTCCCTATAAAGTAAAAGTAAATTAATCAAATTCAGAAAAACTTACTTTCTGTCCAAAAATTATGCACTGACAATAATGTTTTTTTTTAGTTTCATGACCAATATTTTCTTGTGATGGGTTACTTGGGGACCGTCCTTCATCAAGGCCATATCAATAATGGGTTGTATCATTTCTCAACCAAAAATGTTCATCCTCAAGCCTTTTCAAGTGTTCGCATTTCATTTGATTAGTGGCATCATCGCCTTGGTCATGCTGCTTCTCAAGTTGTTCAACGTGTTTTGTCCTCAAATAAACTACTAGTTGATAAAATAAAAAGGCATTATATGTGTCTTGATTTCCAATTAGCATAGAGTCATGCTTTGCCTTATAGTAATTCAAGTTATGTTTCAAAATCTCCATTAGACTTAATTTTTATCGATGTCTGGGGTCCAGCATCTGTAGCCTCAATTACTAGTGCCCAATGCTATGTTAGTTTTCTAGATAATTATTCTAAATTCTTATGGTTAGTTCCCATTAAATTCAAATTTGATGTTGAGTGTATTTTTCTTCAATTTCAATGTTATATGGAAAAATAATTTAGTAGTAAATAAAGGGCATATAATCAAATTAGGGTGGTGAATACCGTAGACTTAATAATTATTTTCAAGCAAATGGCATAGCTCATTGTATTGCATGACCTCATACTCACCAACAAACCAGTTCAATTGAACGAAGACATAGACAAATTGTTGAAGTAAGCCTTAGTTTATTAGCACACTCAAATTTACATCTACTTTATTGGGAAGATGTCTTTACAACTGCAACCTTTTTTGATTAATTGCCTACCAACACTCATCCTCAATAATTTGTCACCTTATGAAATGCTCTATAACCGGATCCCAAATTTTTCATTCTTAAGTGTTTTCGGATGTGCATGTTGGCCTAATCTTAGACCATATAATAAACATAAATTGGATTTTAGAAACAAATCATGTATCTTCATTGGCTATAATGTTAATCATCATGGATACAAGTGCCTTGATTTATCAACTGATCGTGTTTATGTATCCCTTCATATAATGTTTGTTGAAAATATGTTCCTTTACTAGAAAAATGTTTCCTCTATACTGTCCTCAAAATCCAGCACATCCATACATGTTACCTTGCCTTTCCATCTTCTAGTACCACTACTGCTAGAGTTAATGATATACAAATTCAAAGTATACCATCTTCAACTAATGATTTTGTTTCTTTAGTGTCTCACTCTGCAAGAACAAATGAGGAACTACCTGTTAGGCATACTCCTTCTATCTCCTCGTCGGACATAGTTGTTGTTGACCAGCCCATCTCCTATAGTCTATCAGAGACACCTCTTCAATCCACCTTAAATCCTACAGTAATGCAAGGCAATACCAGCACCCATGTCACGGCTACTAGATCAAGAAACAATATTTTTAAACCAAAAGCAAACTCTGATGCTTTTGTACTGTATCCTCTACCTAAAGCATTACTTACCTCTCATAACTCTTTTGATGCAGAACCATCATGTTATAATGATGCAGTCAAATCACCACAATGACAAACAACAATGAATGCAGAGTTTGATGTTCTTCTACGCAATGGGACTTGGTCATTAGTTCCTCCTCATAAAGCCAATATCATTGGTTGCCACTGGATATACAAAATTAAAAAAAATGTTGATGGTTCTATAGAGAGGTTTAAGGTCAGGTTAGCTGCCAAGGTATTTCATCAACAAGAAGGAATTGATTTTAATGAGACATTCAGTCCTGTTGTCAAGCATGCTACAATTCGAATTGTCTTGTCCTTAGTTGCTTCTTATAACTAGCAGATTAAACAAATTGGTATCCAAAATGCATTTCTACACGGTGAACTAGAAGAGGAAGTTTATATGGTCCAACCTCAAGGCTATATCCATCCCCAATATCCTAATCATCTTTGCAGACTACATAAGTCAATTTATAGCTTGAAACAAGCTCCAAAAGCTTGGTTCTCTCGTCTAACAGATAAACTATAGGCGATTGAATTTCATGCTAGCAAGGTAGACCTTTATTTGTTTATTTGGCACAAGAATGATGTTCTGGCTATGATTCTTATTTATGTTGATGATATCATCATCCCAAGCAATTCTAGTATTGTCATCCATCATGTACTTCAAGACTTACATTCAATATTTTGTTGTTAAAGAGCTTGGTGATCTTAGCTACTTTTGGGGGTGGAGGTCTTGCGCTCAACTGATGGTATGTATCTCACTCAAAGAAAGTATGTGGTTGAACTCCTAAACCGCACTCACATGAAAGAAGCAAAAACATGTACAAGTCCTATGTCAACTACCTGTCACCTTTCTGTAACCGAAGCTAAGTTTTCAGATCCTTCTCTTTATACACAGGTTGTTGATAGCCTGCAATATTTGGCATTTACTTGACCTTATATTTCGTTCTCAATTCACAAAGTAAACAGGTTCATGCATAACCCATTGGAGCCACATTGGCAAGTAGTAAAAATAATATTACGTTATCTTAAACATACCATATTAATGGACTATTTCTTAGTCGGTCTCATAACTCTGCAATTCAAGTTTTTTCAGGTTCTGATTGGGCAAGTGATCGTGATGATCGACGGTCAATTAGTGCTTATTGTGTTTTCATGGGCAACAATCTTATCTCATGGCATTGCAAGCAACAATTTATTGTTGATCGTAGTAGCACAGAAGTTGAATTCTCTTGTAGACACTACCTCAGAACTCCAATGGTTGCAATCAATTTTATCTAAAATTGACTTAAAAATTCCAACCCCCCCCCCCCCTAGTGTTATGGTGTGATAATATTGGAGCCACATACTTGATTGTTAATCCTATGTTTCAGGCCTGAACTAAGCACATCGAAATTGATTTTCATTATGTGTGTGACTAAGTTCAAAGAAAGCAACTTACGGTTCAGTTCATTTCTATTAAAGATCAACTTGTTGATTCACTAAAAAAAACAGTGTCTCCATGCAAGTTTCAAAATACTTTGGCCAATCTGAATGTTCGAGCTCTTCCCTTCATATTGAGGGGCCGTGTAGAGAAAAATATGGAATTGCTTAGCAAATCAAGCAACTGTAGCTATCAACAAGAGGAAAATATGGAAGAAGATTAGGAAGACCAACTGATTTGATCGACCCCATGTCTTCTGCTGCATTTCAAATGTTGATAAGATTTTATATTAAGATTATTATGTTGAACCCAAACTCTATAAAGAGTAACCTTGTATCTATAACATTCAAGGGAGAGAAATACATTTTTTACTTCACTGTTTTCTTTAAGTTTACACTGCAACTTCTTTCTTTAAGGTTTTGCTAAGCCAGCGAAGCTACTATCTTTAACAGGAAGACAACGTTAAAAAAATCTTATTTTGCCCTTCACACTTCTTCATCTATATATACCTCTAGATCCTCTACTAAAAGGTTATTCCTTCTCTTGTATTACTTATTTTCTCCTTCTCTTCCTTTATCTCCAGACATGGGTGATTTTGAGAAGTAGGTGAGGGAGAGAGGCAGGGAGCTCAAGGTTTTGTTCAAGAAAGGAGTCAAGATTGTGGAGAATTCATGCAAGAAAGGATGGAAGAAGGTGAAGAACCTGAAGAAACGTTGATTAATTTTGTTATTAATATTTTTATTAATGCCAACTAATCTCAATCCCATTGTTTGATGATCTCCCACTACCTATTTATATGAAAAGGATCTCATGTGGCGGTAAAGAAACCCTTGTTATTTTTAAAATGATTAAAATCTCATATAAAATAAATTAAATAAATAACAAAATGTTATAGGATAAATGAAGCTAAAAATAGCTTAAAAAAGAGAAGAAGAAAAATAAGTCTAGGTGAACTTTATAAACCCAAGTTAATCTTTTAAACTCGCAAGCCATAAAATTTTAAACTCGACCTCAATTAAAATATTGCAAGGTAAACAACTAGCAATAATAAGAAAATATTATATTTGATAGGGAAAAAACTCAAAAAGGATTAAGATGTAAAAAAAAATCAAAAATCACCTTAAATAAAACAAATATAGTAATTAAAAGAATAAAAGACAAATTTGAAAGATGAAAATCTAAGTGAGGGACAAAATTAGAAGAAAAAAAATCTTTAATTTTATTAATTATTCTAAATGAAAAAATGCATTCAAGAAAATAAAAATCAAATTTTAAGGATATAACCTAAGGGACTGATATGAATCTTTACTATGGTATTACAATTCAACTATATTTTTGAATTTTTTTTTCTTAACTTCAAAATATTTGTTTCTAAAACTAAAAAAAAAATGACAAATTTAGATGAACCTAGTAAACTCCGATTAACCTCTAAAACTTAATTAAGAAACATAATTTAATATTGAAATTAAACCCGATCTCAACTAAGAAACATAACAACCGCTCAATAAAATATTGAAATTTGAAGCCAATATAGTTAATTTAATTTAATTTTGAAAATAAATATCTTTTTTTGAAAACTAAATATAACAAAGATAAAAAAAACTCAACCCTTGTTATTTTAAAATAATAGATAAATTTCATAAAAAAACGAATAAAACAAAGTGTTGAAAAAAAAATTAAAAAAAAAAACTTTAAAAAAAATCCAAGAAAACCCTGTAAACTCCGTCTCGAGATGGAAAACAGGAGGCTGAAGCACATGGCCAAAATTAAAATGCTACTATTATTTGAGTAGTATTTTATTGAACAAATAATAAATTATAAAAAATTGCAATCTGCATTTTACTATTGAAAAAATTAGAGTGATTTGTAAACGGATTTACTTATCATTATGAATACATTAACATGGGATAATTTATTACAAATTATTACAAAAGAATTCCAAATACTAATTTGTAATAAATGGAAAACATATAAAAAAGAAAAAAGAAAACATATAAATAAAAGAAAGGAAAGAAGACCGTAGTCAAAGAGAGACTTGGTTAGATCCAATCCAAAAATACAGCACCCCATTTCGTAGGAGCCCAATTCACCACAAATGAGCAAACGGACCCAAGCATGGGTTTAGCTTCAAATTCAATTTCAATATGGTCCCTTCTATTTATTTATTTATTTATTATGATCCAAACATACCTCTCTTTTTATACAAACTCCGCTTTAACAAACAAAAAAATATATTTCCAACTCTGGTATTGTGGCCCACAACCCATTTCCAAGATGACCGCATATCTTACCGGATCCTTACCCGCTTTCTCTCCAAATTTCAACAAACCCCAAATCGGATCCTCTTTTATCTTTTCTTTTCTTCAGTCCAAACCCTCTACCTTCCCGGATCCTCTGATCGGGCTCTGCGGAGTTCAAAAGGCGAAGCTTATCCAAGAATCCATGTAAGACCCTCTCTCGCTCATGATCCATTTTTCACCTTTTTTTATATGGTTCTTGTATGTGCAAGTCTTTTTTCTTTATTTCTGCTTCCTTCCTTTCTTTTCAAAATGTTATTTAGTGCTTATTTCCTGTATTTTGAGATGGCCCATTTACTGTTTTCTTCTGTTTCTGTTCTGTTCTGTTGATGGTTGTAATGACTGAAAAATTGCATCTTGCATTCATGTTAAAGAGACAAGTAAAGTTCAAAAGTTTGTTTTTCTTTTTTTCTTTGTTCTTGGAAAATTGGGAATTTGAGGATGGTCCGTCTATGTTTTATCGCGTTTCTTGGTGTGTGGACGCTTAATATTTAAAGAGGTGATTGGAACTGAAATTATTGCGTCTTTTGTTTGACAATTGTGGACTTTGAGAGGATGGATTGGTTTTGAATGCATTGTATCTGTTGAGTTATGGTCTATAAGGAGGATTGAATCTGAAATGTCGAGTTTTGAGTCTATGAGAATTCAGGGTTTTAAGATGATCAATTCATTTGATTTTTGGTGGATTGGCTGGATATTTTTATTCATGGTGGTTGGAGCTGGAACTTTGATTTTCTTGAGTGATTTAAGAATACTGAAGTTTTGAAATGATTTTTTTTTGTTTGCTGTGACAATTGTTCATGTTATTGTTATTTCTTTGGTAGATGATGACACCACTGACAGCCTTGATTTTGGTAATGCGTTTGAAAGTGCATGTTCTCTTTTTTCTTTACCTTACAACAATAGTGAAAGTTGAAAGAGCTGATCGCTGAGTGATTTGGCTGCTGCTTACTAATGATGAAATTGGAAGGTCATTTGTGTAGTGTTTCCTATCCGTTTCTGTTAAGAGGGTTGCTTCTTGTGGATTGGGTTGGTCTTTTTGGATGCATGGTTGTCTGCAATGTTTTGGTTTAAGTGAGACCCTTATGTGTAGATTGTGATGCTCATACTAAAGGTATTGTTGTCAGGAAAAAAAGAATATGAAAGTAAATGCAAAGCATTTTCTTGTTTTCCTGAGTTTAGCCTCTCTATTGAGCCATGCTATGTTTTGGCTTGAGGTCTTAGGAATGTAATCTTTGTTTTTGGAGTTGACCCATCTCTTGGACATCGGTCTAATCTAGTGCTGTTTCTGTATAGATTTCATCAGTGTTGAAATTTTATAAAAGGTAAAATTATGGAAAATTAAATCATGTAGTTCATCTGTCACAATTGTTCTTGATTCCTGTCAAATGCAGACTCTGGCTCTTAAACCCATGCAATGGAAGTATCAAATGAATCAGCTATTAAGAAACCAAAGAGGTTGACGTCTATTGTATGGAATCACTTCCAGAGGATTAGGAAGGCAGATGTATGCTATGCTGTTTGTGTGCATTGTGACAAGAAACTCAGTGGATCAAGTAACAGTGGGACTACGCATCTGAGAAATCACTTAATGAGATGTCTTAAAAGATCTAATTATGATGTGTCACAACTGCTTTCAGCAAAGAAAAAGAAGAAGGATACTTCCCTCAGCATTGCAAATGTCAATGCCAACTATGATGAAGCACAAAGAAAAGATGAATATATTAAGCCCACAATTATAAAGTTCGATCATGAACAGAGAAAAGATGAAATTATTAGCCTTGGAAGTTGTAGGTTTGATCAAGAACGGAGTCGTCTGGATCTTGCCCGAATGATCATATTGCATGGTTACCCATTAACCATGGTTGAGCATGTTGGATTCAAAATATTTGTGAAGAATCTTCAGCCTTTGTTTGAGATTGTGCCAAATAGCTCCATTGAAGTCTCTTGTATTGAGATTTATATGAAAGAGAAACAGAAAGTGTATGAGATGATAAATAGATTGCATGGAAGAATTAACCTTGCTGTTGAAATGTGGTCTTCTCCAGAAAATACTGAATACTTGTGTTTGATAGCGCACTATATCGATGAGGATTGGAAATTACAACAGAAAATTCTAAATTTTGTGACATTGGATTCTTCTCATACTGAAGATATGCTTTCAGAAGTGATTATAAATTGTCTCATGGAATGGGATGTTGAATGCAATTTATTTGCTATGACATTTGATGACTGTTATGCTGATGATGATATTGTGCTCAGAATTAAGGATCGGATCTCGCAAAACAGGCCTCTATCGAGTAATGGGCAATTATTTGATGTTCGCTCTGTGGCACATGTTCTTAATTTGATTGTTCAAGATGCCATGGAAACACTCCGAGAGGTGACTGAAAAGGTCCGAGGAAGTGTTCGATATGTTAAAAGTTCACAGGTAATACAAGGAAAATTCAATGACATTGCCCAGCAAATTGGAATCAGTTGTCAGAAGAACTTGGTTCTTGATTCGCCAACTCGGTGGAACTCAACATATTTCATGCTCGAAACAGTCATAGGATACAAAAGTGCATTTTGTTTCTTACAAGAGCATGATCCAGCCTATACCTCAGCTTTAACTGATACAGAGTGGGAATGGGCCAGTTCCATCACTGGTTATTTGAAACTTTTTGTTGAAATTACCAATATCTTTTCTGGGGATAAATGTCCAACAGCAAACATATATTTTCCTGAAATTTGTGATGTTCACATCCAGCTAATTGAATGGTGTAAGAACCCTGATGATTTTCTTAGTTCCATGGCATTGAAGATGAAAGCCAAGTTTGATAGATATTGGAGCAAGTGCAGTTTGGCTTTGGCAGTAGCAGCCATCTTAGATCCTCGATTCAAGATGAAATTGGTGGAGTATTATTATTCCCAGATCTATGGTAGTACTGCCCTAGACAGAATCAAGGAAGTTTCTGATGGCATTAAGGAGCTTTTTAATGCATACTCCATCTGCTCAACATTGGTTGATCAAGGTTCATCTTTACCTGGCAGCAGTTTACCTAGTACCAGTACTGATAGTAGGGATAGATTAAAGGGTTTTGACAAGTTCCTCCATGAATCTTCTCAAGGTCAGAGTGCAATATCTGATTTGAACAAATACTTGGAAGAACCGGTCTTTCCTCGCAATTGCGATTTCAACATATTAAACTGGTGGAAAGTCCACACACCTAGGTACCCTATCTTGTCTATGATGGCACGAGACATTCTGGGGACTCCCATGTCAACTATTGCGCCAGAATTGGCTTTCAGTGTTGGAGGCAGGGTGCTTGATAGTTATCGTTGTTCCCTGAATCCACAAACTCGACAGGCTCTGATATGCACACGGGATTGGTTGCAGGTGGAATCAGAAGGTGTGTGTCTATAATCTTTGAATTTTACTTTGATATATCTGTTTGACCCATAATTTCTCCTCTACTTATTTTCTGTTGTTGTGATTGTACCAGATCACAATCCATCTTCTGCTCTAGCGCTTTATGCTGAAGCGAACTAGTCTGTTCATGGTATGTTATCAAGTCACATGAGTTGCAATTAAATTAATGCCCCCTTAATGTTTATTTTTTCTTATCTATTTATTTATTTTAGTCTTGTCATGCAAGGTTGATGGGGAGCCTATCCTGAAGTTATGTGTTGTATGAAGCTATTTGTTTCCTACACATAGGCCTCCAGAATTTATTGTAGCATAGTTAAGATTATTCTATATGCTCATATTGCTACTTGTCTGCAGTTGCTTCATCAAGAAGCTTAAATGTACATTTTGAGGATAGTGACTAAAACGGTTGTGTTCTAGATTTTAGGACATGCAATGGCATGGTTAATGTATCCCCCGCATGGATTATTATAGCTAGGTGGAACGGGGATTTAGTGGACAGTGTTGATATATAGTATTTTCCAACTTTCATTTTCACAGATTATGTTCTCATAAATTCAGTGATCTTGAGTTTTGACTGATTATGTTTCTTACAATCTAATGGATTTTCTTTGGCTGCATAACGTATGGTTTACAAACTAAAAATATGGAAGCAGTTTTAATAATAATAATAATAATGCAAAGGCATGGCTTACTGCAAACCGTGCAAAAGTTCTCTAATTTAGAAAAGCACACTTGAAAAATCAGTGTTAAGAAGTCAATAATCTAATGTCCCCAGGGGGGCAGCCTGGCGGCAACAGGCCTTGCTCTCATACATGAGAGCAAGGTTCGAGTCGTCCTAGCGCCCTATCCCAAACCTGTAAGAGCCTGGGACAGCCGGGGGTTTACGCATGCTCTGGGCCCACAAAGTGCGCTTTCCGGATCATGTGGTTCCCACGTTATCCCAAAAAAAAAAAAAAGTCAATAATCTAATGTGATCCTGCAAATTCTTCGTGATTCATTTGAATTCACTATTCACTTAATATTAAGTTGATTTCATATGTTTGAAAGATAAGGAATCTATATTAACCCTATCATCATCATCATCTTATTTTGCCTTGTTTAGCACTGTATTTTAAAAATATTTTTGAAAAAAATTGAAATTTTTATTTTTATTTTTATTTTTTACTTCAAATTAATTTTTTTAATGTTTTTAGTTAATTTAATTCTTGACACTTAAAATGTTCCAAACACATAATTTAATTTAAACTTTTGAATATAACTCAATTCAAAAGGTTCTAAACAACTTGTTAATAGAATCCTACGCTACCAATAAAAAGTTAAGTGCTTTATAACATGGTACCAAAGAAGTTGTCACATGCTTTCTTTCTTTATGTTTTTTTTCTCATGTGAAAATCAACTTATAATATATGTCTAAATTCAATATATATATATTTAAATTCAATATATATATATTTAAATTCAACATATAGTTAAACTCAAGTTAGTTTGGTCTCGGATTTTGCTAGACTTATATGTATTTAAGTTCAATATACAATTAAACCCAAAGTAATAGGATCTAGTGTTTTGTCATACCTATATGTATTTGGTCTTATCACGTAGTTGAACCCAAAGAATATTTGGGTCTAATATCTTGCTAAACTCAAATAAACTTGGGTTCAATGTGTATTTGAACCTAAGAATGTATGAGTTTAGCTTATATGTTAATATATTTTAATCTCATCTAAAAATATATCTTCATCAATAAAAAAATATTAAAACATATAATGAGTCTCTCAACGGCCTATATAAAGAAAACAAATTGATATCCATTTAAGAAAACACAAAAGAATTGAGATTTTTTAATTAAATATTTTGAATCACATTTTCTTAGCATATTATACAAACTTAGATTAGATATTTTAGGAGATAATAGCTATTTATGGGGAAATAAAATGATGAGATTAAAAGAAAAATAAAAAGGAGATCATCGTAATTATTTATTAAACTCATCATTAAATGATGAAATTAAGTTGAATTATAGAAGGGACAAACTATAAAAGTCCATGGCCTATACAAAAATGTTTAGGAGCGTGAGTCAAAGATAGACACGAGCTGACCCCCTTTTTTTCACTTTACAAAGGGGTGGATAATTTATCGTCCATCATCTTTTTTTTTTTCTTTTTTTTTTTTAAGTAATGTGATAGATAATAGGTTGCCTGGATCAATTGTGTTAATAAATAATTAAAATAATATATTAACTTTGTTTATATGAATATAATTTTAGTTGTTGGAGGTCATGTTTGTAAGAAGTAGTTATTTTTAGAATAATTTTTTAAACTTTTTTATGTTTTTTTATATTATTATAAAGATTGATTAATGGAAAGTATTTGCTTTTTTATTTTGGATGAAAAACTGTTTTTAAAAATTGCAAAAAACTAAAAAAAATATTTTTATTTATTGATTATATCAAATTTAGTTATCTATTGAGTTGATTGCTATATATGTTATTTTGAATTTTTTTTCTTAATTTCATTTCTTAGAGTTTGATTTAATTTGATTTTTATAGTAATTTTGGTTCTAAATTTTTTTATATAGTTATTTGTTTTTCCCTTATCCTTTACTTGATTGAGATTTTTTATCTATTATATTTGATTTTTATTTTTTATTGCTATTTGTTATAATTGTTCTCTTAATTAAATTTTTTATGTATATATTTGGTCCCTATTCTCTTGATTGCTATTTATTTTATTTGAAATAAGTTATGAAATTGTATCTGTTTTCTTCTTTAATTTAATCATCTTTTCGTGTTTTTTTATCTATAAGATTAAATATCTATTATTTTAAATATTATTTATTTTATTCAAAATAATATTTAAAATTAGTTGTTTTTTTCAATTTCATCCTCTTAATTTTTTTACATGTTAAATTTAATTCTTATTCTCTTAATAAACTTGAAAAAAACAAGTCATTTTCCAACTTATTTTTTATGACGAAACGAAATAATAAAAAAAAATATTCTTAAATTTATTTTCTATAACACTATTAAATATATAAAAATATATTTTGCAGGAATTTATTTCTCATGAAACCACTTAGCAGCCTGTGCTCGGATATCAAAGGACTGTCAAATCAATACGTGGCGGCATCTGCATCTATACATATACTAACAGGGGGGGAAAAGAAAAAAGGGTTTCATGTTAATAATTTCCCTGCTCAAGTATGTGGTTGTCTGTTCATGAGGTAGCTGTTTGTTTTTTTTGGAAAGTAGCAAGAGCACACGTATTACAACGGTGTCGTATAGCGACCTGGTGTGGCTAGAAGGAGAAATGGAGTTGCTGATTCACAATGGCTAAGGTGAGTGCTGCTAGGTCATGCATGTTCAAGTGAGAATCCAGTCAGCCTAATCCAAAACGAAGTCTTCTCTTCATTTTCTTTATCTTGAGGTGTGGTTTTATTTTTATTTTTATTTTCTGATAAATCTAAGTTCAATCTTATCATGAAATGATGGGCGATGAGCATGGTTTATGAGACCATCTACTGCTTGAACTGCTTTTTTGCAGTCTGCAAATTTTATGCAGAATCATCAACGTGTCAAACTGGCCGGTTGAGGAATCTCAATTATACGAGATATATTATAGATATATACTAGTTAATTGTCTGCACTATATTGCTGTCCAAGCAAATATTTTTTATAATTGTTGAGATTAAAATAATTAATAGATTTTGCTAGTTCAAAAATATCATATAATATCTATACATGCAAGGTTTGATAGAATAAAAGACATCAATATACCGTATTATAATAACAGCAACAACGAAAACTTAACATCTAAAAATATCATTACTATTATTGATAAAATAATAAAAATTATTAAATTATTCCAAGGAGAAAAAAACTCAAAAAGATTAATAAAAGAGAAAGTAAGAAAAAAACCAAATTATTATTCTTATTATTATTGCTTGAATAATAGGAAAATAAATTCAATAAAGGAATAAAAAAGACCAAAAAACTTAACAAAAGAGCAAACAAAATAAAAATGAAAAAAAAAAAAAAACATTATTAGCTGAAAAAATCATTTGACGTGGACAAAAAAACTAATAAAAAAAACCAAAAGAAAAAACAAAGGAAAAAAATAAGAAATATCAATTTTTAAATGATCATAAACACAAACTAAAATTTAAAAATATTTTTTTTGAAAAAAATGTTATCTCAACAAAAGACAAAATAATAAAAATTAAAAACCAAAACTAAAGGCACATATATATAAACATGGACAAAAATAGGAATTATTTAAGAACTATAAAAAATTAAAGAAATTAAAATCAAAAATTAAAAGTATAAGGGCCGAAAACAAAACCAAATATATTATCAATTTCAATCAAATGAAAAAATTGAAAAAATTAAATAAAGTATAACTTCTATACATGCAAGGTTTGATATAATGAAACACATCAACACACCTTATTATAACAATAGGAATATCGAAGCCTTAACATCTAAAAATATCATTACTATTAATGCTAAAACAATAAAAATTATTAACTTACCCCGAGGAAAAAAATCAAAAGCATTAACAAAAGAGGAAGCAAAAAAAACAATATTATTATTATTATTGCATTAATAATGGGGAAAAAATCAATCAAGGAAAAAAATGCAAATAACTTTAACAAAAGAGAAAACAAAAAATGAAAAAGAAATTATAAGCAAAAAAAAATAATTTAACGTGAAACTAAAAAAAACTAATAAAAAACAACCAAAAGAAAGAACAATGAAAAAAACATATAAGTGCAAAAACAAATCAAAAAAAAAATTATAAGAAAGGAAAAAAAATGATTCAAAGGAAAAGAAAAAAAAAGACATAATCAGGCGCGCTAGACAGGGGTCGAACCAATGACCACTGGTTAAGAAATAAATGCTTTATCCACTAAGTTACAGGTGCTTCATCGTATTTTATTGTGCAAAAATAACTAAATACAGTAAAACTGCGAACCGAACGACCAGAACCAACCTGAAAACTGAGCAATGCTATTGTAATCCACAGTGATTTCATTCACAAGCTACAACAACCAAACCTAACCTTTTTTAGTATATAGTATAATAATAAAAGGCATTGGCATTTCACTATTCACAATTTTAGTGTTTACACGGACATAGATTATTGTGGATTCGAACATTAAAATTATCATTTTACCATAGGACCAAAAAAACTTTAACCCCTGGGACCGGGGTATTTTCGAATTTACAAGAGAATATAGATGGTATTTCTGAATTCTTTGCACAGTCAAATAATAAAACTAGCCCTCCTAAACGACTAAACACCACCACTGGAATCGGGGGTATTACAATACTTGCACCCCCAATTTTTTCATAGATATTGCTAGGTACAGGAGTGCATGAGTAATTAGCTATATTTTATAATTTCTTTTATTATTTCCGTTAGCACGCGTCTTTTGAGTGGCGCTTGTCTTGTCTTAATGCGGTGGAAACTAAGCTTCCGTCGTGTCATCTGATGCGTCTCCATGTCCTCTGCCTCCCTGACTGGCGCGTGTCATGTTAATGTGACCTTGTAATCATTGTTGAACGGTTTTTCATTCGCCCCCCTTTTCTCTCTCTTGCTGCCAGTAAGTACAATCTGGTCCTTCATATTTGTTATTGTTTCATTTCAGTCCCTGGTCTTTTGATTTTGTTTTGCTTACTGATTTTTCAATAGAAATTTTTGATTATTTGCAATTATGTCTTTCAATTGAAATTGATTATACACTGTATGTTTCATTTTGATCCCTAATCTTTTGATTTTTGTCTGTTTTTGGTTCATTTAATAATTTTGGTATTTAAGTTTTAATTAACTATAATTTTGTCCTCCAATTGAAACTGGTCATGTATGTTACGTTTTGTTTCGGTCCTTATTCTTTTAATTTGTTCAGCAATTGCATTGTATTGATTTTTTAAAATCCCTTTATTGTTTTTCAGTCCTAAAGTTTTGATTTGTTTTATTTTTTTTCCTTCATTTGGAATTAATTATATATTTTGTTTTTATTTTCATGTTAATTCTTTGAATTTTTTATTTGGTATTAATTCCTTTGTCTTTTGGTCCTTCTTCGACAATATTTATTTTTTGTCTATATTTATATATTTATGCTTTTAGTTTTTGTTTTTATTTTTATTGTTTTATTTTTTGTTGAGGTTTCATTTTTATTTAGTTCCGTTATGAATTTTTAATTTATGTTGGTTATACTATATTTTATTTTTAAAAATCTCTTCATTGTTTTTCAGTCTCAAGGTTTTGATTTCTTGCAGTTTGATCATTCAATTGGAATTAATTATATGTTTTTTTATTCATTTGGCAATTATTCTTTTAAATTTTTATTTGATGTTCATTCCTTTCTTTTTTCTGGTCCTTCTTGGACAATGTTTGTTTTCTATTCGTATTTATTCATTTATGCATTTAGATTTGGTTTTTATTTTTTTTCGTTTCATTTTTTGTCGGGGTTTCGTTCTGAAATTTTAATTTATGTTGGTGATAATTTTAAAATTAATACTGCTTCATTTTTCCCTTTGTTTTTTTTTGTGTTTTATGTTATTTTATATGTTTATCGGATCAGATGATTTTATGATTTTATTGTTTGTGCAATAATAATGATTACTTTTTATTGTTTTTTTGTAAAAATATTTTGCTTTTTTATTTCATTTTTCAGGGCAATTTAATGATTTTAATTTTTTGGGCAGTAATGTTGATAATAATTTTAATTGTTATAGTAATGATAATGACGGTAACATAATGATGGATTTTCAATTTATATATTTGTAATTTTTTAGATAGAAAATTAACTACTTATTTTTGTTATTTGATTATTGTAGGTCTTTTCACAATTTATATTTTTTTTAAATGTGATTTAAAATTGAATTATAAAATCAACTAATCTTAATACAAATACAACAACTTCAATAATTCAGATATTCAAATCCTTTTTTTTTGTAATGGTGATGATAATTTTATCCTGGTTATTTCATTGAAACCTCCTAAATAAATAAATTTATATCGATTTAAAATTCATATATTTTATAGAAAACTTGCACTTCATAGGAATTCTATACAGATTTATTATTTTGACTAAATTTATATTATAAAAAACTCACACAATTAATATTTTTTTGCATTCAAAAAAATATGGTGTCCCCCGCGACAAGGCGTGGGGGCATTGGCTAGTATATATATATAGAAGACATTAACGCACCTCGTCGCGTTCGGAACCATATTTTTTTTCAATAAAAAAATATCAATAATCGATATAAATTTATCTGTTTATTAGGTATCAACAAAATCACCAGCATAAAACTATCATCATAATTAAAAACAAGAAGATTTGGATACCTGAATTATCGAATTCAATGTATTAGAATTAGTTATTTTTATAATCCAAATTAAATTAAACACAAAAAATAAAATAAAAATTGTGAAAACACCTACAATGATCCAACAAAAATTAAGTAATTAATTTTCTGTCTATATAAAGAAAAAAAATGTCATTGAAAATTCATTCCTACATTACCATGATTATAACGGTTCAAGTCATTATCAACATTATTTCCAAACAATTAAAACATTAAATTACCCAAAAAAAACATTTTTACAAAAAAAAAAAGCACTTAAAAAATCAGTCAAATTATCATTATTATTGCGCAAACAATGAAATCATAAAATCATCTGATCCGAAAAACAAATAAAAATAACAGAAAACACACAAAAAAAAAACATTGGGAAAAAAAGGATAAATATTAATTTTAAAATGATCACTAATATAAATTAAAATTTCATGATTGAACAAAATAAAAATAAAATGAAAAAAATTAAAAACAAAAACTAAAAGCATAGGTGCATAAATACAGTTTAAAAATAAAAATATCCAAGGAAGGCCGAAAAAACAAAAGGAATTAATATCAAATAAAAAATTCAAAGAATAATGATTGAAATGAAAAATAAAATATATAATTAATTCCAATAAAAGGAAAAAATTGAAACAAATAAAAATCTTGAGACCGAAACAAATAAAAGTGTTTGTAAAAATATTACAGTGTAATTTTATTAAAAAAAAAATTAAAAGAATAAGGATCAATATAAAAAGTAGCATATATGACCGATTTCAATTGAAGGACAAAATAAAAACAAATTAAATCCTGCATACCGAAAAAAGTAAAAAAAAAACTAAAAAAAAACAATAAATAAATAAATAAGGAATTGAAAACCAACATAAATAACTAGATTCAATTGAAGGGAAAAATTGAAAAAAAAAACATCATTGAAGAAAATAGGAAAAAAATCAAAATAGCAGGGACTAAAATAAAACAATCACAAACATGAAGGAATTACATGTAATTTCCGATGACATGAGAGAGAAAATGTAGAAAAAACTAAAAATCATTCACTGGTGATTCACCGACACTCGTGGCACTAGGAGGCATAGGACATGGCGGCGTACCAGGTGACACAGCTAATGAGTAGTTTCCACCACCCAACAACGTAGCACACGCCACCTAAATGGCGTGTGCATATGAAACACCGGTGGAGCATCCGTAAGAGGTGTCTGCAGTGTTTTCAAAAAACAAATAGTACATTACCTCTACACATTTGACTCTAGTGATAATTACGAAAAAAACACGATGGTGAAAGTATTACAAAACCTTCTGTTTCAGGCCTTCGTTTTTGTTTTTTCTAGGGTCTATTTGTATGTTCACTACACACAAATATGTAGAAAAAAATCCCCCATTGTTCCTCATTCTATTGTTAGCATCCAGGGGTAAAATTGTAGTTTTAATATGTAAAGAATTTGGAAATATCATATATGTCCCCTAGAAATATCCAAAATACCCCCAATTCCAGGGGTTAGGGGTTAAATTTTTATGATCTAGAATAAAATGGTAATTTTACTGTCATGATCCATAATGATATATGCTCTTTATATATAGGAAAAAATGATGACTTTTATATTTTAGTTAATATATATATATATATATATATATATATATCTATATATATATATATATATATAAACTAAAATATAAAAACGTGTCGACATTTTACTGTAGACTATGTTATTGTTCACACATACTCAGGTTACTATTTATTGTGTAGTAAAATTATCATTTTACACCAGAACCGATAATTTTAACCCTCGAGATCAGGGGTATTTTCGCATTTTCCATCGGACATGAATGATATTTCTGATTTTGTTGCACAGTGAAACTACTAAAATAGCCCTCCTAAACGACAAAATAAGGAAAACTGGACCGGGAGTACTTTAGAAATTTTCAGGGGACATGGATGGTATTTTTCGATTTCATGCACAATGAAACTACGAAATTAACCCAAAAACGACAAAAATAGGTGGAAGATCCGAGCATATTTATGAATTTTCCATGGTGTTTTTTCGTATTTATCGATGGGTTCAAGGGTGTATAGGTAATTGTACATTATTTTAATATTACTTCT
This sequence comes from Salix koriyanagi, assembly GCA_029228605.1. NCBI lineage: Eukaryota > Viridiplantae > Streptophyta > Magnoliopsida > Malpighiales > Salicaceae > Salix > Salix koriyanagi. The sequence goes on along the minus strand of CM055337.1, from coordinate 8,110,093 downwards.
CAAAGACATTACAGGCGCGTCGTACGGACGCGGGTGTTGTGTTTCCTCCATATGTGCCTTTTGAGAGGTGCAGGCACCTCTTTACGACGGTTAAAAAAAGCCTTCCGCCGTGTCACATGGTTCGCCAACATGTTCTTTTCTTCCTGGTGCGACGTGTGTCTTCTTACGGTGGCCGTTGAAGCTTCGGTGGATAGTGTTTAGTTTTTTCTTCCTTTTCTTTCTCCTACCGCCCGGAACTACGCTTTAGTCCCTAAGGTTTTTGAAAGTTTTATTTTGGTTTTTGGATTTCTCTTTTGTTACTATTTTTTTCAATATAGTTTTTGATTTGTTGCAATTGTTTCTTTCAATTGAAACTGATTATATATGTTGGGTTTCAATTTAGTCCTTATTCTTTTGATTTTTGGTTTGCTTTTGGTCATTTTAATTATTTTAGTATGCAGGTTTTAATTGCTTCTAATTGGGTCCTCCAACTGAAATTTGTCATATATTTTATATTTCATTTCAGTCCTTATTCCTTTTATTTTATAAAAACATTACACAACAATTTTTTTTAAATGACTTTATTTATTTCGGTCCCAAGGTTTTATTTATTTCAATTTTGTCCTTCAATTGCAATTAATTATATAGTTTGTTTTAATTTGTTTTGATTGTACCCTCCAAATGAAATTAGTCATGTATGTTACTTTTCATTTTTATCCTTATTCTTTTAAAAAAATTATCAAAATTATACTGCAATTTTAAAAAAATATATATTTATATGTTTCGGTCCCAATTTTTTTATTTGTTTCAATTTTGTTCTTCGATTAGAATTAATTATATATTTTATTTCTCATTTTGATCTTTATTGTTTGATTTTTTTATTTGCTATTAATTTATTTGGTTTTTTTTGTCATTCTTGGACAATGTTTATTTTTTATCCGTATTTATGCATCTATGCTTTTAGTTTTAGTTTTTAATTTTTTTAATTTTTATTAGGGATTTATTTTTATTTGGTTCCGTCCTGAAATTTTAATTTATGTTGGTGATCATTTTAAAATTAATATTTCTCCCTTTTTTCTTTTGTTTTTTTTTTGTTCTCTTATTTTTATCTATTATTCGGATCAAATAATTTTATGATTTTATTGTTTGCGTCATAATAATGATACTTTTAGTGATTATCTTTTTATTGTTTTTTTGTAAAAATGTTTTGCTTTTTTATTTTATTTGTCAAGGCAATTTAATTATTGTAATTGTTTGGACAATAATATTGATAATAATTTAAAAAACTGTTTTGTTGAAACCTACTAAGAAGATAAATTTATCTCGATTTAAAATTCATATATTGTATAAAAAACTTACATTTAACAAGAATTTTGCACAGATTTATTAACTTATCTAAATTTATATTATAATAAAAATTATCATATAATTAATTTTCTTACATTAAAAAAAATATGATGTCACTCGTAACCAGCATGGGGCATTGGCTAGTATGTATATATTGGCTAGTATATATATACACACACTCAAGTCACGATAGTCCTCTTGCGTGTTACGTGGGCTTACATGGATTATGATGCTCTAAGACAAAAATAAATAAATGAATGAATAAATCATAATGCAAATGATTATCTTGTCATCATCAATTGCATGCGTTCCTTTTTGTACGGTAAAGCAAGAGGGTCACTACGTGCATGAAATGTATCTCTTCGCTTCCCATCATGTTCCCCGTCCGGACCCAGTTTAGGCTCTTTGGCTTCTCACACACCGTACATCTGTCGAGTGTTCTCTCGTCCCCCCTCAAACTGAAAACAAACTTATTACAAGTCTTTTTTTTTTTCATATGATTTTAATTTAATGGTAAATTCTTCAATTTCAGATTTAAAGTTTAGATCTCTTATTTAATGAGAAAATAAATAGCCCTCAATTAAAATATTTTTATTTTCCTGCAAACTATTTATAATTTGAACTGGAGAAATATTACATTTCTTTGAGGATCTGTGGTCTAGAGATCTGTAATGGTAGGAAATGTGTGCTGACCCAACTCCACTTCCCTCCATTGAGGATCAGTTCCTCAAGGTTTGCTTAAAGATCAGTGCTGAATCAAAAGGCAACATTCACTGGAAGCTGATGTTGGATCATAATGAGAACAATTATGAGAATAATTATATGTTTGAGTACGGTCAAATAAAGTGAAATTTAACTAAAAATTAAGTTTTTTGTTTATCTAATAAGCTGTGAATCTTTAATGAGTAGAGATTAAAGAGTTATTTTTATTTTAATGATGGACTAAAATAAGAATATCAAAAGATAGAAATGTCAAAAGTTATGAATATCAAAGGATGACTTATTACCTATATATATCCTCGTATTACACGTCCCACTTCATTTTTATTCTGACATCTCATCATTAAAAAGAAAAAAATTACAGTAAATAGAATTAAAGACTCTCATAAAAAGAATGTGTTAATCTATTAAAATCATCCATAAGACTCTGAAAAAACGAATTTAAAATATGAAACCAGTATAATTCCACTTAATTATTTATATATTTTTAATAATATGATATGAATAATTTGTATGAAATGCAGTGGTAACAGCTAAAACTTTTTGACTCAGTGAGTAGGCATGCTTTCTGCCAAAGGGATATATTACAGAAACTGAAAAGAAGAAAAGGCACGGGCAAAAGTAGATGCATGAAGATGTGACCAGTGAGCTCAGGACTGACAGCAGAACAAAGGATGGGATGCAAAGGCATAAAGTTGAGATCATGCTGGCCTCACGATCAGCTGGCGCATGATCATGTTAAAGAAATCTGAAGGAGATCTCGCAAGACAATTCAGGAGAATAATATTATACGACCTTTTCTCCCACAGCATACATAGTTTATCAGAGCCGCTCCTTCCACTAACTAGATCTTTCTTCATTTATTTTATTGTAAATCTTTTCATGAAGTAGCTAGCTAGTGTGGTGGTGGAGAAAAGGTTGCGTAGCTAGCTAGGCTTGCTGCTGCTGATGCTCCATGTTGAATGAACTGATGCGAGTCAAAATAAATTAATGAGTAAGAACAATGTTCTTGTAGCAACTTTGGAAAATGAAAAAAAAAAACCAGAATTTTTTTCACTTCAATTTATTTTTATATCATTTTAATTTTAAAATTAATTTTTTGTGCTTATGAGGTGTACTCATGAATTGGTGAAGTTTGTTGACCCGAAAAGCAAGTTGATTATATTATTTTTTAAAGTATTTTTTATTTAAAATATATTGAAATAATATTTTTTTGATATCAGTATATAAAAATGATCTAAAAATACTAAAAAAATTAACTTAAAATTAAAAAAAAATCTAATTTTTTCAAAAATATTTTTGAAATACAATGTCAAACTGGGTGTCGTTTTTGAAATATAATGTCAAACTGGGTGTAAGACTTGTTTATTTTGATTTACATATAAGACATGAATATGATATGTTAGAAACAACTTTAAAATAAAATAAAATATTAATTGTTGTAAAATAGAATTAAGATCTTGATTTAGTAAAATTACAACATTTTAACATAAATTATGAGTTATTTTTATACAATATACGAGTTCATATTCATTTTACTTATTCAATTTATAAATTATTGAAGAAAAATAATTTCTAGGTTCTGTTTGTTATAAATTTTGTAAATTGATTTCTTTTCTCACTTTTAACTCATTGAAAAGTCATAAACATTATTGGTAAAACTAACTTGTAAATTAAATAAGATTTTATTACAAAATTGAGAGTCTGGTTAGCATGATTTATGAAAATTGATTTTTAACTTTAATTAATAATCTGTTTTCCAAGTAAAAAATAATTTAAAATGGCTTTAAATTATAATTATTTGGTAACTACTATTTAAAATGACTTTTTGAATAAGAGATCAAGTATAACATAATCTGTAAGTTCAAGTTAGTTGTAAATTTTAACTTTTGATTAATTTAAAATTTGACTCAATTTCATGACATGTTTTTTTTTATATAAATCAAAATTTATTTTTAACTAAATATGTTTACAGTAAAAAAAATGATTCCATTTGAAAATTTATTCACAAACAAAATCTCAGTTAAAAATTTCATTAATCAAAAGTTAATTTTTTTTATATATATATTTAAAAAAATTAAGTTTTATTAAATATATTTTTAATATAAAATTGTTTTACTTTTTATATCAAAAGGCTAACAAGGTCAATTTGGTTCTTTAAAATTTTAAAAATGTAGTGTATAGACCCTATCACATTTTAAAGAAAACATTGTCAAGTTTGCATCCATAAATATTTTTTCTATTTTTAAAATATTTTTCGGTTATTAACAAGTTGATTGAGGGTGATTTGGTCTTTCAATAAACATTAATATTATTTTCTCAAGAAAAAAAGTTGTTAGCACGTGTAACACTTGCATTGTCCTACTTCCAAGCATTGCATTTCCAGGACAGTGTTCAAAGCGTTTCACAATTATGTTTTTTGTTGATGTTGCGAGTGAATATGGAGAAGTGGTTGAGCTCTAGTGAATTTTTCTTCTCTCTCTCTCTTTCTCCTTGTCAAAAAATATAAAAGTGTCATTTCGTTTTTTTTTTTTTTTCCAATTTGGTTTTATTTAATGCTACTTGTTTTGCTTATCATTTTTTTATTGATTTTTTTCTTCGATTTCATACCTCGTCATTTTATTTTATTTTATTTTATATTAAATATGATCATCTTTATTTTCATGGTCGTTTCTTTTTTATTTGAATTTGTTTTTAATTTCATCCCTCAAGATTTAATTCCAAATTATTTTATATCAAATTTAGTCCCTATTGTTTTTTATTTCTTTTTTTTTTTTTGTTTTGAATCCTTATTTATTTATTTTTTTACAATTTAAACTCTTATCATTTTATTGTTTTAGAATTTTAATGCATCCTTTTTAGGTTTTGTCTTCTATGGAATTGGTTCCATGATCATGACTAAGGTCAATACTCAATAGCTCTAATAGTTAACCTAGATTGATTTTGATCTTTTTAAGTTTGTTTAAGTTTTTTAAAAGCATTTTTTTCAATATTTGACTTATTAGGACTTGATCTTCATTTTTTTGCACTTTTCTTTTAATAGATTTATTCTAATCTTGTGTCTAGGCTTATCAGTTAGCAGTTAACCTAAGTTGATTTGGTTTTTTTTTTTTTTTTTCATTTTTTTACAGTTTTGTTGTTTAATATTAAGTTGTTTAGTAATTGAATTTCGTATTTTTATCAAATTTGCTTTCAATAAGCATTATAATTGTTTTACCTTGTCAATTTTCTAGATATGTTTATTTATTATTATTGTATATTTTATTATCATTATTTAAATTAAATCATTTTATTAAATTTAATAGAGCTAATAACTCAACTTATATTTATATTTATATTTTTTAAAATATACTCAGGTCATATTAGCATTCCTTCTTTTACATTGAAGAAAATTTAGGGTGGAATGTGACACTTACCTAGAATACTCTAGAATGTGATTGCAATTTACCACTAAGAAAGGCACAAATTCAATAAGGATAGAAAAGAAACTTGGGGACATGCAAATAATGATTTTTATTGAGTTTTTTTTTTTGCTTTTTAAAAATAAATAATTCTTTTAATTTTATTATTTGGTATTTTTAAATCGTTATATCAAAATTAAAATTTAAAACATTATTATTAAAACAAAAAATCTTAATGTGGTATGAGAGAGGGAATGAAAAAGTAGGAGACTAAAAGTACTTTTAAGACAAAATAAAATAAAATAGTGGCACATAAATTTAAAACAGATAAAAAAAAAATGGAACAGATTCCCTCCAAACCAGTGGACAAAGCCACTCGCTCTCTCTCTCTCTCTCTCCCTCCGTGGTGCCCGCCAAAGAAAACACACCCTGACGGAATCATCTCTCCTAGTATATAAATCTTCCTTTTCACTTAATTCCTCAGTCTCTTTCTCAGTTTCTCTAACAAAATCTCTCTCTCTCGATTCGTAAGCAGCCATTATATATCAAAGGAATCTTCGATGAACTCAGAGCTCCATCGAAGCAACTGATCATCATCGATCTTTACGCATATCCTGGTTCTGCTTCCTCTCAGTCTTCAATTAAATATTTAATTATTTGTCTTTGTTTATGGATTTCGGAAACTTAGCTTTATTTCTTTTCCTTATATGTTTGGCTGCTTTGATTAATTTCATGATCGAGAACTTTCAATGTTAATTAGACTACAGATTCAATCAAATACGCATGATATATTCCAATCTCACATATGTTCACCTTGTATTTGTCTACGTGTGTGTATAGCATGATAAATACAAGCATATTTTGCGCATGTTGAGTCATTCTAGGCGTAGTCTACCAGCACTTATGGCTTATGGTTTACTTGACTGGTTGATTTTTTCAATTTCTAAATGATGCCATGTTCGTTGCTGTGAAAACTGAGATCGGAAAGTGAAGATGAAAGTCACGTTTGTTTGGCTATTCTGTTCTATCACACACACACACACAGCACATGCATGTGGTCTAGTCTCCAAAATTGACCAACAATATTTTCCAAGTAAACCTTCACCGTTGATGGGTTCGTAATACAGTAAAAAAAAAAATTCACACGTCAGTGATGTTTGTTAGTGTGATTTTTATTTTGATTTTGAAAATATTTTTTTGTTTAAATATATATTATTTTTTTTTAAATTATTTTTAATATCAATATACCATATATTTTTATTTTTTTTCAAAAACATTTTTAAAATGTATTATCAAACATCTTAGTATCATATTTTATAGCAGCCATAGCTTTCTTTAAAAAAAATATTTTTTATTTTGTGGTTATTCTAAAAATAATTTATTATATTTATGCTAAAAATTATTTAAAAAACAACAATTACCGCGCTGATCCACAAGCGATGCAACATTTATTAATGAAATTAATGTTCTTAAAGTAAGGTTGTTTAAAATTTGTATATAGATGTTATAACTGACTTAATAAAAAAGTTAAAATTAACCTAACTAAAAATATAAAAATAAGTATAAAAATTATTAAAATTCAAAATTATTTAAAATAGCAAAAACATTTTAAACATAGACCCCACACATGAAAGAATATTAATTGTACCATAGCACTATGTCTATTGTCTAATGCCTAAATCACGTGTATCGTTATTCCTCACATTCCGGTCAGTGTCCCCCGTACACATTACTAGCCCTCCAGTCTATTCAGTAATTTGGTCCTTCAGCTTTAGGACAAGTGCAAGAATTTTCTGTCCCTGCTACTTTTGAATCATGCTCTAGGTTTTGTTTTCTCAACCATAAATCAATAGGAAGGGTGCTTGGAAACCTAAAAAAATATGTTTTTAAAAAGTATGAGTTTTGTTTTTGTTTTAAATAATTTATTTTAGTGTTCTTAAATTATTTTAATGTATTATTGTCAAAAATATATTTTTTAAAATAAAAAAATATTATTTTAATATATTTTTTTATAAAAATATTTTAAAAATAATTTTAACCCTATTCCAAACGAACATTTATTTTTCAGCTATGAATATTAACTCTTTATATATTGTTAAATTACTGTGCGAGTCATGCCCAATTTATTGAGTGTTAACATTACATTTTAAAAATGCTTTATTTTTTTATTTATTTTGAATTAAAAATTTTAATATTTTGTAATCATTTTCATGTGTTGATATTAAAAATAATTTTTTAAACAATATTTTTATTTTAATATATTTTTTGAATAAAAAATAATTTCAATTTTTTTTTAAAAAAAATGGAAAGATAAAATGACGAGTCATGACTCATGATTCCAAATGTTGGGTGGAGTGTGGGTGTTACTTGGCAGAGATTTGGCGTTACATGGCACAGTGAGTCCCAAATCCCGATCTCTGGAGGACATGGTGTGCTTGCAAATATAAAAATAATAAAAGAGAGTTGTGTCAGGTCAACCAGTAGTCAATTTTTGCTTGTAGCCGCTTGTCATTCTATATTTGACAGTATTTTATTTTATTTTATAAATATTTTTAATGTTTTTAAATTATTTTGATCAGTAATGTAAGAAATAATTTTAAAAAATAAAAAATATTTTTTTAATATATTTATAAATAAAAATTATTTTAAAAAATAATCTCAAGTAAATTTTTAATCAAACCCGTCCTTGATATTTATCCCAGTCCAACGGTGGTTCATTGATTAAGAGGTTTACTATGGTTTTTTTTCTTCAAAATAAAATATTAAACAATATAGTTTAAAAAGTCACGTAAGTGCATCCGTGATTTCTTTAAAAAACATTGACTTTTTTAAGATATTCTAAATTTTGAAAATAAATTAAAGTTATTTATTATCTTTTAACAAATAAAGATACTATTTTTTTGATATTTTATCCATTCTGTCCTAAAAAAAAAACTCTAAATTTCTTACAAGTTTGCTCGGTTGATGCTCTGCCTTCTATGTTTTCACATTTGATTATTAAAAGAAGGGTCGTCGATTTCATTTCATTTTGGATGAAATAATTAAAATATTTCGTATTAGTTAAAAAACAAGATAAAATAATATTATTGTCATCTCAGTTTAAATTCCAGTTTATTCTGGATTTTTTGGCTAAATATTGGCCAAAACGTTCCGGTTTCGTTCCGTCTGTTCTGCTTTGGCCAAATAGTATTTAAAAAAATAAATAAATAAATAATTTTACAATATTAATCATATCTCTTAATCTAACTGTTAGTTTGAGATGAAATTTTATGAGAAGTCTTTTCATATATTTATATATATTATATTAAAATTTCAGAGCAATTAGAGAATGTAATAACCTTGTGAGATTGATGATGACATTCTCTTAATATTATACATGTTCATAATTTTGTTTAGAAAAATCTTTTATTGTGTTTTTTTTAGATTAAATTGCATCATTCTAAATAATTTTATTTTTGAATTTAAACTAATTTTGTTTGAATATATATATATATATATAATTATTTTATTGTGTATTTTTTAGATTAAATTGTACAAATATAAATAATTTTATTTTTAAATTTAAACTAACTTTTTGTGAATATATATATAAAAAGTATAACCTAAAAATAACATGTTAAAATATTTAAAAATAAAAACATTTTATTTTAATTAAAAAAACAAATTACCAACCAAAATGAAATTGACACTTTTAGTCAAAAGGGCTTTGCTGCAGCTTCCCAGATCATATAACCGGTCCTCAAATAATTAATTGGCATTACGCAGTACTCAATAAATGCATGAAACAGAAGAAATCAGAATTTCTTCGAATAAATGTTGTTCTCATGTTCATGATACATGAAGTCTGCCTAAAGGGATTGTGCAAAGCGATTAAAGCCAAAAGATAATGATGGAAATAATTACAAAATTTTACCTCCTTTTGTCAACTTGACAATCAAGCTGGTATATGGTTGTTATGTGATAGTAAGGGATACTGTGATACCAGTTATTTTTGAAAATATTTTTTATTTAAAAATATATTAAAATAATTTTTTTTTACAATATTTTTTAATATCAACAAATAAAAATATCTAAAAATATATATAAAAAATTAATTTAAAATAAAAAATAAAAATAAAAATAAAATAAATTTTTTTAAAAATATTTTTGAAATGCATGGTCAAAAATCCTAAGTGCTCTAAAAATTGATAGTCTAGCTGAAAGCTTAAGGAATTAAATGTTAGGCCATTTATGTCCACCAGATGATTAGCTCATATAACAAGTGACATTTAAGTTCTTGCAAATACACACGTCCCCCATTTATTGTCCAGCAAGCCTTTCTGACATTAGACCCTTTATTTTTTTTACCGTTTTGTTGATTGTCCAGCTGAGAACTGGGATTTTACAGTGAAATTTCAAAAATTGACTATTGATAGGGCAAGTTACAAATGAATGGCTTCGATCATCTCATTGGCTGATCATGAGGCCTAGGGGTGAGGGTATCTTTCCTAGCGGGACCCAAAAAAAAATTGAGCACAAAACCTCTAGCATGTGTGAGAAATTCATGGCTTTGCTGGGAATTCCTGTCTAGGTAGGCTTTTGTTGGTCTTCACGGGATCCTCTCCTCGAGAATCCCAAGTTTCTGACAGCGGCAATGATACTAACGTCCACTTGCCTTTGTTTGGCAGAGAAAACAACAATTTTCTTGCCGAGTATCTTTCTGTCAATATCTTGTTTTGTTTGCATTTACCTGGCCTATTCATTCATTTAATCACATGTATCATGGCTCTTTTTCAAGCACTTCAATCTCAAACGAGCGACGGGGAAGGATAATACTTCGATCAATCGAGCCATAGAGATAAAAATTTAGAGATATTTCTGCTGTCGCTTCTCGGACCGAAAAAGTTTCCCTCTGCATCAACAGGTCAATTAAGAAGGTAAACGTTCTCAGAACATGCTATTACAATTAATTAATCATGGCATATTTATTAGGATCCAAGTTTCTGTGCTCATGGATTAGTTACTGGATTATTGATGTCATCTTGATTGCATCCGCTCTACCTGTTCTTCTCATTCTCATGCGCATTTCATTTTGAAGAAGGCATTTGTTTGCACTGAGCATGCTTAGAATTTGCACCGGAGTCTAGTTTTCAAATTTTATGTTCCGAGTTGAGAATTCAGAGTAGGAAAAATTAAAGTTGTCATTGTGTATGTTCGTTCACCATACTTTAAAAAATCCAGCTAATGAGATTGAATGCTTATGACGAGATAAATTCAAAACCAAATATTCATATTATTATTTATTAGGAATTTAAAATCCTGACAACTACTGTAATACTTTTATATTTTAAAAAAATATAAAAAAGGCTCTTTTATATTTTTAAGATGATAATAAAGCTATTTCTAGAAAATACAAAAAACTCTCTATTTACAGATTTTAAGCGGTGAAACTACATTATATTCTATATAATTTAACAATTGATTTATATGTTTATGTGATTTGATTTTATTCGGATGAGCTCTTATAAACTCTATTTATGAAATAACTTGTATTTACCAAACAAGTTTTCCTAGTAGAAATTATTAGGCATTCTTGTCTTCAATAGAGAGGGCGGCATGGCAAGTAAATATCTAGCAGTTGGCTGCTAATAATTGCAGTATTAGCCGATATATCATCGTTAGCCTTTTCTCTGTATAGGGATTGGATGAGAAACAAATTCCAGCAAAAAACTTTCGTGTTCTTGGTGCTTTCTGAAAAATGGTCAAAGTCTAACAACGCGATTTTTCTTGTTCTCCCCCAGAAGAGTTTCCCCCCCTCTAGTACCTGCAATAGAATAAGTGGGGTAGCTGGATACCACTCACAGCTAACCACGTTTTAGAGCATTTAATGTATTTTCAGTTGATGAAATTTAGAAATATATTGACATCATTACATAAATATAGTTTAAAAACAATAGAATTTTTTAATTTAAAATAAAAAATAAAAATAAAAATAAAAATAAATTGTTTTTTTTTAAATGTTCTTGAAACTCATTTCCCAACAACCCATACAACCTCCTAATTAGCCTGTGGCTGGCCAGGCCACCGTCATTGCCTTCTCCTTTTTAACAGTTCAATAATCTTTTCGGATGTGCGGATGTGGTTGGTTGAAGTTGACATCGTTTTAATTAGAGAATCTTTACTGTGTGATGAAAATAGGAATTATGTCTTATTCGGGGCTACAATAGTTTTAGCCATTTAAAAAATAAAATAAAAAAAAGATTGTGGCGGACCGGACCGGTCCATACGCGTGCAATTACACCCGTAGCCCTAAACCGAAAACGTGTTTTTGTCTTATTACCGGGGCTAAAATCGTTACTATACTGTTCATAGGCGAAAAAAAAAAAGATGGATGAACTCGCGCGACGTACGGACGAAAAATATCCAGTCCACAGTGCCAATGAGTCACAATACACAGTAGCCATACTGAGCTCTTTTAGCTCTTTTAGCTCTTTTACTTATACTAATTCTCGTTAGGCACCTCAGGTACAACTCAGTCATGGGTTTCATTTATCTCTCGTTGAAATCGTCGATACTAGCTAGATATATACATGCAAAGATCTTAGCACTTAATTCACTTTAGATTTTTGTTAAGAGGTTATGAGTTCGAACTTTGCTTGTAGGAATCATATTTAAAGATGATTATATTTAGAGGATGTCCGAAAATATAATAATAATTGTTTTTTAAAGTATTTTTTATTTGAAATTATATTAAAATTATATATTTTAATTTAAAAAAAATATTTTTAACATCAATATAAAAATATCTAAAAGTATTGTTAATATAAATACTCCTACTTTATAAGAGAATGATTCTTGGAAGAAAACTAACCTTAAACTTCGAAAATTATCATTGCCACCCACCATTGCTATCACCTTAATTTCAATATTATTATTATTAATATTATTTCACCACTAACAGCTCATCACATCACCCCCACCCCCATCCCCACCCTCATCGTAATCTCTTCTCCATCGTTGGTGCCCCTTTTGCCATTCTTACCATTACACCATTACCAAATGATTAGTCCACCTTTGTCACTACCATTGCCGGCTTCTTATGCTTGCTATCACCATTTTCAATTTTATAATCACACACACATCATTGTCATTCCACTATATATTATCACATTTTTATTAGTCAAAAGTGATGATACTAATTCTAGATACGCTACTGTTCAAGCCCATGAAACGTACTCAAAAGTTGATATTGATGAGATATATCCAAGTTAGGATAGCATGAAGCTAATAAATCCTGAACCTCCTTTGTAGTGGAAAAACACCAAATTTGAATTTGATAGAAGGTGTGCAAGTATTGTGAAATATCTCCTGAGATCACAAATTGTAGCTGCTACAATAATAATAATAAAAAATAATCCAGCAAACCTCAGGGTGTCCCATGACTGTAAAGCATGAAAAAAATTAAAAACAATAAACTAAACTTGTTGGATCGGGAAAAATTCAGGCCGTAGGATATGGCTCTAATAGCATAATAAAATAACAATTTTATGGATTAAATCTCAAAACACTCCTTCAATAATAATTACATGATAAATAGGATAATTTGAACATTTTTTATTCGACGGTAAAAATTAAGTTTGGCGACAATCTTCTTTCATAAGATTTCAAGACCTCAGGCTTCACGTCTTCATGGTGTATTTAGAAGAGGATGGTATTAGTCCTAGAATATAAACCTAGAAATCGCCGCACCCATCTCTTAGATTTATAATTCTAACCCTCAAAATATCAACATTTTATAATAGAAAGTCCTGCATATAAAATAGTTGAAAATAAATCCTGCAATGAAACTCGCTTGGGTAAGCAGCAGAAAGCTCGGAGGATTTTCCTCTCAATTATTGAATTAAAAAACGAATGCACTAGGACATATTTGAAGGGATATACTTGTGTACAGCAGGGTTTGTGATTTTAATAATTATTATATGGAAAACAGTGGGCTTAAAACGTGACAAGTTTCCATGAAAGTACGAGGCACCATCGACCTCGCTCAAAAAGCTTAGTTTGTGAATCGGGGATGATTTTTCATGGATTAGGATATCGATTTAAGTGTTTTTTTTTTTTTTAAATAATATCATTTTGGTAAAAAAATAAAAAAATAAAATAAAAATAGACATGCTTGAACCAATCCTCGAATCAAATCAGTACAAGTGAAGGTCACGCGTCATCATTCCATGAATCAAATTTGTCATGGTACTTGTGCTAGTTTCTTTATATAGCAGTTTGTTGACGTATATTTCTCAATAAACAATAAATTATGGAACAATGACCAAGTATGCTAGCAACTATTAAAGCACCCATTTGCTTAATTGCTTGAACGCGAAGTCTGGAGTCTTTTTTCCTGCATTAAATAATTTGATTTGTTGTTCATACATGTTGGATTGAAGGGTTCGAGTGTTTAGTTAAATTAGGCTAATTAAATTAGATGATCTTTACGGTAAAACTCTTGTTATTCTGGGTATCCAATTAGATTTTGTGTGTGTGGCACAAAATGATTTGTGCAATTTTGAGTGAAAAAGAAAAAAAAATTGGCACCTCCAATTCTTTTATTTCATAATAATAATAATTTTGTCCCACATTTTTTTTTTAATATATTACTTTTACCATTGAACCGGCAGTAAATTTGCTCGTACAATTTTCGAAAACGAGAATAATAGAATAGATATCATCAGTAATAAAAATAATAGGTATTATAATTGAAAACTCCAACAATAGGCATATCAGTTAAGTACTCCAAATAACAATCAATGTTAAATTCTAAAGGTTAATAATCCATAATTAGAGTATAATGCTGAACATTAAAAAAGTACAATAATATGTTTTTTTAAAACATATAATAATCGAATAAAGGTAATAAGGCTCCATTTTAAAATCTTATAATACAATATATATATATATATTCTTCAAGTTTTTTTATAACTTTTTTCTTAATCTTTAGCATTGATTGTTTAAATAATGAATACTTATCCAATGGTCAATATTACACATTAGTAACCTTTATCTCTAACAAAATATTAGTTAATATTTATTGATGTAGAAAATATAATATATTATTTATTGTAAAGGTGGTTTGTTTTTATATTTCATATTATTTTTTAAATTATTATTTTTTAATATTTTCAAATTATTTTAATGTGCATATATTAAAAATAATTTTTTTTAAATAATAATAAAAAATATTTAAATATATTTTTAAATAAAAAACACTTTTAAAAAACTACAATAATATCAATCCCTTTTAGTAATAAATTCTATTTCCTTAAAAATCAGACCTCGAATTTTTAATTAATCACATACCTTTTGATGTTATCAACAATTTGTTTTTCTTTTTTTTTAAAAACAAAATCCTTGCATGGCTCTGAATTTTTATGCATATAATAAAAAGCTTACACGGGGATATTGTGCTCCTTTTCTTTTTCTCTCTCTCATCTCTCTCTCTCTCTCTCCCCCCCCCCCTCCCCCCTTGCCTCCTTCAAACCCATCTTTATAAATCCAAATATAGCTCATAATTGAGTGAAAAGATCAGTCTTTTGCACCGAGTCCTTGTTTTTTCTAATCCCAAAAGTCTGGTGCCAACTGTCAGGCCAGTTCTTGTATTGCTTGCCTAGGTGGGTTCTTGATGTCGTTCTTGTTTAAGTTATAATTCATGTTTTGTGTTTGGAATATCTTGAATACTTTTCAACTTGTGTTAGTGTTTTTATGATCAGCTTGGTTTGCAAGTTGGAGGAAGTGTTTTGTTTTCTGTCTTTCCATGCAATGTGTTTGCCTTTTCAACCGAGTGAAAATAAACAAAGAGAGCTTTATTTGTGTGCTGAATTGAATTGCTTCTGTGGATCTTATGTTTTTCCCTGTCCGCGCTTTGCCAATCTGTCAATCTTGCTTGCATGAACTGGAAAAAAGGGTGGTGATGCTTTTTTGGATATTTGAGGTTTATTTTTTGAATGAGAAGGTTCAAATATCTGGGCTTAAATAGCTAGGATATTTTTTTTGTAGACCCCATTTTTGTTGCTTCAATGCTATTCTGTGGATCCCATTCTCTGTTTTATCTCTTTCTCGTTGCCCTTATGTCATTTTGTGTTTGTCTTGTTTGATGAATATGCTAAAGATGCTCATGCCATTTATTTCAGCCCGATAATTAGATTTTGTACAGCCATAGAAATGTGTTTCACTCTGTTTTTTTAAGATGTGTCAGTGATTTTGATCTAGTACTCTTAGTTTCTTACATACTGGGATTGAGATTTTTGTGTGGCTTATAGGGATTACTGAGCACTTAATTTACTTTCAAACAAAAATGTAGGAGACTCAATTGCTCTAAAAGCACCATCATCCCACCAAATTGGTGATTGGAGGTTGGGTTACTAAAGTGAGCGTATGCCTGGAAACCAGTACAACGGTAACTCTACCCTTAACTCAGATCGTGTCGGACGGCTCTTAAAGATAAGAGAGCGAAGGAGAAGTATCAGGTCTGCCTATTCAAATGATGTAACTGATAACCATAGAGGAACTGAACCATGTGAAAATGATTTGCGCACGCGAGAAGGTGACAGCTTAAACAATTCAATTATCGAACAATACTTGGAAGGAGCTATCGCAGAGGGATATGAAAAGCTGGATGTCAGGCCTTTAAGGCAACGGCTGTTGGTGGTAGCTAATAGACTACCTGTATCTGCTGTTAGAAGAGGTGAAGACTCATGGTCTTTGGAGATAAGTGCTGGGGGCTTAGTAACTGCTCTTCTAGGTAAGCAATTCAAATATTTACTACATTGATTTTTGTTATAATCATTTAATGGAATGGAGATAACAATTCATGTAGTGGACCCCAAAGTAATTGAGACTTATAATACTCGAGTTGGGTTTGTCAATGAAATTATTCATTCCTATTGTTCAGGCTTCTGTATTTCGTCTGTTTTGTTCTCTACTTAATTTTGTATTTTATCTTTATGCATTTTTTTTATTCCTCTTGTGATCATGTACCTGATGCGTTTCGGACAACGTTAACCAAGGTGTGAAGGAGTTTGAGGCGAGATGGATTGGTTGGGCTGGAGTTAATGTGCCAGATGAAGTTGGCCAGAAGGCGCTTACTAAAGCTTTGGCTGAAAAGGTGAAAAATTCTGTGCTAGAAACCTTTTGAACTTGAACTTTTCTCGACTTGCTCATTCTCGCATGTTATACCTAACAAATCAAAAGTTTCTGATTATCTCCTTTTCTTCAATTATTGCAGAGGTGTATTCCAGTATTCCTTGACGAAGAGATTGTTCATCAATATTATAATGGCTACTGCAACAATATATTGTGGCCCCTCTTTCATTACCTTGGGCTTCCACAAGAAGATCGACTTGCCACGACCAGAAGTTTCCAGTCTCAGTTTGCTGCATATAAGAAGGCAAACCAAATGTTTGCTGATGTGGTGAATCAGCACTATGAGGAGGGTGATGTTGTCTGGTGCCATGATTACCATTTGATGTACCTCCCAAAATGCCTTAAAGAATACAATAATAATATGAAAGTTGGCTGGTTTCTCCACACACCCTTTCCTTCTTCTGAAATCCATAGGACGCTGCCATCTCGATCAGACCTATTACGTTCCGTTCTTGCAGCCGATTTAGTTGGGTAAGTTTCACTTATGTAATGCAAGTCTCATAAATCATATATAGCATAGCATTCCATTTTAGCTTTTGCTAGTATTGTTGATACGGTTAAATATTGACAAAGGAAAACGAATGGATTTGTTATTGTTTGAACTTCACTTAAGCTAGAACGGTTCATTCATTTCAAAATTTTGCATCCTCCACCTGAGTTAGTATCTCGTGTTCACTGTATTTGTGGTTAATGTAAGGGACTTTATTTCTGTTTGTCTTATGAACTCCCTTGTCTATTTAGAGACAAGTGCAAGTGAAACCTATTGATCCAATGAGCTTCATCTCACTTGTTTGTTTGTCTGTTTTGGCAGGCAAACAAAAAGTTGTTGTGCATTTAGGCTTGAAATGATCAGATTGAACTTCATCTGAGTTTTGATGGTTACAGTTAATGAGGGAAGCTAGAGAACAAATAGTAATTTAGGAAATGATTCCATAAATAACTGACTTCTCTGAACATTTTGATGTAGGGTCTTTAAATCTAGCATTATTGAGTGAAATATGTTTCTGTGTTCAGGGTTTGGATAGGTAGGAATCCAGAACTAGGGTTATCTCTAGTTTGACATTAAATCATTTGGTTTTAGAGGCCACTCTTGGTGGTTGGATATAACAGGAATTGCTTTCAAACTCACAAATATTTTTTTGATACTGCAAATTAATTTCATGGTAACATGAATATGACCCCTTTTCCTTTTGGATATTTTTGCTTCAGATGTAAGAGCATTCTTGCAGTATTTGCTAAGACTTATTATTACTCACGTCATTAACTTAACATGTTAATTTTTCCTCCAGATTTCATACCTATGACTATGCAAGACATTTTGTCAGTGCTTGTACACGTATTCTTGGGCTAGAGGGCACACCTGAAGGTGTTGAGGATCAAGGAAGGCTGACTCGAGTTGCTGCAGTATGTTGAATAGAATTATTCATTTGAATTCCCCTTGCCTTTTTTCACAGAGCCACTCCATGCTTTTTGGTGTTGCATCATAGCATGAGCAAATAAGGTTCTACTTCTGTTATACTAATCGTGCTCTTTCATCTTCTTGTAATCAGTTTCCCATTGGGATAGATTCAGATCGGTTCATAAGAGCTCTTGAACTCCCTCAAGTCCAGGAACACATCAAAGAACTGAAGGAAAGATTTGCTGGCAGAAAGGTAGATCTGATCCTTACTTGATTAAGTTCTTCATTTTCTAAAATATGGTAGTTTAAACTTATAAGATTTTCAAGTATGATCATGGCATTTATTGCATGTTTTTATGTTTTGAAGTACTTGAAACAGATGTAATAGGCATGGAATGGGAACTCTGATTTTTGTTGGCCATGGAAACTTGGAGCACCTCCAGTGCCAGCTGCCAAATCATACATAATTTGAGTTTCTTTTTTATTTCATGTCAGTTGAATTTTGTTTTCCATGAACACTTGAACATTCAGTTCTCAATTACTAAAATATTTGAGGGGCAAAAAAAGAAGAAAAGAAGAAACTGGTCAGCTGTTTTTGACCCATATTTTGTAAAATGATTAACTAGCTCCAGGCTCCAGCACCAGGACTAGCATGTTCTGAAATGAGCACTTCTCCTAAAAAACCTTCATGGTCATTTGTTCTGATCTTTACAGAGTTAAACCTTCATGTAATTATCTCACTGTCATCCCTTTTTGGCACAAATCATGTCATTAGATAATATTCTACTATCTCATTCCTGCTGAAATTATTATAATTAACAGGTAATGCTAGGTGTTGACCGCCTTGATATGATTAAAGGAATTCCACAGAAGATTCTTGCATTTGAAAAATTTCTCGAGGAGAATTCTATCTGGCGTGATAAAGTTGTTCTACTGCAGATTGCTGTGCCAACACGAACAGATGTTCCTGAGTGTATGATTTCTGACCCCCAAGAATATTTTAGTCATCATGTTGGCTTTCCAAACTGACTGCTCTATGGAATTTATGTCTTAAAGAGTTATATTGTCCCACATGCCCAAACAATAAATGCTACAAAAGAAAAGGTCTGGGAATCAAGTTGGATCTTAGCTTCTAACACTGGTTGTGTCCTATGTGTAAAAAAAATGTTCCAAATTGCACTGCTTACATTACTATTTTTTCCTAAATGATAGAAGCTACATTTATATTTTTTTGGTACTTTCTTTTTCAATTTTTCTCTATAGTGGAGGTCACTGTAAATTGAACCTAAGGTCTCTATGGAAACCCTCACCTCAGGCCTTACAACTAGAGTGAGCTCAGACCTTCAGATGGCACTCTGAAGGAAAATGAGGAATGTGAACATGAAAGCTGGATCTCAACTCTTGAGCATGCCATCATACCACAATTACACGAGGTTATTGCCCATCACGAGTTACATGCAAAATATTGAGTTGGGGTCAATTTATTTAGCTACCCTAATAAATTGGACATATTAAATGCCATTTTAGGATATTTTTACTCTCGCATGCCCTTGTAAATTTGTATTTTTTCTCATACAATCTTTTCAATTTTTGAAGGAAAATGTCCTAAAATCATCAGAGAAAAAAAAAACTTTTTTAAAAGTTAAAAAAAAATAAAATTTAATTTTCAAAAATTAAAATCTTTTTTGAAAAGGCAAGGAAAATTCCAAAAAGATTATAAAAATAGGTTTTACATGAAGCGGGTTATCAAATTTTTCACTAGTTTTCAATGTTTCTTATAGTTTTTATGATTTAGTTCATTTTTTTGGGATGCTCCAAGTTCTAACTTTTCTACCTTTTTCAATTCTATTCTTTATATTTCATTTTTTTTTTATTTTCTAGGATTTCGTAGTTTAATTGACTTTTTAAAATTAATTTATAATTTTTTTATGTTTATTGTTTTTGGTTTGAGGGGCATTAATTTTTAAAATTAGAAACTGACATGAGAGAAAACATGAATATACAAGGAGGACACAGGAGAGTGAAAAAACTGCATATGAGAGAATACTCCCAAATATATATACAAGGGTAGATAGATTACCATCTTTATTGAGTTGTTGATCTTAGGTGCTTATAGAAGTTAGTAACACTTACTAGATAACTCAAAATCCTCCTGGAAGAATGGTTTTATTTTGTTTTCTTGATTGTTTCCTGATAAAGATGTAGTTTATTAATAGTTTTATCATTTTGTACTGGTTTCTTGTCTCATAACTCGTTATTATTTCCTTGATAAATTCGTTGGTTACTTAACAAACTGGGTTTAGATTTCCTTAATTTCATTTCTTCTGATTTTTCCTTGAGGTGCATCAATTTCTTTTTTGTCTTCTAGTGTATTTATATCAGCAACGTTAGGCTTTATTGACTTTGATGTGCTTGTTGCTGTCTCATCCATGAAAACAGATCATTGACTCTTTGCCTTGTGTTGCATTCCAAACAGCTTTTGTGCCTTCTTGAAAAAGATAAATCAGCAAGTTTTTCTTGTTATATTCACAGATCAAAAACTTACAAGCCAGGTCCATGAAATCGTTGGACGCATTAATGGCAGATTTGGAACATTAACTGCTGTTCCAATACACCACCTGGTATGTTTTTTTATTTTTCAGCTCAATGTTGGATTATAACTGAAATTTTTGAGGTGCATTATAGATTGCTTGACAAATTACTATTTGAAAGAAGTAAATTTATCATTGACTGCATCTTGATCTCATTTTCAGCGATGTGTTAGGGCTGCAAATCTATTCTTGTTGGTTCAAAGACAGTCCCCACCAGAACATTTGAACATTTGTACGAAAACAATATTAGTTGTATATGGTAATTAAACATGATGATAGCAACACATGTTATCATGACCGTTTCTATCAAATCATAATTTCAAATAATTTACGTGTGTCTAAACCAAATACGTGAAATAAAAGAGCTACCCGCCATAAACATTATGCCTCATATCTAAACTCATTCAGATCTCTGTTTCAGAAAAAAAAGGAAGTGCCAAAGGGCATTTGGCCTTCATATTGAAAGGAAAATCCTGGCATATGAAGCTATAGCCAAACATAATTGAATGTTCTTACATTCTATGTCCAACTGAAGTGGGAGCCATAGAGAAAACGTTTGGAGAAAACAAAGGGATTTTATATGAGAGACAACAGTTTTTGTGTGCTAAGTTTTTTTCAGGTCTCAACAATACAATACAGTATGGGAAAAAAAAGAAAAAATAACAAAACAGACAACAGGATGTCAGTTTTTGAGCTGGGTGGTTTATAAATAAGAGGAATCTGAAGACCAGGGTTAGGTTTCTGCTTGCCTGTGGGGTATTTTACTGTAGTATTAGAACAACTTTAAATATTCTTACTCTGCTCCTGAAAAAAAAGGGCTTGTTTTATCTTAGTCATCTTCTAATGGCTCAATCTTGCATCTGGGGATCATTAATGGGAAATTCCTGAAGCAGTTTCTTTTGTGCTTACAGGATCGCTCTCTGGACTTCCACGCCTTGTGTGCTTTATATGCAGTTACTGGTAATTTTTTCATCCCTTAACTTAGGTTTTCCTACTATCTTCATTGTTTTATAGTTTTTTTCTATTTATGCATGAGATTAACCGTATTGTTATTTTTCCAACTGAAAACAATGGAGCAGCCAATATTAGTGGCTCTTATTACCAGTTGTCAAATATGGTTTCACTAAAAGACTCTTAATCATAATGCCCTTATTTTGACCTTTCTAGACCTGTTTTTAAGAAATCTTATCTCTAACTTAAGCTTTTACCCACAATCGATACGTATCTTCTTAAGTGCAGCTGCCATGTAAGAGATAAATGTTTCTGTTTTGGCAACTACTATGTGGCTATGTGCATATGGGCAGCACACAAACGTGTTTTACTGAAAACTTTTTGACCTATGGATTGATCATGTGCTATATCTTTGGATTTGGATGTTTATTTCCTTAATTTTCTCAAGTTTCTCTTCTGAATTTATTTCATTAACCCCCCATTTCCTTTACCAGTCATTTTAAATTTTTTAATCCCTCTTACCATTTCCACAGTAAATCTTGCTATGTGGCAATAAAGTATCAAACAGAACAATTTCTCCATCATTCAGAAGCACTGCAGATTAAATTATCAATGATAATAATGAATTATAAATATAATGATAACAAAAAAAATAATGACAAGGTAAAGATTGAAATGACAGCCAATACTGAAGTTCACATCCTTGCTGGTTATTCAAACTGCAGCCTATAAACTGTTTCAAACTCTTGCATCAGTTAGATGCTGCCTCATTTATTGGACGACAACAGAATCCTTGTTTAAAATGATGCTTATCTGAAAAACTATATTGAACACATTTGTATGTAACAGGATGGATATGCAAGTGGGGGTGCAAATATTTCCTGGATAGCTGCATATATATAATCTGAGTGGGGAATGACTTCAAAAGCCAAATAATCATAAAAGCTAAATAATAAGTTGAAACTTATGAAGTGCAATGCAACTAGAATAATATCATTTTGAGACGTCAATTTGTGTTTGTGCACCGTCTGTGCTTGTGTGTGTTTAGTAGCATATCCTTTGTGCATTACATTGTACTTATCAAGAATTGTTACATGAATATTATCTAAACCCAAGACAATGACTATGACACGACGATACTAAATTGACATCACTTTGGTTTTTGTTCCTGTAAACTTTTCCAAACACATTTGCATCTCTTGTATGTTAGCTCATTATTAGGAGAGATATGGAGTTTGTTCAAGACAATGTTCATGTTCATCTGAACAGCCATATCACACATTCCTCTAAATGGAGTGAACACATGCATCTATGCATGCACTAGCACTCGTGCGCACATGTATGTATATATTTTTATGAGCAAATATTTTTGTATGAAATCCTATTTCTTCAGAAGTTATTTTATTTACACATCCATATCTTACTCTGCTCATCTTCAGTATTTAAATATGGGCCTTTCCTTCTGTATTATTTGTTCTATCTGGAAATTTCCAAGCAGGATTTTATACTATTGTTTAATGTTTTGAGTCTCATCTTATTATTACTTGTGAAATGCCATTCTTCCAAGAATTGACTATGAAAGTATGCCATCTGTTCTAGAGTACCACATGGTGTCGGATTTACAGCCAGTTCATGAAGTTAGAAGATTTGAAATCAGACAATGTATTAATATCAGAGTGTCAGTAGCGGTCAATGCTTTCATTTTAGACTTTGGGCAAACTTCAAGTACTAGAATTTTGTCTCTGAATGTTGACAGTGTTAATCACAGTGAAAATCCACAATGTTTTCTCCTAAAAGTGGAACTCTCACTGGTTTAATGGTATTGTTATTGAAATGGAATGAACATACAAGAAACCTGATCTGTTTTGCCGATGATAATTTGTCATTCCCCATAATTTTTGTTCTCTCCCTATGCAGATGTTGCTCTCGTGACTTCTTTGAGGGATGGAATGAATCTTGTCAGCTATGAATTTGTAGCATGCCAAGATTCAAAGAAAGGTGTGCTCATTCTTAGTGAGGTAATTACAGATGAGTTAAAATGTGTGATGTCTAGATTTTATCTAAAATCTGTGATGTTGTTTATCTCTTGCAAGTGCGAAAACGTCGTTCTTATGTAACTATTGTTGTATCTTTTAATGGATCTCTTGTTTCCTTTTATTGCCTTAATGTTTTGGCTCAACATGGCTGGATCTGACACCTTCTCTCATGTAGCAACAAGCAGCAACTTTCATAGTCACCAATTGCTTGGAAAATAAATTTAATGTTGAAGTTAGTGAACTAAAGTTTCCTTCCGAATAACTAATGGAGGACATGTATTAGTTTTCAAAATATATGACAATTGTTTTTACCTCCTGTGAAATAATTTGGTAAACAATGAAACTGGAATTCCCACAAACTTCATGGCAGAAGACCTGGTTTTTAAATTGTAGTATATGATTTTGACATGTGCAGGATTCTATAGTGAAGCTCTATGATTTTGACATGTGCAGGATTCTGTAGTGAAGCTCTATGATTTTTATCTCAGCAATACATGTAGAGTTATTTTGTCTACTGATGACCAAATACAAGCTCCATGCACACCAAACCTTGATGCTGTGTTTTTCTGCATTGATTTGGAGTGAAAATCAATCGTATATTATAAATTGTCAATAGCTGTATATTTGAATAATTACTATCTGTATTTCATGGATTAAAATCTCCCAGTCTTTAAAAAAATAGGTTTTTTTTTGTATTTTTGTAGTTTGCAGGTGCAGCCCAATCTCTAGGTGCTGGAGCAATCCTTGTGAATCCTTGGAACATTACTGAAGTTGCTGATTCAATACTACAAGCTTTAACTATGTCCCCTGAAGATAGAGAGAAGCGACATCGCCACAACTTTGTCCATGTGACAACCCACACTGCTCAAGAATGGGCTGAAACTTTTGTGAGGTACACTTGTAACAGCAGAAATTATATTTGAGAAAAAGACCTAAAGTAATTTAGGTCTTAAATCCTTTTTGGATATAGGTAACTAGGTTGTTGATATTATTTTTTATTGTAATTAGTGGTCTTATGAGTTCACAGCATGGAAGAAACCTATTAAATGCAACCCCCTTGTGCTACCATAACCTTGTCCTAAGGAACTACCTTCTTTCTCTGACACAATGCATCAGAATACACTTCTATTGTGATTTTATGCACTTGAATTTGAGAAATTGTGTTTCTTGATATTTGCTAAGCTGGCTTCATGCTTCACAGAGAAGGATTCTTTTTTCATCCGCATAAGGTTGTCGGGAGACCTTGCAGGGTTATTCTTTAGCACCTATGAAGAAGTAGGATAGATTAAGTCTGGATGAGCGAAATTGATTTCAATATTATGGCCTTTAATAAGTTTATTACTTTTGAATGCTGTTGGTGCATGTTAATAAATAACCATACCACATGTGTAGAATGAAGTAAAACTGAAAATAATTGATCTGTACCAATAACCCTTAAATAGTGATGAATAGTCCTCATTGAGTATGTGAAAATGAAAATCTTCTGGTGTTTTTGTTTAGCAAATATTGTCATGTATCATATTGCTAATAATCATAATTCAACCTACAAATGTGTGGTGCTATTATATGAAAAGTTAATATGTAATGTGGCTATTTTGATATTTTGCAGTTTTATGAAAACAAGAATAGAAATTTCTAGCTTCTCAACTTTCATCTTGTGGTGCTAAACTTTGATTTTTGAATAATTTCTTTACAGTGAACTGGATGATACAGTTATCGAGGCAAAGCTAAGGACCAAGCAAGTGCCACCTCCACTTCCAGAAGAAGATGCAATTAGTCGATATTTGCAGTCTACTAATCGATTGCTCATACTGGTATGCTGCTTTTTATACATATATAAGTACTGGTCTGCTCTTTTAAAGTTTGAAAAAAATTCAATGTCTCGGCTCAGAATAAGAAATCCTGTTACAAGTGTATTTTAGACACATGCTAGAATTTGTGCGACTTTGTTCTGTTAGGAATTTAGACAATCAATCTGTAGTGAAAGAATTTCATTCATGTCCTTCACTCTAATTTTTTCCCTAGCCTATTAATTGTAGTCTGTGTCCCAAGTTGTTGAGGAATATGCTGAGTCAACACGCGCGCGCGCGCGCGCACACACCAATCTAAATGCAATTAAATAAAACATTAAATCACTCAAAGTTGAGCTGAAAATAAAAATTCTAGATCTCGGAGAAAGCGCCAATTTCTACCTTTATCCCATGCCTTAAAGCCTACTAGCACCGTATTAAAAATTGCATCTGAATTATGTTGAGTGAAGCAGCCCGACAGTGATGGATAAGGTCATTTTCTCATCTGTTTTACATGGTGATCATCTTGGCATCACCCATTGCCTCAATAATCATTAAATTCATACAAAATAAATTCATGACATGAATATTTCTGCTAGTTTTCTGAACAAAGCATAACCATGAACATATTAAATGGGAGTTGCCTGTCATTTTAAATAAGTGTTTTTCTTCTTTCAAGAATGATATTGAAACCCTAACGTGGAGTTTGGAATATTTCCATCATAGTTTAATATATGGTTTAAGCACCTTATTTTAATTGTTTTAAAAATGTTTCTGTGCTTTCTTTCTTCCATCATATTATTGCTGTGTACAATACAGGGATTCAATGCAACATTGACTGAACCAGTAGACACTCCTGGGAGAAGAGCTGACCAAATTAAAGAAATGGAACTGAAATTGCACCCAGAGTTAAAAGAAGCATTGACAGCACTTTGCAGTGATCGAAAGACAACGATTGTTGTTCTCAGTGGGAGTGATCAAAAAACATTAGATGATGTATTTTCTCTATTTCACATTAATTTCCTATTTACCTTGTTATGAAAATGTCTAAACCAAGTGTTATCTCTTCCTCAGAACTTTGGAGAGTATGACATGTGGTTGGCAGCAGAGCATGGAATGTTTTTGCGACTTACAAAGGGAGAATGGATGACAACAATGCCAGAACATTTAAATATGGAATGGATTGACAGTGTGAAGGTGCTTCTGTTATAATAGTTTTCATTTTTAATCTTCCATTCTTGCCTATAGCCATATAACACATTTCACTTCTTTTCAGCATGTTTTTGAGTACTTCACAGAACGAACTCCCCGATCACATTTTGAACTCTGTGAAACATCACTTGTATGGAATTACAAGTATGCAGGTTAGTGTCTTTTTGGAATTTGGACCAGTTAATCATTCAAATTTATTTATCTCTGCTTGCTTCCTTGTCATTTTATTCTGATTATTACTATGATTGTAGATGTTGAATTTGGAAGGCTTCAAGCAAGGGATATGTTGCAACACCTCTGGACAGGCCCAATTTCGAATGCCTCTGTTGATGTGGTCCAAGGGAGTCGATCAGTTGAGGTTCGAGCAGTTGGTGTCACAAAGGTAACAGTATGATTGATATTATTAAAATTATTGACATCAATAATTTTTTTTTTCTAGTACAAAAGTTTGTTTGTTCTGTATATGACAGTAGTATTTATTCAGGGGGCTGCTATTGATCGTATACTGGGAGAGATTGTCCATAGTAAATCCATGATAACACCAATTGATTATGTCCTATGCGTTGGCCATTTTCTGGGAAAGGTAATTTCGTCTACTTTAATCTCACTAGCAATATTAAGCAGAAAATACTGGGAGACCAAAATCTGAATCTGATGTTGGTTTTCAAGACTTGGTCTATGTACTTGAACAAGTCGTGATCATGCTGGATTTATTTTGAACATTGATTTAGCTTATAATAGGCTTGTACTGTGTCATAAATGGAAATTATTGTGAATTTTATTAAGTCGGAAAGCTGAAATGACAAAATAACCAATGTGATAATCATGTGCAAAAGTTTCCTTTTGTTGGCAGCTTGAATAAACTTGCTTGAGGATTCAATATGACAGCAACGACAATGCTTTCAAAATCATCTGTCTTAAAAACCTTCTTAGATTTAATCCCAAGATATACGAAGTACCTTTTGCCCTTCAAATGGCTCATTAAGCTCAAATGTCGAGCATTCATGTAAACAATTCTTTATCTCCACGTGTATATTCTCTCAAACACGGTATTGGTCATAAACCTCAGATGTCAGATCTAGCAGACCATCCTCTAGTCATGCTGATCCTGCAATGGCTGTGCCTTGTTCACATAACACTTTCTGGAATTTTAATTGACTGTTAAATGTTTGCAAAACATGTTCTCAATTCAGGCCTCAAGTTCTTTGTAAATTAACTGTCTCTGTCTCATCTATACTGCTCAATGGAAAACACGTCTATTGACTCGGTGTGCATGCATTTTTAACTCGTGTACTTGATCATCAGGATGAAGATGTGTACACCTTCTTTGAGCCAGAGCTCCCTTCTGATGGCTTAGCAGTTGCAAGAAGTAAGCAAAATGATGGACTGAAACTACCAAGTGATAGACGACCTTCTATGAAGCTCCCAGTCATTAGAAGCGCGCCTAAATCATCTCAAGGTAAGGCACAACGACCTTCACTAAATCCCGAGAAGAGAACAGCTAACCACAGCTGTGGGAGTGGGCGACGGGCATCCGCGGAAAAGATTTCATGGAACGTGCTTGATCTCAAGGGAGATAATTACTTTTCCTGTGCTGTCGGTCGAACTCGCACAAATGCTCGATATCTACTCGGATCATCAGATGATGTCGTGTCCTTCCTAATGAAATTAGCCAATGCATCTACGTGAGACACGTAGTGCTGAAGTTGAGAAATGTTTCTCGCCTGCAAATGGTAACTCAAAAGTCCAGGAACCAGGTGTGGTTTTTGAAGGCAAGATTGGTGAGGCAACAGAAACAGTTCGAATGTTGTAACATCAATAGCTAGCCTAGAATACTTTGGTGTGCCCGCCCTGGCCTCACACAAGCAAGGGTGTTGATAAGTCTGAGTAATTATCTCCAAATTGGGTTTCCAATATTCAAGTCCTATTTTATCTCTAATATTAGCTGTAGAAATATATTCTAGAATCCCTGTAAACATGAGATTGTATCCTGATAGAATTAGCTTTCCATATAGTTAGCCAATTAGCTCGAAACTAGAGGATCTGTAAAGTAGAGCTTTGTAAAAGTGGCTATTTATACTGTGCTTGTAACAGAGAAAAGCAAGCTGAATAGGATTGAATCTCTTCACGTATTCTTAGACAACATTTTTAAACTACACGGCATGCCTACTTCAATGGTCAAAGACAGAGACTCTACTTTTACAAGCTCATTCTGGAGAGAGTTGTTTAAATTACCAGGCACTGAGTTAAAGTTTTCAATTGTCTATCATCCTCAGGCGGACAGGCAGACAAAGATTGTGAACAAAATGGTGGAGCAATATCTGAGGTGTTTCTTAGGGGACCGACCCAAGGGGTGGTCTCAACACCTACCACTAAAGAGTGGTGGTACAACACAACTCATACATCCACTAAGCTAACCCTATTTGAATCAGTCTATGATTATCCCCCCCAAAAATTAATGCAATTCATACCAGGCACCACAAGGGTACAAGAAGTGGAAAATACCTTGAAAACACTGGATGAAATCCTCAGCATCCTCCAAGCTAACCTGCATCAAGCACAGGAAAGAATGAGAAGGTATGCAAACCATAGACATAAAGATAGAAGTTTTGAAGAAGGGGACTAGGTTTACCTCCATTTGCAACCTTACAAGCAACGGTCAATAGCTCAAAGAAAGAATATGAAGTTATCTCCCAGATTTTATGGGCCCTTTCAAGTGCTGAAGAAAGTTGGACTGGTAGCTTACCGTTTGGATCTACCACCAGAGTCAAAAATCCACCCTGTCTTCCACGTGTCGTGTTTGAAGAAGAAACTGGGGCAAAGACACCAACAAGTGGTGACGCTACCCCCCACTGATAAAGATGGGGTTGTTCATCCAGAGCCTGAGGAGATTGTGGGGAGTAAAATGACGAAGAGGAAGGGAAAGGCAGTGACTGAGGTGTTGGTGAAATGGAGAGGCTTAGGAGCAGAGGAAGCTTCATGGGTGGTATATGCAGATTTGGAAAAAGAGTTCCTTGACCTTGTGGGCAAGGTCATTTAAAGGGGAAGGCATTGTTATGTGCCCACGTGATAGGAAGGGGCATGGCCTCACAGGGGAAGGTCTCTCGTACCTCCATCTAAACCTCTAAAAGAACTACTTAATCGAATCATAAGAGGGAAACCCAAGGTTAGCTATGAAACAGTCCTTCACAATAAATTTAAATATCCTATGTATAACTATGTATCCTACTATAGATTGTCAAAAGAAAAAATGACATTTGTACATCAATTATCTATTGTATCTATTCCTAACAATGTGTAGGAAGCCTTTGACCATTCTAGATAGAGGGAGGCAATGAATGAAGAGATGAAAGTCCTTCAAAAGAACTCAACATGGGAAGTTGTTGACTTGTTGAAAGGAAAGATACCTGTTGGGTGTAGGTGGGTCTTCACCATTAAATTCAAAGCCAATGGAACTATTAAATGGTGTAAAACAAGACTTGTCGCCAAGGGATATACTCAAACATATGGAATTGATTATATGGAGACTTTTTCACCAGTGTCAAAATTAGTATTGTTTGTATTTTACTATATGTAGCAGTAAATCTTGAGTGGCCTCTACATTAGTATGATGTAAACAATGCATTTCTACACGGAACTCTTCAAGAAGAAGTGTATTTGGAATTGCCTTTTGGCTGTAAACAACAAACTGGAGGTAATATATAGGTCTTAAGGTTGATAAAATCCCTATATCGTTTGAAGCAGTCACCTAAAGCGTGGTTCAGAAGGTTCATAAGTTTTATGAAGGCAGTTGGTTACATGCAAAGTAACTCAGATCACACATTATTCATGAAGCATAATGAAAAACAAATCACAACTCTCATTATGTACGTTGATGATATGATAGTGACTGGAAATGATCCTGTAGAAAGGAAAAGACTACAAAAGCATGTTGCAAGTGAGTTTTAGATGAAAGACCTTGGAGAATTGAAGTATTTCCTTGGAATTGAATTGTCAAGATAAAAAAAGGTATTTCTATCACAAAAAATATGCCTTAAACTTACTAAGTGAAATTGGTATGACAACATGCAATCCAGCTAGCACTCTTATGGAAGAAAACTTGAAACTACATGGTGATTCAAATCAAGTCCTAGTAACAAGGAACATTATCAGAGGTTGGTTGGAAGATTAATGTATCTTGCACATACTCGACCTAATTTAGCTTATGTGCTGAGTGTTGTTAGTTAATTTATGCACTCTGCAAGCGAAGAACATGTAAATGATGTCATTCGTATCTTACGCTACTTAAAGTCATCTCTAGAAAAAGGAATTTTATTCATAATTTGGATACTAACGGCTATATAGATGCTCATTGGGCTGAGTCTATTCAAGATTGATGTTCTACATCCAGTTATTTCACGTTTATAGGATGGGAACTTGGTTACATAGCGAAATAAAACACAAGAGATAGTTGCTATATCCAGTGCCGAAGCTGAATATAGAGGATTGGCTAAGGCTATATAAAAATTGTTGTGGATTAGAAATCTGATGATAGATTTATAGATTAAGCCAATCAACCCTATGAAGTTATATTATGATAATAAGACAACGTGTGATCCTGTCCAACATGATAGCACTAAACATATTGAAGTTGACAGACATTTTATCAAGGAGAAACTAGAAGAGAAATTAATTGAAGTTCCTCATGTTTGATCTCAACACCAGCTTGCTTATATGCTAACCAAGGCACTGTCAAACCAAGCGTTTTAATGACTATCTCAACAAACTAGGACTTAGTGACATCTACGCACCAACTTGAGAGGGAGTGTTGATAAGTCTGGGTAATTATCTTCAAGTTAGATTTTCAATATTCAAGTTCCATTGTATCTCTAATATTAGTTGTAGAAATATATTTTAGAATATTTAGAATCCTTGTAAACATGTGATTGTATCCTGATAGAAATAGTTTTCCATATAGTTAGCCAATTTACCCAAAACTATAGGATCTGTAAAGTAGAGCTTTGTAAAAGTGGCTATTTATACCGTGCTTGTAACAGAGAAAAGCAAGTTGAATAAGATTGAATCTTTTCCCGTATTTTGCATATTTCTAACTAAGGGCATCGTACTGCAAACCAAAAACAAGAAAGATAAAAAAAAGAGCAGCAATTCACTACAGTGACCTTTGTTGAAAGATCTGAGGAAGAGAACTCTTGCAGCTTTTGTATCTTCACTTCCATTCTTTTGCTTCTTTTGTCCCTAATGTTTATTTTTGTGCAAAATTTTGGAACGAGCACTTGCAAAAGGAGCAATTATGTTAGAAAATGAGGCTCGTTAGCTTCTCCTAGTGCATGTGTGTATAAGAGTTGTGATACCCTTCTCTTTTCCATTAAAGAAGTACTGATATCCTATGAATTGCATATGTGCTTTGAATCCTGAAAACAATGATACCGACCTTCAAGGACTAGCCAGAGACACTGAGCCTGGGTGCAAATACGATATATAAAAACCAATAGAATAATTGCATGACAAGTTAATATTTATGTGACTTTTTATGTATTCTCATTACATAATGATGTAACACAGTTATGTTTCAATATAATTTATTACAACTAAATAAATAACATAACTCTTATTTTTTTAATCTTATTTTAGTTCTCAAGTTAATTTTAGATTTTGGGCAAAAGTGAGAAATCGAGCTTGGTGAGAAGTAGCTAAATTATTATACATGCGTTTTTCATTGCATTAATAATGCCAAATAAGGTGACATATGTGATTCAACAAGCATAGTCAATAAAAAATCATACACAAAATTATTTATGTGATTCAACAACTTAGACTCGCTCTAATAGCCAGATGAATAGAGAAATCTACTATGAAAAATAAATAATTACACGTATCACATGAAATTGGTCTCTAACCCCAAACTCAAAAGTAATCCAAACCTTACTCTCTCTTTTTCTCACCTCTCTATAGCAATCAAAGTATAGAGAATGAAAACACAAATAAATAAGTCTTGCTGTAACATATAAAAACTTTAGGGTTTTATATGAACTAAGTACATACTTTTTTTTTTTGTTATTTGGACTTATAATTAAAGACAAACCTAATAAATCTCTATACTAGCTTAAATTATGTCGATTTATGAAACTTGAACTCCTATTTGATTGCCTCCACCAAACACCTCTCAAGTACTATGCTAACCTACCAAATACAAGTAATGATTGAACTTAATTATATAGATATATTTTGTCAACACAACTACAATACTTTTAGTTGTAGCAATTTACTTCACTAATATCATTTAGAATGAAATGATACCTGCCATCTTTATGTGTAGTTTTTTTTATGTTACATCCAATTATTTGATAAATGAATAACATATAGTCTATCATTGTATACATTCAAGTCATGTAACAAACCAAAATTATCAACCGAACCTCTCATATAATCAACATTTGTTATAGACAAAGCAATTATGGATTAAAACATTATTTGCTGATTAATAGCAAACCCTAAAAGTAAAAACATAACTTGGAGTGACCTTTTTTTTTTTTAATCTAAACCACCATCATAATCTAAATCTACAAAGCCCTAAATATTGCTTCTAACGCTACTACCCCTATTATATACTAGACCAACATTTATATTACCTCCAACATAACAAAATATATATTTCACGAACTACCAATAAATTTTACTAGACTTCTTTTAAACTTGATACACATATTAACAACATGTGAAATGTGATGTGATCCTAACTTCAACACCAAAAAATCCATTTGGGATTTTATTAGGTCCAATCATTAGATTTAAAGCAAAGAGGTTCAAAGAGGTAATTAATGGACTTTTTCAGGATACATGGACTAGGGTGGACTTCGATAGCCTTGATTAATTTGATTAATATTCAAGAAAGACTTGTAAGGGAGAATCCAAACATTATAGAAATATTGAAGACAAATATTCAAATTTACTAGTTTTAGAGCTACAAAATGAATTTTGATGCAACCCTAGTTGCATTGGAAAGTAAACATCTACAACTTTTCATTAATATATGCTAGACCTTATAAATTCTCAAAAAAATATAGAACCATTCATTTAAAGGTGACATTCAATTCTGCTAGTAGATTGTAAAACTCAACTTTTCTAATTTTAACTAGTTGAGCTATAACTTATTTATCTTTGAGTTTATTTTAGGGCCTACAACATTTAAAGGTTTTTTGGGCTAAGTATTATTTTATTATATTAGTTATTTTGGGATTTTATTGTGCTACAACCTATATCAAGTTTAAGTTTATTAGGGTTAGATTTGTACTATATAAACCAATTATGAACATTTTTTTTTTTTTACTTTATGATTTCTTTTATAATATTTTTGCATATTTAGGAGATTATAAGTTTTATATATGCATGGTTGTTTGTAAAAAATAATGTTTTTTTTTTAAAAAAAAAAATGTGTGGGAGTTTATGTTTTTGTGTTTATTTGTTTTAATGGCTTTCTTCTCTAGGCTATTTTTTAATGTCCATTTGTTTTTACTATTTAGATGCAATTTGATTTTGTTTCTTCCTATCAATTACTAAGTCCCCAATTAACTTAGTTTTATTTTGGTCCCTTTGTTTTCTTGCTTTGTGTTTTCGGTCTCTTTTGTCCATTTTTCTTCATTTCTTATTTTTTTATATTTGTATTTGTTTTTAAAAAGGCAACAACAAATATTTTAAAATGAATGTATTAATAGTTGATCACATGGAAAGAAAATTCTTGAATTTTGGATTCATTTGAAAAAGGCATTGAAAAATGACATAAATGTGTTAAAACTATTTGTTCACTTTTTTGTTAAATTATTTTTAAAATTAAGGTTAAAAATCAAGTTATGAAGAAATAGATTAATACAAGTTTAGTAAATATATTTAAATGCTTGGAATGATGGAGATGTTAAAATTTGATGAATTGTATGTTTTTTTGTCCTCATATATGTTGAAAATGTGTCAAATTATTTGTTGGGTTGAATTAATTGTTAGACAAATGGTTGGATGGCTATGATTAAACATGCATTAATAGTTTATGTTTGGGAGTAGTAAGAGAAGCATCCGAAGTGGGATTTGACTTCTCGAGAGCTTATATAATAGGAGCTCAAGGTATGGGTTACCCCCTTGCCTTTTTAATAATTTAAGATTCTTTTATAATTGTTAGCTTTTTATGAAAAAAATGTTTTTGTTGTCTATAATTGCTTATCATGAGATATCTTGTCTACAAGGTAAGATATTTGTATGTGTTTTGTTAATATATTTGTGATTGGTAATCAACCACAATGATACACACACACACACACACATATTATAATTGATTGCTACAATGATAATTTTTATGTGATTAGAAATTGATCACAACAACAAACATCAATATGTAAATCTAATCAACACAAATATGAAAAATTAAAGTGTGAAATTTAAAATGACCAAAATGGTAGACATTAACATGCAAAATGGTAATGATTGCAACATCAAACAATAACATGTGATAAATTTGGTGATTTGGATAACTATTATAATATATTAGTAAGTTGGTCATTTGGACATAGATTAAAAACGACCACACATGTATAATTTAATGAGGGGAGATGTAGTAATCTGTAAAGGAATGAAATAAATGGAAATTATGGTACAAGTTGAAAATTTAATGAAAGAATACTTATTGCTATTTTATTCTTAGAGTTAGGAAAAACAATTAGATAACATATATACGCATATACTAAAAGTTGTATTCTTACTTACTATGTGTTATGTAGGTGCATTTTGTTTGTCTTGGGTATCTGGAGATCGTGATTCAAATTCTTCAATGGTTATATTTATTTGGTGAGAAATTATGTAAAACTAGTTAATATTCAAGAATATATTATATATGAAATTAAGCTATTATTGTAAACCTCGGAGATAAACTATTCTTTAAATTTGGAAATAAAAAAATGAATTGAAGTGTTAAGGGAAAACTGTAAAAGATAAAAAAGAGGTATAACTCAAATGGTAAAAGAAAAAAAATGAGGTAAAAAATAAAAGTAAATGGGATCAATTATGTAAATAATTAAAATATACTATAAATATCCTCATTTTTCATCTTGGTTGGCAGCTACAACATAAAAGGAGGGGAGAGAAAGTTGAGTTTTTCACCTAAAAACAAAGAGAAAAACACCAAAATTAGCTAAGTTTAGATAAGAATCGGTCAATAGATGGGAGGAGAAACATTAGGCAAGGCTTTTAGCAAGAGAATAAGTGAGGAAATATTAGAAAACAAAGGGGGGACTAATTTGAGTAATAAAGGGTGGAATAATTTTTTTTCTTCAAATGGTTACGAATCGAAGTCCACATTATCTTCCGATAAGGATCCATAAACTTGATTATGAATTTAATTTGAATCCGATAAAGATTTCATGCATTAATTTTGAAATTTATCAAGTAGGGCTCTTAAGTATATTCATGATAATGTATTTTGCATATGATTAGATAAATTAAGACGATATGGATTGCTTTGAATGTAAAATCATTTAGATAAATCAAGAAAAAAAATTCAATAAGAAGAGTAATGAGGAGGTCAACCTTTACGAAGAGAAATTAAGAAATATTTTAAAAAAAAAACCTTCACAAAATTGGTGAGACCATAATTATTGTTAGAAAAAAAATTCCAAAATTTTTTATTTTATAAGATTTATTACTCATATTATTATATTAAAATTATTTTAGAGCAATGACAGTAATTTTGCCCCCAAATATATATATATATATATTAAGGCGCTAATACTAAATAAATATCAAAAAAATATAATTAGTCTAACATATTTAACATAAAAAAACTAACAAATAATTTTTTTTTATGTGCTGTAATTAGTTATTTTAATATTTAATTAATGAAATTGTAATAGATCAAATCTGTTAGAAATGAGTTTTTTTCTCCCCTTAAAAGGAACAATGTAATCGAAACGCAGAGGAAGTGGTCCGTATATTTTGTAATTATATATAACTTGTATAAATTTTTCTACCCATTTTGTTTGTAAGTTGTATTTTTTTCCTAGTAATATAAGATTTGAAATATTAAACATTTTTGTTTTTTTTATAAAAAGAATCTAAAATCCAAGAATCAAATTTTTCTAAGAAATAAGCTTTAACAAAAGATGAAAAAACTAGAATTAAAAGGTGAATATTTTTTTTTATATAAGATTTATTCCTCA
The DNA here is from genome assembly GCA_029228605.1 of Salix koriyanagi. Lineage (NCBI taxonomy): Eukaryota > Viridiplantae > Streptophyta > Magnoliopsida > Malpighiales > Salicaceae > Salix > Salix koriyanagi. Next base: position 8,073,299 of record CM055337.1, on the reverse strand, counting down.
TATTATTGTATTAAAAGTATTTAAGAACACTTATATAATTTTTTTTTTTTAAAAAAATCCTAGGTAATTTTTTTCTGTCTATATATATATATATATTTTAAGGTGCTAATATTAAATAAATATTAAAATATATAATTAGTCTCACATATTTATAAGAAAAAAAACCCAAATAAATGACAAAATAAAAATAAATATAGGTAGATTTAAAAAAATTGACTTGAAAGATAAATAAATTATATCTAAAAATCAACAATGAGAAACCTTAAATATTTAAAAAAAAACCTAAACAATAGTGAAAATAATAAAAATTGGTGAGGCCATAATTATTGTTAGATAAAAATGTTTTTTTATTTTATAAGATTTATTAGTCATATTATTATATTAAAATTAATTTAGAGCAATAACAATAATTTTTTCTCCCAAAAAACCTAGGTTAAATATTAATTTTAAAATGATTACCAATAAAAATTAAAATGTAAAAATAAAAAAAAACCTTAATAACAGTGGAAATAATAAAAATTGGTGAGACCATAATTATTGTCAGAAAAAAATAATTTTTTTATAAGATTTATTACTCATATTATTATATTAAAATTATTTCAGAATAATGATAGTATTTTTTTCCTAAAAAATCTAGGTTATATATATCATTATTTTGAATGTCTTATCAATAATAATTTGAAATTATGTGACTTGAAGAGAAAAAAACAGATAAATCATAAAAATTATTAAATTTTAAATGATTATCAGCACATATAAAAATTTGAACATTAAATAACAAACTTAATAACATCTGAAACGAAGAAAATTTGAAAACAAAAACTAATAGCATGTATATATAAATATGGAGAGAAATATATAAAAAAATAAATGAATTAAAAGTATAAGGGATAAAATTAAAAACAAACATATATAATAAATATAATTTGAAGGACAAAATTGAAATAAATCCAAACGTGGATACTAATGAAATGAAATAATTTAAAACAAAACCGAAAATTAAAAGAATTAGGACCGAAATGAAACTGAAATTTATACCTAATTTGCAAGGAAGGATAAAATTGAAATAAATTAAAACTTTGATACTGAAAATATAATGGATTCCAGACCAATTTCAAAAATTCGAAGTTTGAGGACCGAAATGAAACTACAGTTTATAATTAATTTCAATTGAAGGACGAAATAGAAACAAATCAAAACCTATATCATAATAATAAGGACCATAAAAACACAATTCCAAGTGTAGAGACTGAAGTGAAAATGCAGGAAAAATAGTTGCACTGACATCAGCTTGCACAGGCAGGAGAGAGAAAAGGGGTGAAAATTTTCAAACCATTACAACGTCTACGCCCACCATGTACTTAAACGCGCCGCACTAGTGGGAAGAGAACATTGATGACAATCATTCTAGACGTCGGTTGGCCATTTTTGGACGCCGAGATATGCCACATGTGCCAATAAAACAACGCGTGAGCGTTGAAAACGGACGGCGTGTCCGGAGACGCGCCTACAGTAACTCGGCGGAAAATTAATAAAAAAATGGTAAATTACCGGGGAACCCCTCATGGACATAACATGATTTTGTCGTTTTCGAGGGCTAAAATGGTTATTTAACTTTGCAAAGAAATATAAAAAAAATCAATAAACCGTGTAGTTAGACCGGATCGAAAGTGTGCAATTACCGTGGAACCCCTGAACCCAGGTGCATGTTTTTGTCTTTTTCGAGGGATAATTTCGTTAATGCATTCCGGAAAAAGACAAAACAAAGCAGACCGACCGAACCAAGCTGAAACGATCGAACCGAACCAGAAATTGAGCATAACAGTAACCGTGAATAGTGTTTTGTGAGAGGGTGAACAGTTGTAATGGCTCGTGAGCTGATTTAGCTTGTAAGATAATGAATGTATATAAATTTGTATTTTGAGAAAAAATATGATGACTTATGATGAAATGGTATTGTTATTTTGAACGATTGGACTTTAAATTATAATCATATCCTTGTATGTTATATATATATAACTAGCTATATTGCCCGCGCGTTGCCGTGGGCATTCTTGTGTATATAATTTAACATAATTAAATCCACAACAATAAATTTATATGATATAACTAAATAAAAGTTATAGATTAGGAGATAAAATGTAAAATTTTTTAAGTACATTTTATTGTGCAAGCATAGATTATATCTTTTAGAATGTAGATATTACGTCATGAAAGATCACAAAAGAGCGCGAACTAATATTTAAAAAAAGAGCAAAATATTTTAATAAGAAAAAAATGAAAACTTAATCACTAAAATCATCGTTATTATTGTGCAGATAGTAAAATTATAAAAATCATTTAATACAAAGAGCAAATAAAAATAAAAAAATAAAAGGAAAGAGGAAGCAATATTAATTTAAAATACTATAACAATAGCAACATCGGAATCTTAACATCTAAACTTATTATTGTTGTTACTATTAGAACAATAAAAATTATCAAATTATACCAAGGAAAAAAAATAAAAAGCATGTATAAAATAGGAAGCAAGAAAAACAATTAAAATATTATTATTATTATTATTATTATTATTATTATTATTATTATGAAAGAATAAATAAATGAATGAATTAAGATTAAAGAAAAAATATAAATTGTGAAAAGACCTGTAATAATCAAATAACAAAAATAAGTAGTTAATTTTTTGTCGACAAAAAGACAAAAACATAAATTGAAAATCCATCCTGATGTTATTTTTATTATCATCGCTATAACATCTAAAATTCTTATCAACATTACTATTAAAATAATTAAATTAACAAGGAAAATCATAAAAAAAACAATAAAAAACCAATCACCAAAATTATCATTATTATTGCGTAAATACTGAGATCATAAAAATCATCTAATCTAAAGAACGAATAAAAAAAACAGGAAAAAAAAAGAACAAAGGGAAAAGGGGAGCAATATTAATTCTAAAATGATAACCAATATAAAATAAAATTTCAGGATTGAACCGATTAGGAAAAACATCCCAAGAAAAGAAAATAAAAAATAAAAATAAAAGCATAGATGCATAAATACGAATTAAAAATAAGCATTGTCTAAGAATTAAAAGAAGACACTAAATGAATTATTATAAAAAAAAACCCTCCAATAATTAAATAACAAAAATAAGTAATTAATTCTCTATCCACAAAAAGACGAATACATAAATTGAAAATCTATTCTTATGTTATTGTCATTATCGTTACTATAACAGTTAAAATTATTATTAACATTACTGTCAAAACAATCAAAACAATTAAATTGTCCTAAAAAATCATTAAAAAAAAGCAAAAGATTTTTATAAAAAAAAATAAAAAATAATCGCTGAAATTATCAATATCATTGTGTAAATAGTGAAATCATAAAAATCATCTAATCCAAAGAACAAATAAAAAAAAAAGAATAAAGGGAAAAAATATGCAATATTAATTCTCAAATGAATATCAACATTAATTGAAATTTCAGGATTGAACCGATTCAAAATAAAAAAAATAAAAACTAAGAGCATAGATGTATAAATATGAATTAAAAATAAACATTATCAAAGAATTAAAAAAAAAAACAAATGAATTAATATAAAATAAAATATGCAAAGAATAAGGACCAAAATGAAAAATAACATATATAATTAATTCCAATTGAAGGATAAAATTGAAAAACAAAAAATCTTGGGACCAAAATAAATAATGAAATAATAATAATGATAATTGCTGTGATTTTATCATAAAATTAGAAGAAGTGGGACTGAAATGAAAAGTTGTATATATTAAGAATTTCAATTGGAGGACCAAATTAAAGAAATCAAAACATCCGTACCGAAAAAATTAAAGGAACAAAAAAGAAATCAAAAATCAAAAGTATAGGGACTGCAATTAAAAATGCTTTATATAATTAGTTTTAATTGAAGGGCACAATTGAAAAAAATCAAACTTTCAATTAAAGAAATTAGCAATAAAATCGAAATCCAAACCTCAGGTCCCGAAATGAACTTCCTATATACATCAAGGACCGGAGCTGAAATTGGGCCCGCAGGAGAGAGAAAACATACAACCGCCACAAAACCGTCAGCCGCCGTTTACCATAACATCTCTGACCAAAACTCGCCGCGATGGCCGACAGAGGACCGGGAGGCGAACCGTATTCAACCGTGGAAGGGAATTTTTGACCGCTATATGGAACCGCATGCGCTGCATCCATGGCGCGTTGGCGTGGAGCGCCGCAGCCGCGTCCACACGAGGCGCCAGCCGTCCAGATGGAAAAATAATAGAATATAGGCTAATTACCAAGACACCCCTGACCCTAACGAGATTCACGAAAAAACCGATGGGGAAAATATGTTCGTGCCCCCGTTTATTGTGCAGTATTTTGTCGTTATCGAGGGCTGTTTCCGTCGGTGCACTGCACTGAATTTATGAAAAGCCGACGGAGCCCCTCGTCCCTATGCACAATTGTCTTTTTCTAGGGGCAGATTCGTTAATGCACTGTGCATATGCGGAAATGAAAAAAAAGGCAAAAGCCAAAAACACCTCCAGAAAAGAAATAAAACACGCCGGCTCATTAAGGTCAAATTGGTCCCGACATTGCCACAATCCATAGTTAAAACACTCTGAATCTACAATGAAGTGTACTGGGAAAACGCCACGGGAATTATATGGATAGTAATTCGTTAAAAAATAGTAATGGTTAACTTTAATAGAGAGATGTAGAATTTCTCGAGTCTTTAAAGTCCTGGAGAGGAAACCAGGCCACATGGCTGCCTCTCCTATCCCACGTAATCGCCCCACGCGGCCTCCTCACCCTCCAACCTAACAGGACAGCTTTAATTAAAAGACAGAGAGATGTAGAATTTCTCGACTCTTCAATCTCGTATCCCGCGTCATCGCCCAACGCGGCCTCACCTCCATCTCTACCCTACTGGATTCTTTTCTTACCATGAAATCAGGTGTGAAGGGTGGTGCCTAGCCCGTTGCCAAACACAATCTTGTCCTGGGATTTCATTCTAATTCATCAATAAAAGATATTTTAATCCATGTTAACCATGGGATCAAAGCAGCAGTAACTGCTTAATTCATAATTAAAAGCTTGGATGGCCTTGCACGGTAGGGATGTAAAAGCATAATGAACTGGCCATTCCAAGTAGTAGAAATGATGCTAACAGCAGTTTCTGCAATGGGAATATTATTAAATTCTGTCATATAACTCCTGGAACATGGCAAGACAGTGCTTGTGTTCAATTAAGAACAGCAAAACATTTGTCTAATAACAGGCCCACCTGCATGATCGCAGGTGACTACAGATTTTAAGAACCTATAATTGTTTGCTTGCGAAAGGAAGCTGAGCAAACAAGAATAAAAACCAATATAAATTACTGAGATGTTTGTGTCTACGTAGTTATAGAAACAACCTCCTTACTCTCTAAATATGGCAGAAACCATGATATGAATCTCTAAGAATAAATAGCAAGAACATTACACCCAACACAACTAATTTTCAAACCCATTAAATATACTATAAAAATAACAGGCTGGCATAATAAATTCTGAATCCTGGTACATAGAAATAGAAAGGTAACAAGCTCTTTATTCCGCTGGGCCGGACCCAACTGCTTTCTGTAAAATATTTTAATTTGGACAATAGATGGGACCCTTTCTGGCCTTTACTATTAATGAGTATTAGTAAAATAATTTTTTTTTAAAATTTCTCAAAAATATTTTTAAAATACAATGACAGACCCATAAGAATGAGCTGTGTATATCAAAGTTATTAATCCCGCCCCGTTCCGGCCGGAACGGCCGGAACGCCCCGTCCCAATGCCTAATCCGGGACAAAACGGCGACGTTTTTGTCCCGGCTAGAATCTCGGCCTGTCCCGGAAAATCCGGGCAAATTCCGGCCGGAACGCCCCGGTTCCGTACCGGAGGTTCCGTTCCGGTGTCAGCCAAAACCCAAAACGACGTCGTTTTCCTCAGTTCAGTTCAGTTCAGTTCAGTTCAGGAAAATATTTGAGAACAGTTTGGAGGAGAGGAAGAGAGGAGGGTCTGGTCGTGCGGAGAGTGATTATTGGAAAGATTGGCCTTTTCTTTGGTCTGGAGATGATGCATTGAAGATGTTGGAATACTTTGCCATTGCAGTTACAACTTACAATTGTTGTCGTTGCAGTCCCCGAAGGGCTACCACTAGCTGTGACGTTGAGCCTTGCATTTGGAGAAGGAGCAGAGGGGTTGAAGGCTTGAAGCCTGAAGGTTGGGTTTTTAGCGAGGGGGGCGGCGGCTTGAAGAGAAAAAGATAGGGTTTTTTAGTTTGAAATGAAAGTGAAGGGGACAAAAACGGGGTGGGTGGGTTTTTACTTTTTATAGTAAGTATTATTATATTATAATTATTATTATTATATAATAAATTAATAATAGTTATTAATTATAATAATAATATGTAGAAGATGTTTGATGTATTTTTCTTTTATTTTAGAACATTTTACTTTCATGATATTTTGGAATTTCAAAGATGTTTCTAATTTTGAGATTATGTTTGTATTGTATAATTTAAATTTCATTTATCTTGAATTTAAATTATACTTGTTAAATTAATATTTTATTTTTTTCATATATATAATTAAATAAAAATGAACAGTACAAAACCGGAACGGTACCGAAACCGGGACGTCCCGTTCCAAACACAAATCCGGGGCGGTACCCGGGACGGGATCAATAACTATGGTGTATATAGTATTTGCCCTCCAGAAATGCAGCTAGAGATTCATCTGCACCGAATAGAAGCGGGGTGTGGCCAAGCCAAAATAATGCAAGCACTGAACCTTTTTCCACTACCGCCCAAGTTTTCTATGATTTTAACATTCCACGAGCGGACAGGCTCCAAAATAATTGGCATTCTCCTGCTGTGGGACCAACATGACAGCCCCTCATTGCTATTAGACAAGTATATAAGACAATTATATTGTTAAAAACATGTATGATATTCCTAACAGTCCTGAGCAGTGTGCTGTAAGAATTTAAACAAGTCATATGTGTTCAACAAGAGATGGAGACTGTAAGAAGAAACCACCTGACAACACAACAGGATCCAGTCTGGGCATTTTCACACAGATTTCACCCGGGTTTTTTCTGGGATTAAATGCCCATCTGCGTATTGGATCGGGTCGCCGTAACCACAAGCTATCTTCATCTGAAATGTAAAGAGGAGCAATAAAAACAAGCCCTTTCCTTCCCCTTTGGAGGTAGGAAAATGCTTCCAAAGAACACAAACAAACAAATAATGAGGGGGACGACGACTGTTGTCTTGTCTACTGCTGATTTTGCAGGTAATTCTCCGTAGAAACCAAAAGTCCTGGTTTTTCCAAGGCCTCTGAGAATATTGGATATCTTAAGTTATAAGAACTGAGAATATTGTAACGAAAATTAGCTACTGATATAGGAGTCAAACACTTGCAAGCTTTGTCACTGAATATATTCTCAGACACACTTTTATTGATGATCAGACAGAGGTATATATACATAACTTTGGGGAATTGATTTGGTAGCAAATCCTTATTCCCGTTACAATGGAGCCGTTACAATATATATATAAATACAGTACTATTTGACTTGACAATAAATGCCCAGATATCATGCTTGGTGTTGGGCTGAATATTGGTTGCTTTCCTTTGATAGAAGATCCTTCGTTTGTTCACAGGTTTCCCTTATACGCCCCCGCAAGATTGGGCTTCCATCGGCAAGGCCAATCTTGTTGCGAAGAAACTCAGTGCGTTGGCGCGATAGGGGCTTGGTCAGGAGGTCTGCTAGTTGATCTTGAGTGTGCACATGTTTGACATGCAGGCTGCCTTTTTGCACTAGATCACGTACGAAGTGAAGGTCGATTTGAATGTGCTTCATGCGGGAGTGGTTGACGGGGTTGAAGCTGAGGTGTGTGGCACCGAGATTGTCGCAAAGGAGCTGAGGAGCAGCTTGAACAGGGATGGCAAGTTCCTTGAGTAGAGTGGACAGCCATAGCGTTTCAGAGGCCGCGTTGGCGAGAGCTCTATATTCAGCCTCGGTTGTGGAGCGGGCAACTGCGCGCTGTTTTTTGGAGCACCAGGAGATGGGGTTGGGGCCCAAAAAACTTATGTATGCAGAGGTGGATGTTCTGTCATCTAAATTGCCACCCCAATCAGCATCGGAATAGGTTCGTAGGACAGGAGAACCAAATTTCTAAATCTGGAGACCAAGGAAGATCGTCTGCTTTAGATAGCGAAGAAGGCGCTTGGTTGCAGTCCAGTGAGTCGTTGTTGGCTTGTGCATAAACTGAGATAGTTTGTTGACCGCAAAGGAGATGTCCGGACGCGTCAAGGAAAGGTACTGGAGGCGGCCAATAACTCTGTGAAATTCTGAGGTATCCACTGCTGCGGTGCCATCATTCAGCCGTAGGATTTGGGTGGTTGAGAGTGGTGTGGAGATGTCTTTGGCCCCATCCATGTTCGTGGTAGCCAACAGTTCACGAATATACTCATGCTGCGAGAGTAATAAGCCAGCCTTTGTTGGGATTACTTCTACACTGAGAAAGAAATGTAGGGCTCCCATGTCCTTGAGTGAGAACTTGGCACCTAATTTCTAAACAATACTTGACACAAAGGCAGGGTTATTTCCAGTTAGCACTAAATCATCAACATACACAAGGCAATAACATATAATAGAATCTTGACGATAAATAAATAAAGAGGTGTCAGCCATGGAACCGTGAAACCCCAATTGGATAATGGCTGATTTCAGTGCTGTGAACCAAGCCCTAGGTGCTTGTTTGAGTCCATAAATTGCTTTGTTCAACCTGCAGACATGGTTAGGTTTTGCTGAATCTTTGAACCCTGGTGGTTACAACATAAACACAGTTTCGGTTAGTTTACCATTAAGAAACGCATTATTAACATCCAATTGCCTCAAAGGCCACCCATTCATGACAGCAATAGAAAGAACAGCCCTGATTGTGGCAGGTTTTATGACTGGGCTAAAAGTATCAAAATAATCAACGCCGGGGCGTTGGTGGTAGCCCTTAGCAACTAACCTAGCCTTTAACCTATCCACTGACCCATCAGCATTTCTCTTGACCCGAAAAACCCATTTACAGCCTACTGGTTTACAGTCTGTGGGTGGAATTACAAGGTCCCATGTGCCATGTTGCATTAAGGCAGTGAGTTCGGCTGACATAGCCTCACGCCAGTGGGGTTGGGAGATGGCTTGACTCACACTTGTGGGTTCGATTGTTGGGGGAAGGGGATGTTTAGAGGTGATGTTTATGGTTTTGGGTTTGAAGATTTGGTTCATGGATCGGGTTGTCATGGTGTGGGTTCGGTTTGTAGGGTTGGGTGGTGGGTTGGGTTGCTCAGGAATCAAATCAGGGATGGGGTGCTGGGTTCAAAGTCAGGAGGAGGGTTTATCTGTATAGCAGAGGGTGGTGATGGTGAGTGGCTGAGTTGATTTGCTGAATTTGAGTTTAACATTGGAGGAGATGAATGCATGGGATGTGAACAATTAGGAGATGGAGATTGAGAGGGACTAGAATTACCTGAGGAGACTGTAACAATGGCAGGAGTACCTTCGGGTGGAGCCTGTGATGCCGTGGTGCCGAGCGGTGGTGCCGAGCGGTGGAGACGGGAGCATGGTGAGCTGCTGGGAACCAAACAGAGGATGTGAAAAAGGGGATGGTGGTTTGTGTGTGATGGGTGAGCCGGGAGACGTGTTTGGAGGCGAAAATAAAATGGTTTTATTTTCATCAAATAAGACATGCCTTGAGATGTATATTTTTTTTGTTTGAATGTCAAAACATTGATATGCATTTTGAGTGGGAGAGTAACCAAGAAAAATACAGACTTTTGATTTTGGCTGCATTTTATTTGTGTTGTATGGCCTTGTAAGGGGGTAGCATAAACAACCAAATTGTTTTAATTTTAAATAATTTGGTTTCTGTTTAAACAAGACTTCAAAGGGGGATTTGCCGGAAAGAAGAGGAGTGGGTTGGCGGTTGATAAGATAAGATGCAGTTTGAAAGGCAAATGGCCAAAAAGAAAAATCAAGTTTGGAATCATGAAGAAGAGTGAGACCTGTTTCAACAAGATGACGATGGTGACGCTCAACAACACCATTTTGTTGTGGTGTATGGGGAGCTGTGGTGTAGTGAGCTATACCATGAGTGAGCAAAAAAAATTTTAAAACAATAAACTCACCACCATTGTCAGAATACAGGGTTTTGATGGAATTTTGAAAATTATTTTCAACAAATTTTTTAAATTATGGAAAAATTTGACTGACATCAGATTTATTTGCCATAGGATACATCCAGATATATTTTGTGTAATAATCAACAAATAGAAGATAATATCTTGATCCATCAGTACCAGTGTAACTGGCAGGACCCCACACATCTGTATATATAAGATCAAGTGGCGCATGACTCTTAAGACTGTTGACACGAAATGGTTGGCGATGAGCTTTATTGATGGAACACGGTTGACAAAGGGAAGACAATTCATTATTTGTGGAGACAGGAAGGGAAATTTTTTTAACTAGGTGATGAACAATTTTGGATGAAGGATGCCCAAGCCGCTTATGCCACCCGTCAATGGAGGTTCGTTCATGCACGTTGGCTACTTTAGGCGACGCCACCATGGACTCCGGAAAAGGTATAAATGCCATTGTTACATGCTCCTTTTAGTAAAGGTGCCCTCGTGATCTGGTCCTTCACAAGAAAATAAAAAGGATGAAGTTCAATAAACACATTATTTTTAGTAAAATGATGGACAGATATTAAATTCTTGCATAGATTAGGAACATAAAGAGTATCACGAAGAGTAAAAGTACGAAGAGGGGATTGTAAATCCAGAGAACCAATATGGGAGACAGTCAAACCTGAACCATCACCAAGGATGACTTTATCTGTGCCATCATATTCAGAGTGAATGGATAAGTTGTTTAAATCTCCCGTGATATTATGACTGGCAGCTGAATCAAGTAACCAGTTTTTATCCATGCCATTTGATGATGTGGTGTAGTTGATAGACGGATTCTGTGTTTGAATTTGATAGCAATTTTTTGCAGTGTGTCCCACCTGATCACAAAATTGGCATTTGGGTTGATGCCTTCTATTAAAATTATTGGGCCGGCCTTGAAAAGTGCTGGGTCTGCGCCCATCACATTGGGCTCCATAAGAGGAGCGGTTTGGCCCTTGAGGCCCATCATAAAAGGGACGATGTGGCCCTTGAGGCCCACGGTTTTCAGTCTTCTTCATCCACGGTTGTCTTCCTGCTGAGTGAGATTTCTTGGTAAAGTTGGCAGAGGCAACCATTTGCTGCGTTGCAGCTTCCAATCATCGCAGGTAAGAGTCATGGCCTACCAGTAAGTCGTGTAGCTCTTCAAATGACAGTGAGGATTCTCGGGCACGGATGGGTCCTGCAATCTCCCTAAATAACCCATTTAACACATACAGTGTTAAATCATCATCAGAGATTGGATGATCGATAATGGCTATTTCATCAGCCAAAGCTTTCACAGCGTGGAGATATTTCGTAATTGATCGGGATCCTCGCTGAAATAAGGTAATTTCTTCCTTCAACTGCATAGCCCGAGTTCTTGATCGGCTAGCGTATAAATTGTTGAGTTTTTTCCATGCTTCACTAGAGGTTTTCGCCGTTGCAATAAGGGGAGTTATTGATGGAGATGTAGATGCTAAAATAGCACTTAGGATGAGTTTATCCTGTCTGATCCAGTGGGTCTTGCAGAGCTCGTCTGCACTGGTGCCATTAGAGGAGGGACATTGAAGGGTCCCTTTAACAAATTTGAGTAGATCATACCCGATGAGCAGTGCTTCAAATTGAGCACGCCATTAAGGGAAGGTAGAGGGTGTTAATTTTTCGTTGATTTGGGCAGTGACATTGAATGCAATGATTTGTTTGTCTGTTGCAGGAGAAGCTTGGGTGTTGAGATTGATGGTTGTGTTTTGATCAGACATGGTGATGGGTTGGATCGGTGACTCGTTGGAGGTAGGTAGCTCTGATACCATAACGAAAATTAGCTACTGATATAGGAGTCAAACACTTGCAAGCTTTGTCACTGAATATATTCTCAGACACACTTTTATTGATGATCAGACAGAGGTATATATACATAACTTTGGGGAATTGATTTGGTAGCAAATCCTTATTCCCGTTACAATGGAGCCGTTACAGTATATATATAAATACAGTAATATTTGACTTGACAATAAATGCCCAGATATCATGCTTGGTGTTGGGCTGAATATTGGTTGCTTTCCTTTGATAGAAGATCCTTCGTTTGTTCACAAGTTTCCCTTATATATTGGATATCTTAAGGGAAAAATTGAATTTCCCTTCCTTTAAGAGATGTGCAATTTGTGTATTAATTTTTAAAGGAAATAAGTCATGTATAACCGAAATTTATAAATAAGTTATGACTAAATAAATAACAATGACTGTAATAGGTGTAATGGGGAACACAAAAGTGAAGGGAATTTTGAAGGAAAATCTGTTGATTTAACTGCTATTGAGAAATAAAAATTTAACAATGAGATAACATGTTGTGTTTGTGGATATTGGAGGGAACAGAGGAGTTATACAGTAGCAACAAGGAAACACAAGTCAATCCTCTACAACATGTAGTTATTCTGGTTGGTAATAATTAATGATATCAATGAGTTATATTGATATCAACATCTTACATATATGTAATTGCTCGGTCTTAGTTTCAGGAGACTAATGATGTTATTGTAGTTAACTAACTTTAGTATAATTGTCCTAGATAATGGAAATAAATAACTGATATTAACACTTTCATAAATATTGATTAGCTATCCCAAGAAAAAGGCTAATAATGTCAAGGGTTTGACCACGACAAATTTCATGGATATTTAAAAGAAAATATGATTAACTATTTTAGGGTAGACTGAAATAGTTAATGATGTCAATAAATTATATTGATATTGACATACATGTTAGAGTTATTTAAATTGATCTCAGTAAGAGAGATGAATAGAGAGATGTAGAATTTCTCGAGTCTTCAAAGTCCTGGAGTGGAAACCAGGCCACATGGCTGCCTCTCCTATCCCACGTAATCGCCCCACGCGGCCTCCTCACCCTCCAACCTAACAGGACAGCTTTAATTAATAGACAGATGTGCAGAATTTCTAGCTCTTCGATCTCCTACCCTACTGGATTCTTACCATGAAATCAGGTGCGAAGGGTGGTGCCTAGCCCGTTGCCAAACACAATCTTGTCCTGGGATTTCATTCTAATTCATCAATAAAAGATATTTTAATCCATGTTAACCATGGGATCAAAGCAGCATGAACTGCTTAATTCATAATTAAAAGCTTGGATGGCCTTGCACAGTAGGGATGTAAAAGCATAATGAACTGGCCATTCCAAGTAGTAGAAATGATGCTAACAACAGTTTCTGCAATGGGAATATTATTAAATTCTGTCATATAACTCCTGAACATGGCAAGACAGTGCTTGTGTTCAATTAAGAACAGCAAAACATTTGTCTAATAACAGGCCCACCTGCATGATCGCAGGTGACTACAGATTTTAAGAACCTATAATTGTTTGCTTGCGAAAGGAAGCTGAGCAAACAAGAATAAAAACCAATATAAATAACTGAGATGTTTGTGTCTACGTAGTTATAGAAACAACATCCTTACTCTCTAACATGGCAGAAACCATGATATGAATCTAACAATAAATACCAAGAACAAAAATACTAGAATATAATTACTGAACTCGGAGGCACAGCAACGCAAGATATGATCTGCAGCTGAATCTTTGGCCTAGGCTCTCTTGTTGGGTTCAAAAACATACTTGATCAGGGACTCCTTGATTGACAGCAACTCAGGGAATTCGTTCTTCAGCTTGGACGCATCCAACTCATTGTTGCTCCGGGGGGCAACTATCACCTTGGCTTGCTCCTCTAGGTCGAAGTTAACCCATGTAAAGTTGGGGTCGATGTAGTTCTTGTACATCTCCAGAATCTCATTATGGCTCACAACACCAGGGTTTGTGAAGTTCCATATACCCCTCAAGTTCCTTTTTGCCATCTCAATTGAAAGAGGTAAAAGTTCGTCCAAGATAGTCATGCTGTTTGGAATGTTAACTACTTTGTTATAGCGAGAAATTTTTGTGATGAAGTTGCGCGGGTTGTTTAGGTCTGATGATATTGGCATTCTAACTCTCAGTGTGCACACATTGTCATATTCTCTCAAGAGCTCTTCGACCTGGTTGAAATTTCAAAACAAAATACGTGACCGTTGGAAAAATAATTTCAGATAAAACGAGTCTAGAAGAAAAAAGATTACCATGGCCTTTGTTTTTGAATAGAAAGAACCAATGAAATTGGCCCTGTCTTCCTCAGTGAAACCAATGCTAGAACCCTCTGGATGACCAGCATCGTACTCAAATATGCAGCCTGTAGCAAAATTTACCATCAGGATGTTGTGCTCTCTGCAAACATCTGCTAATGTTAGAGTTCCAGCAACATTGGTGCGTATGGTTTCTGTCTTGTGAGATTCACACCAATCAACATTAGGTCTGCCAGTGACCCCAGCAGCATTAAAAACATGGGTAGGCCTAATGTTCTGAATATCTGACAAAAGTGAAGATCGATCTTCCAAGCGCCCTTTCCATATTCAAAGGAAATTCCTTGTTTCTCACACAACTTCCCCAGCAGACCCCCAATCCATCCAGTCCTGCCATAGATGAGGAACTTAAAAGAAGGTTTTCGAGGAGAGCCAGCGCCTCCTTTTGTAACTGGAATCACCATTCGGGTCTGAATTGATTTGTTTGAGATGTAAGATGCATCTTTGTTCTCTTCAGACCCATCAAAGTGTCTCCCACCAGGCATCATGAGCATTCTTGGATGAGGAAGCAGGGCTCCAGTGACATCACCCCACCAGTCAGGATTTTGAGTGTACCACTCCATGGTCTTTCTCAACCCCTCCTCCCATGTAGTTTTCTCTGACCAACCCAAAATCTTCAGCTTCTGATCGTCCAAAAAGTACCTTTGGTCATTAAATGGTCTGTTCTCTACAAACTTGATGCTTGTATCAGGGTCCTTGGAGAAAAGATTGCAAATATCTTGGGCTACATCAATCACTCTCCTTTCCTTCTTTGTCCCAATATTGTAAACATGGCCAACCTCTCCCTTGTGAAGGATGACTTCAAAAGCTTCAGCAACATCCTCACAATACAAGTAACTTCTTACATTACAACCATCCCCATGGATGGGAAGATCCTTCCCTTGCATGGCTAAGAGGATAAACTTTGGGATTAATTTTTCAGGAAACTGATTGGGGCCATAAACATTGTTCCCACGAGTGGTTATCACAGGCAGCCCATATGACCGGCCATATGCCATAACAAGCATTTCTGCTCCAGCTTTCGTTGCAGAGTACGGGTTGGTTGGGAGAAGTTGAGAGGCCTCATGATTTCCTACGACAGCATCTTCATCGGTCTCCCCCATATACTTCATCCGTGCTCACATGGATGAACCTCCTGATCTGACCAGTGACTTTGCAAGCTTCTAAAAGGACATGAGTTCCGTAAATATTGTTCTTGGTAAACTCAAAACTGTTACCAAAAGAGTTGTCAACATGGGTCTGGGCAGCAAAGTGCATAATTGTGTCAATTGACTCAGTTATCAGAAGGAAGTTGACGAGATCAGCACTTCCAATGTCACCCTTGACAAACTTAAAGTTAGGAGATGACTTAGATGGGAGGAGGTTTTTCAAGTTCGAGCAATAGTCAAGCTTGTCAAGCACAACAATTTTATAATCAGGGTAGTTGCGGATAAGCCTATTGCAAACATGGGATGCAATAAAACCAGCAGCCCCAGTGATTAGGATGTTCTTCGGAGTATAGGTCGCCATGCCAAAACAGCTTCTACAAGGAAAAGAAAACAAATTTAACCCTGGAACCGTAAGTTCAAGAAAACAATGTTTGCCCAGATTTAAAATAGAAAGGAATGCAATCATACATGGGTCCACAAGGATCTATCTCAGGATAAAAACAATAGCCAACTACCACAGCTCACAGTAAGCAAAGCATTGAAAGAGAAGAGGAAAAAAAAGTGACGAGATCTGACTGTAATCTAGGGTGAATGCACATCCAAAATGATCAGATCAACACTAAAATATTAACAAGTAATTATATAATAGGTTCAGGTAGTCACCGATATACCACATGCAAATTGATTCTCATTTTCCCCAGTTAAAATATGATGAAGAATTAAGGCAGCTCAACTAAATCTAAAGCAATAAAGAAACAAAGTACGTAACTTTCAAACTTCAGTTATCTATGAAATCAAAATCTCAAGAAAGTAAAACATAACAACAATTACCGAACCAAAAAGTAATCTCAAAATTAAAAGAGATCACCATCATAAAGTAATTAAGACAGCAATACATAATAGATCCACGCAAAAAGTTTCTAGTTAATGAATGACTCCATAAACCAATTTCAACAAACCAAACATGAATCCGACATTAACAATAGCTACAAGTTACATTTCCTTAATACAAAGGATCCAGATCGAAACAATCGTGGATCATCCAAATCTACTACACAGCAACAGAAAATACAGAAACTTTTCACCTTTGTTGCAGATCTAACCAAATGGATAAACAACCCAGATCACAAAAAATAGCGTAAGCAGCTTGAAATCAACAAGAAGTGACCAAGATTAAATCTTTCGTAGACCATGCTTCAATTTAGTTAGGAAAAAAGAAAACTTTAAAACAAAAAAGAAAAGGTGGACAGAAGCAAGTGACAAGATGGCTTACAAATCCAACAGCGGTTAAGATCAAGAGAATCCCAGATTTAAAATGGAGATCTAAGAGACAGAATGAAGGAAAATCGGTCCAAAGAAATGGTCTGGCAGAGAAAAGAATGAAGGCGAGTTCATATATATAATCTGTGTGGGGGGGGTGGAGGAGGGGGGAGGACCATGTTGTAATTTTAAATGACTAAATTAACATTCAGTTATAGTTTATTGACAGACCAGAGTCACATGTTTACCGTGGACTGGACGTTACAGGCAGGGGACGGTTAGACATCCATCCGGGAAAAAAAAAAAAAAAGGAAAAAAAAGAGAGGCAAATTACGAGCATAAAAAATCTCTATATCCCATTATGGAATGTTTGACTCGGAGGATTTTGTTCGATCTTCTTTTTTAATGTGATACCAGTCGTTTGCACTGCGCCGAGAATTAAATTTTTTAAAGTATAAAACAAATAATTCGAGTGTTTTTTTAATAATATTATATATTTGGTCATAATAATTAGCCTAAATATAATTTTTTTGAAGTAATGTTAAAAAAATTATTTATTAAACAGTTTTTTGTGTTTAATTAATTGTGAAGGAAAATAATTTTACAGAAATAAGATAAAAAAAATCAAAAACAACTCTATCAACAGATTATTGAGTAAATAATTTATAAAATTCATTAAAGATGAGTTATTTATTTTTTAGCAAACTCTAGGTTTGCTTTAATTGGCAGATAATAAAATTATAATTGATAAAATCTCATAAGGATTAATTATTTGCTTTCTGCATCAAACTAATTGATTGTCGTAAATTTATAAATCCAAATTTCTTCTTGTTATTATTATGAATGAAGATAAAACTAAAAAGAAATTTTATTTGATTTGAAGAATAAATTAAAATAATTAAAGGACAAAAACAAAATTAGTATCATTATCATTATGAATATAATTATTATAATTTTTTGGATTATAATAAAATTATTAAACTATCCCGAAGTATAAAAAAAACTATAACAAAAGAACAAACTAGAAAACATTTATAAAAAAAACCATTACTAAGATTATTATCATTGTGTAAACAATTCAAACCATAAAATTATACTGAAGAACAAAACAAAAAACAAAGAAAATCAAAGAGCACATAAAAACAACCAAAATAAATGACAAAACCAAAATAAATATTATTTTCATTAAAAAAATCATTTTATTTGTAGAAGAAATAAAAATAAGAAAAAAAGGGTCAAAGCGAAAAAAAAAATGAAATATCAATTTTAATAAAAGAGAAAACAAAAACAACAAAATTAAAAATTAAAACCAAAATAAATATTATGAGATAAAAAACTTATTTGATTTGAAGAACGAATAAAAATAATATGAAATACTAAAGAAAAATAACAAAGTGAAAAAAAGAAGAAACATCAATTTAAAATGATCACCAATATAAATTAAAATTTCATGCTTAAACTGAATAAAACAAAACCGTAAGAAAAAACAAAATGATAAAAAATAAAGACCATATAAGAAGGATCGAAAAAATCAAAGTATTGAAACTAAACAAAAAATTAAAAGCATAAAGACCAAAATAAAAAATAAAATATATAATATTTTTGCTTATGTTAAAAAATTATTTTCATTGTTTAAACAAGAATATCAATGATAATGATGATATCAATAATAATTTATTATGATGATTATAATGCTTATGATATTAATAATTATGGTTATGATGCTAATAGTAGCAATAACTCATAAAATAATATTGAGAATATCAATAATAGTAACTGATTAAATACTAAATTTTATTATGACTATAATGCTTATGGTTATGGTACTAATAGTAATAATAACTCATACAATAATATTTAGAATATCAATAATAACAAATTTTCTTATAATCCAAACGATTAGAATAATTATATTCATAATGATAATAATATTAATTTTGCTTTTGTTTCTTAATTTTGTTATTTAATTATTTTTATATGCTCTTCAGATTAAATAATATTTTTTTTAATGTTGCTAATGTTTTTATTGGTTTCAACATCAATCCTAATAATAATTCAAATAATTTATAACTTGATGTTGTATTTATTAAGGATAAACTTTTGCAACTTCTTTACATATAATATTTCAAATCCAACATCTCGAATTAATGATTTGGAAAACTTTTGTAGCTTAATATTGTCTTTAATTTTTTTATCTTATTTATTTGAAATTGTATTACTTAAAATTAGAATAAAAAAATACTCTTATTTAATTTTTGTTTTGTATTCCGGCACTTATTCTTTTAATTTTTTATTTAGTTTCGACTCTTTTAATTTTTTTGGTCGTTCTGAGATAGTTCATATTTTTTGTTTGTATTTATGTACTTATAATCTTAATTTTGGTTTTTATTTTTATTATTTATTTATCTTTGCATTAAATACAACATGCGTTAAAAGACAAAATAAGTTTAGCTTTAGCGGCGTGAATGTAGAGCGAAACTCTCTCTTTTGCATGTACAGTGAATATTCTATTTTCAATTATATGTTATCCTTGTGTTTTTTTTCACTTAGTTTATTAACGTGTGACTTAAAACACTGAAATTAATTAATGTGAGATAAAAAAAATATGAGCTCATTTTTTTATTGGTGTTGCTTATATCAACATTGTATTATAAAAACTGAATTTTTTAATTGGTTGTGGTATTTGTGAAGTTTTAAATAATGTTTAGAGAGATTTTTTTTGGTTTTTTATATTATTTCAATGTATTAATATGAAACAAATATTAAAATATATAATTAGTTTAACATATTTTTAAGAAGACAATACGCTAAAAATTATCGTTATCATTATTTTCAACACCTTATATATAACAAAATTAATATATAAAAAAATAAACAATTGAAAGAATTAATTTTTTTTAACAGAATAAGGGCCGAAATGAATAACATAATATATGGACAATTTCAAAGGAAAAAATTGAAACAATTAAAACCTCAACACCAAAAAAATAACAGTAATGAAAAAAAAATCAAAAGAATAAGGACCGAAATAAAATATAACAACTGATTTTTTTAATAAGTTGTGGTGTTTGTGGATTTGAAATAGAGCTCATAAGGAATTTTATATATATATATATATATATATTATCTTATTATCTATACTCTAAATGGAATGGGGAAATCACTATGTATTGCTTGAGTGTTTTACCACAAGTAATTATATATATATATATATATATATATTATCTTATTATCTATACTCTAAATGGAATGGGGAAATCACTATGTATTGCTTGAGTGTTTTACCACAAGTAATTACACTGAGGTTATGCCCTTTCTTTTTCTTAAACCGGGTTAGGTTCTTTAACCATGTACCAGCAGATGTGCTTGCTTGTGTAATTTGAAACTATTGAATAATTTTATTTTGCTTTGTTTTTATAGAAGAGGGTAAAACAATCGAGTGTTTCCGCAATGTGCTATCTCTCTATATTTTATATTTTCCCTATTTATTTCTTATAATTTGCCAATGAATTTTCATTTATTGCTACATTGATGACTTCAACTACGCATGTCAGTTCTTCTGACTCTTGATAATTAAATAAATATTAGGGTTATTTATTTTCTTTAATAATTAAAAAATAAATAAAAGCAGAGAAATAAATTTTGATAGTGATAGTGATAGTGATTTTTTCTCTGCTTTTATTTATCAAACGTTTTCCATCACACTTCTCGCATAGGCGTCCAATAGCAATTCGTGGTTGCTTCCGGCACATAATCAAATCAGGATGATGTTTGGCCATGATTTCTTCAAGATGTTAGTGTTGCTACTTGCACCTGTGACAACCACAACTATAAACACATGTCAGAGAGCATGGGGTAGGTTGCACATTGGTAATTTTTCTATCTAGTCTCAAAGTTATATGAACCGCTAAGTGACCGTCAAAGTAGTGTCGTAACGGTTTTTTTCGCGCTTCACGCCCTGTATATCTGGAAGGGAGATAGTGAGTGGTAAAAGGAGGGTTATATAGTCATAAAATTACGACTATAAATTTTAGAAGTTGTCACGTAGTATTAAAGTTACTAGAAAATCTATTAGGAGTTTGGGTAAAGAGACTTGTTGTGCAGGTAGAAGATACTTTATCCCCAGAGCACCTTACCTAAGGCAAGTTGTATTGTTATTTGATTGTTTTTTCCTAAGCTAGTTTTTTATTTATTGGTCTTTCCTACGACTCAAAGTAGATCTCTTTTTGTGAGAGAGTCTCTACTTTATTGGGCCAGAAACCTAACTGTTCTAGGGTCCAAATTTAACACCGCATTTATTGTTCTTTAATATCGATGGTGTACTTTACAATGTGATTTTACACCCTGATAATTAAAGTTTACAACTAAAATGAACAAAAAGATTGTTGATTTTTTTTATATATATTTTGGATGAAATCTAATGAATAATCATAAACTAATTATGATATCCTTTTTTTGTTTTTTTTTTAAAAGAGAAAATATGCAAAAAAATTTATTAAAAATATGCTTATGAAAATTTTAGAATTTGTTCGTATGCACAAAAACAACACATTTTTTGTTTTTTCTTGAAAATGCAATTTTATACTTATATATATATATATATATATAAAATCAAACTAGACGAGACCTGACAAAATGGAACACTTAGCCACGTGGGCCACTTCAGGCCAACACTCTAGGTTGGGCTGGACAAAATTCACCCATGTAAACAGTATGACGTGAATAAATTCACTTAATATTTTTCACTTACACAGTGAACTATAAATGGTGAAGGAGAAAGAGGAGGTTACCGGTTGGTGGCATTGCCAGGTATAGGAGGTCGAGGTGGTTCTGCTGGTGATGGCGGCGTCGAAATTGGTGGCCTGTGGTGGCCGAGAGAAACTCTAGAAGCTGGTTGGTCTATGTTGGAATTCGTTGATGTTGCTTCACCAGAGTTGGTTGCTGCTACTAGAGGTCACGGTGAGGTTGTCGGTGCCGAGGAAGGTGACAAGGGTGGTCGTGGTGGCTAGCTACTACTGGTTGTGGTTGCTGCTGGTTACTGCTAGTTGTGACTGCTGTTGGAGAAGGGGGAGAGAGCGAGAGAGCTGCTGCGGGAAAAAAGGAGAGAGAGAGAGGGAGTTGTTGTTGTCATCGTTGTTGGCTGGTCATGAGGAGGTGTTGTTGTTGCCAGAGCTGAGGAGGACAATGTTGGTTTTGGTTATTTTATGCTCTCCCCTGTTCCCAAGTCTCTTCATGTGTTTTTTCAGTGTTTTCACCCTCTGTGTGTTCGTCAGTGTGTTTTCTCCTCCCCTGTGCATGGTTTCTCCATGCTCTATTTATAGACGTAGAAGGTAATCATTGTGTGCAGCGATGGGTTACCTCCTACGGGCACGTGCTTACAGTGGCATGCGTTGCGGCGGGACTGCAGTTTTGGGAGAAGATGCAATTACAATTTGATTCCTTAATTTATAATTATTCTAACTACACCCCCAATTGGTATACAATTTTAGTTTATTACTACTAATGATTAGATAACAAAAGTTTTTATGTTTTGACCTTTTGCCTTTTTTATCCAAATTGATTATGTGATATTGATCATAATGAACATGTAAGGCTTATCAGATTCCAATACAAATGACTTATTAACCATAGGAGACATTTTTCCTTTTTATACTAGGGTTAACAAATATATATATATATATATATATATATATATATATATATATATATAAACACTTTTAATGTATTAGAAATACATTAAATCTAATACTAAAGCTCATGCTGAAAGAGCAAATATTTTTGTTGAATTCTCAATCATCTTCACCTTGTCTTTCTTATTTTTTGTTTCATTCAGTTGATCTTATAAAAATATATTTTAGAAATGGTGGAAAACTAATTAATGTTTGGAAATTAAAATGGTTAAATGTATTTTTGTAAAACAAATAATACAAAATATAATAAATAAATAATATTAGGAATTTATGATAAAATATATTGTTGGGTTTCTTAAGACATAAACTAGCAACAAAAATTATATATTTTTTTAAAAAAATCTAAAGTCTTAAACATCCCATTAGATAAATCAAGATTTTTTAGACTTTATACAGAAATTACCTGAAGATCATATGTTATTTTGAATACTTGCTTAAAGTCTCGGTTGTCACAAACCACAAATCATTTAATTATTTATCCTTTAATGTTAATCCACATGAATTACCATCGAAAAGTCTCCTAAACCCTTTTAAGAGAGAGATAAACCCTTTTAAGAGAGAGATGTTGCTATACCCTAGAGTGCCAGCTTTCTTTTAAGTTTAAGATATTTCTATACTATATTATACTCACCTTAGAAAATAATAGGCATAACTTTCTATTTATAAAGAAATCTAAAAAGCTTATAAATATCAAAAAATATTAATTTGTCTCTTAAATAATATCATATTTATTATTTTAGGCTTATTTTAGAAATGTATTCAATCAAGTTCATACTTGATTGTTTATAGGTTTAGAATTGTAATCTCCTTTATTAATTAATTTGTAGTTGTCAATTTTTAAAATTTATTTACAATCAAGTTATACTTGATTAATCATTCTATTTTAATTTTTGATAAATAAATCTAATATATGTGACCCATTAGGTTCTTTAATATATCGATCATAATATAAATCATAATTCTAAATAAAATAATGTTAAAATAATTGATTTATTATCAATTCAATAATTGTTTGATTTATATTTAAAGATCAAATATAATATCTAGAAACCTATCATGATCCACCAAGTATTAAAAAAAATCATAAGTGGTTTGACTTAATCTTTTAATGACCAGTTTTTCAGTGTAATAATTATTTATTCATCAACAATGTTCTGATTTATGTATTATAATATGAAGTGTGTCTACTTTGTCAAATCATGCTTATTCTCAACACCAGCCATTGAGTTTTTTTAATAAAACTTGGAACTCTTTTTAAATTTCATTTCGCTTGCGTAAGACATACAATCAAAACTATTTGAGAATATATTGAAAATTTTCCCTAATTTAATTAGGATGATGAGTTTTTATTGATTACTTAAATACTTCTATATAGTTTATGTTATACCTCTTCAACTTATAAAAACAACAACTTCTTTTCATAAAGAAAACAATATAATATGAACAAGTCTCAACAACTCTAATTAATATCCAGTCTTAATAAAATATTAACAAGGTACATTTAGGAATAATTCTTCATGAAAAAGGATTTTAATAATTATAACAACTTTATCATTTTCTTTGCAAAATATTTTATCATAATGACTTCATCTTTAATCTAGATTCATAAAACAAATATTATATTATTTGATAAAATATTTTATGAATATTAAATATAAATAAATTTTTATTAACAAATTAAATATATTTACATAAACAA
Source organism: Salix koriyanagi (assembly GCA_029228605.1). NCBI lineage: Eukaryota > Viridiplantae > Streptophyta > Magnoliopsida > Malpighiales > Salicaceae > Salix > Salix koriyanagi. The sequence goes on along the minus strand of CM055337.1, from coordinate 8,049,067 downwards.
AGTTATTGCCACGTGTAACCAATCAATTGACTACAAGACGTACACTAACAATCCCCCACTTTTACTAAAACCAATCCTCTTTTAGTAAGAGGATCTAAAAGATTATTTTCAATAGATACCCACTCTATATTTGCATCTTTCTTCTTTTAATTCTTTAATCAAATGGAGTTGTATAAGTATATCTTTAAATCATTTTTGAGACCTTAGTTCCTTTGTTTGTGTAATGGCTTTATTATTATCATAGTGCAAGGTTACTGGATCAACAATTATAAAAGCCACACCAAATTTAGTGATAAACATCATGATCCAAACAACCTCTTTTATCTCTTTATATACAGAGGTGCAGTCAAATTTAACTGTAGACTTTGTCTTAGTCTTTTATTTGGAACTCTTCAAACTCACAACATTATTGTTTAAAGTAAAATATAACAACACTGGATTTTTTTTTTCAATATCTTATTAAAAACTAATATTCAAATAATTATGAGTTATTAGTTCATCTCCTTCATAGACTAAAAATCATTTTTATTTTTTCTTTAAGTATTTAAGAATATTCTTAACTTTCTTTTAATGACTTTCATCTGGATCAAATTGGCATATGCTCATTATGCTTAAAGCATATGATACATTTGGTCTTATACATATCATAATATATATTATGAATCTTATATTCTTGGAGAGATGTATCAAATGCAAAATAGGTGAGTATATTTCTTAGGATTATTTCATGCTAAATTATTTTAGCATTTTATATATGTATATAGATTGGGACAATACAAGTAACCTTTTTATATCAATCTATTTAAATCTTTATTTCTAGTATATTGGTTGCTTCTCTCATATCCTTTATGCAGAAACTCTTATACACGTAGCTCTTTACTAACTAGAATAAATAAATTTCATTTCCTATTAATGATATTACATCTGCATTTATGCATTTAATATTAGGAAAATAATTATACTCTCACTAACCTTTTTATAAACATAAGTATCCTCCATATTTTTAATAAAATTAAATTGTTTAATTATCTCATCAAAATGGATATTCTAACTCCTTAAAATGTTTCTAAATTCATAAATATTTTTTTATAGTTTGCATATTTTATTGTTGAATTTCTTAGATTTAAACTTTTCATTAAGCTCATAAAATAAATATTGCAAGAAACATAATTCAAGATTATTTTTTAATTTAGTAAATTTAAAAAGGAATGTTTTTTTATTAGTTTCTTGAATCTAAATTTGAGGCAAATATCTAGAGACAATTATAAAAAAAATCATTTAAATGGGGAGTACATTTTTAAAAGTATCTAAGAAAAAAATAAATTCACATTTTATTTTATAAACATAATGTCTTATGTCTTATGTTATTTAAATAACCAAGCTTGAGGTTTTAGGTTTGAGCATCGTCAATAGAATTTAAACAAATAATCATAGCATCTAATGCTAATCATATTTATTGGTATATTTTTTTAGATTTCCATAACTAATACAAATAATTAAGATACTAGTTTGCCTTGCCAACTTAATTAAGTTAGAAACTCTACTAATCATGCGGCAACATAAAAAGATATTCTTATTTGTAAAAGAACATGGTTTTTTTGTAATAATAAAATAGGAAAAATGATAATTTAATTTCTTTTTTTTCCCTCATAAATAACATAGATTTTTGTTTTTCTTGTGAATACGCATGTAATAGGTTGGACCTCACAACTTAACATTGTCCAAAACAAATGTAGAATCTTTCGACTAAAGAGGTATGGCCAAATTTGAGCAAGGTTGGAAGGGGGCATAATTTAACATTAATTACATACTATAATAATAATAATCAATTGGGTCATATAAACCAAAAGATTGTCTAATATTCAATAAAGGAATAAATTAGGAGACAATTGATGATATACTCACACGTGTGTATATCATGTCATATCCATGCTTTTTCCCCATGATTTTCATGAAAGTTTTGGTAAATACATAAGTACTTAAATAATATATATGAAAAAAATCTAAAAAAGTAAATAAATCATTTTCAATCTTTGTTTTGGATTTCTTAATTTGTAAGAAATGTAATACAATTTATATGCATGTAAGTAAAATAAAATAGAATTTTCTTAATAGCTTTCTTGAATTGTTCATTATTATTATTATTTTATTTTTTCATCAAATTTGTTTCTAAACTCAGGACCAATAGAAATTCAAAATGTGTCTCTCATGAAACTTTTGCCTACAAGTGAAGGGGAACTCTACAGCCAGACAAATAAAATCACAAGGACTCAATTATCAAAAATGAAAGCGTGAAGGCCTCTTTTATTTTATTTGATGATAAGATATATTTTTTAGTGAATTAAAATATAAAATGTAACTATATTGTTTTCACATAAAATATCAATGAGCATAAACTAGTACAAAAATAAAATCATCCAATTGAAATTAAAAAAAAAACACTTTAGTAAAATATGAGGATAAAAGAACTTATTTACAATAAAAATAAAATATAAGGACCAATAAAAGTTTTTTCAAAAAAATTAAGGTCCAAAATATACATTAGAAAAATATTGCATACTTTTTAGTAGTTAACACATATTATTATTTAACAACATTAATGGTAGTAACTTATGAAATGACCTAAAAAATAACTTTAACCTAAAAGGTGTAGGATTTTCACTGTATGAGGTTCATTATTCATCCTCTCATATATTATTGTGGATGGATTGTGCAGAATTTTAATCTAAAAGGTGTAGGATTTTCACTGTGTGAGGCTCCATTGTTCATCCTCTCATATATTATTGTGGATGGATTCTGCAAAAAAAAATTGTTTTTGTTTTCAATTTGGTACTCAAATATTTTTCTCTAGCGTTTTAGTCCTAATTGAAGACAATTGATTTTGATTTCTTGCAAGAATGTGAGATTAAAAGAAAAGGGATCAAAATAAAAGTCAAAATGAGTGATGTGTCGTAAATTTAGTAAAAGATGCATTTTGGTTCTTTAACTTTCAAAATCATGCAAATTATAGAATTTCGATAACTCAATATTTTTCAAATGCAATTTTAGTATAAAAATTAATTTTTTTTATTTTTTAGTCACTAGTTCAGAGACAGAGATAAGTGACTAGATTCCAATAATAAAAAAGAAATATATCATTAACACGAATTTAAGCTAACAAAATAGATGATATTTGTGTCTGATTATTCTTTTTGATGAAGGGAAGTTCATATTAAGTGTTTTTGTTTACCTTTAATATTCATGAAAAATGATGTTATGGGTAGGTTAATTTTTGGTTACAGGTTTATTTTGGTTTTTAGAGCAATTTCTTGAGGTTATGGGTAGGTTTATCGTGATTTTTAAAGTGTTTTGCAAGTATTTTAGGTTTAAAATAATAGAAATACAAGTTTTAGATCCAAAAGAACTTAAACCTTGATTTTTCGGTCACCATGGGAAAAATTACATGATGCATTCTATTATATTTTTGTTAAAAAAATTTGTCACAGATAAAAAAAAAAAATCTTTGTCATGCGGGCCTTAACAAAATAGGCCAAGCGAGTTGGCCAGACTTTCCTACTTTGAAACATCTTGTCTTTTTTTTTTAAAGTACTATCTTTTTTTTATTTTTATATATTTTTTTTAAAAACAAATTAGTTAGTTTTAGATTAATATCATTTATCTTTTATTTTATTTAGATATATATTTTAAATAATGATTTTGTTTTGTTATGTATTTAGTTTTCAAAGAGTTTTTTTGTTATTCATTTGTAATTTATTTTATCTTTTGTATACATGAATTTTATTTTTTAATATAAAAACATTTATTTTCAGAAAATATTTTTAATATGTGTAACATTGCATGATTTTTCTTTTATTCAATCAATTTACTGTTTTTGTCGATCTCTAATATTGCTCAATAAAAATTTAAATTCAAAATTATTTCTATAAACATAGAGGGGGTAAATATCTTATTTTTTGAGATTAAATATTTTATGTACATGTTTGTAATTTTTTTTTAAGTTATAGTTTATGATTTTTTTTCTTTTAATAACTCACATAATTTTAATATATTTGATTACATGTATACATAAAATGTTTTATTTGAACTTAAATTTTTTAAACTACAAAGATATATTGAAAAAACCTATATATACTATTATTATTTTTTTAAAAATAATATATTTGACCTTTGACCTACAACATAACACAGACCACATGACTGGTACCATTCATATAACATAGAAAGATGTTATAAATACAACAAAATAATAATAAAAAGACCTTCAAATATTCAAACAAAAAAAACAAGGATGTACAAGAACATTAACCAGAGAAAGAAACTACTCTTAAATTTGATAGGATAACAAGCTTAAAAGATTTCTTAATGTGACTTTCCATCAATTATTATTATTATTATGTGAACCTTCTACATATTCTTTGCTATTCAAATAAGTCTTCCATCTAAATGTAATATTAAATTTTATTATTACCTTAAGCTATATTCCAACTTAGATTAATTTTTTAGTATATAAAAAAATTAGGTGTTACTAACATGTTTCTAGTAGAAAATGTTTTAAATCATATGGGGGATAACCTGATGTAACCCGGTTGACTTATCTAGTTCAAAGCTAACTCGAAAAACTACTAAAAGTAAAGCTTTATTAAAAAAGCATTCTAGAAAATATTTGTTTTTTTTAATATTAAAAAGAAACATATTAGATTGACCTGGATCAACTCATGTTCACCTTCTAAATCCTCAACCTAGTTAACGAGACCATAATAACCCTACAAAAAATCATTTTATTTTATTGAGTTTAATTCTCAATCAATCCAATATTGAATGATAAAAGTTAGAAAAAAACTCAATTAAAAAAGAAAAAAAAATAACCTGGATCAACCCGGGTCGGGTCATGAGACCAAGATAACCCTATATAAAGCTACAAAATACAATTATGAAACCGATTTCTAAATCAACCCAATTTTGAAGGATGAAATTGAAAAATAAATAAGAAAACAGTTAAAGTCAACTTATGTTAACCTATCATAATCATGAGACTATTATAACTTTATAAAAAGAAACCAAAAAAAATATATAAAACTTAATCTGCAATGAACTCATTTTTAAATTATGAAATATAGAGAAGTCAATTAGAAAAACTTTAATCTAATGTTGAAGGATATAATTGGAAGAAAAAAAAAAGCAATTAAAAGGGACAAAAAAATAACCAAGATAACTCCATTGAAAACAAAGAAAAATAAATTATGAAGTCTAGTTTTCACTAAACTCAAAATTAAACAATAATAAAAAAAATCTAACTCAACCTAAGTTAACATGTTTAGGTCATTAAACTAGAATAAATCATAGAAAGTAAACAAAAAATAATATAAAATATAATCCTTAATCAACCCAATGTTAAAGGATGCAAAGAAAAATAATCAACTGAAGAAAGAACAAAAAAAGCCTAAGTGAATTGGGTTAAATCGCTACCCAGGTCTTGTGATTAACATAACTTCATTGAAAACAAATAAAAAACACAATTATGAATCTCAATCACAATAATCTTAATGTTAAATGATGAGATTCAAAAAATATATAAAACTAGAAAGAAAAAAACAAAAAATCAAACTGAATAAAAAAATATAGTTAGCACTTGAGCTAAAATCATTCTAGCGCCAACCATTTATTTTTTATTGTTGTTTGGAGATAAAAAAAAAATGAGAGTGAGATGATATATTTTTATTTTTATTAAAATCCATAATTTTTTTTTATCAAATATTAATAAAGGGTCTGGTGTTCAAATATTAAAGAAAAAAGGGGCGTATTTAATGACTTATCAGGACCTCAAAAAGGCCCGGTGAATTTGTTGCTACCGAATATATATATATACTAGATAATTGCCCGCGCGTTGCCGCGGGTATTTTTTTGTATATAATTTAATACAATTAAATCTACAACGATCAATTTATATGATATAAGCAAATAAAAATTATAGATTAAAAGATAAAATGTTTAAAATTTTAAGTTGAGCTTGTCACGTAAGTATATATTACATCTTCTAAAATATAGGAATTGCGTTATAAACGATCACAAAAGAGTGTGCACCAACATTAGAAAAAAGAGCAAAATATTCGAATAAAAAAAAAAAAACTTACTGAAATCATTATTGTGCAGATAATAAAATTATTAAAATCAATTAATAGAAAGGAAAAATAAAAAAACAACAGGGAAAACGAAGCAATATTCATTTAAAATATTATAACAATAGCAACATCGGAGTCTTAATATCTAAAATTATTATTGCCGCTAGAATAAAAATAACAAAAATTATTAAATTATACCGAGAGAAAAAAATAAAAAGTATGAACAAAACAGCAAGCAAGAAAAACCAATTAAAAATTATTATTATTATTATTTTTATTATGAAAGAATAGATAATCACTATTATTATAATAATAGAATACATAAGCACTATTCTTATAATAATAATAATAATCACTATTATTATTATTCTTATGATAATTATTATTATTATGTTAATAATAAAAGAAACAAAAGTAAATGAAAGATTAAAAATATCCTAGAAACTTTAACAAAAGATAAAAAAATTTTTTACCATGGCTATTACTTGAAAAAAAAAAATTATCAAATTATCAGGAGGGGAAAAAAATAATAAAAGAGTAAGAATGAAAAATCATTAAATCATGATTATTATTATTATTATTATTATTATTATTATTATTATTATTATTATTATTATTATTATTATTATTATTATTATTATTCTTATTGTGTTAAATACACTTATATATACATGGGAAAAAGTAGGGATTAAAAAAAAATCAAAGTATAAGGGCTGAATTGAAAATGATATATAAAGGGCTTAAATTAAAAAAGTAAAAGTCAAAGGGCTGAAATGAAACTTACATTTATTGTCAATTGAAATCAGAGGATAAAATTGCAAAAATCGGAACTTTTGTACCGCATTGATTGAGTTATATACAGCCAATCCGGAAATTGAAAGTAGAAGGACCAAAGTGCAACTTTGACACTCCGGAGAGAGAGAAACGTGGCCGGCGGCTTCAACCGGCCTCCTACGCGTACACGGACTTTTTTAGGTAACACGCGCCACCGCGGGAGGAAGACAACACGACGGCTCATCGTTCTGGCCTCCGGTAGACAATTTCCGGCCACCGTATGAGGCCGCACGCGCCGCATGAAGAGGGCGTGAGGCGGAAAACCGCCCGGCGCGTGCGGCGGACGCCCTCCCAGACCCGATTATTTAATTGTAAAAATAGGGACAATTACCGTCCTGTCCCTTGACCGAATGAAGTGTTTTTGTCTTATTAGGGGCTAAAACCGTCTTTAGCCATTTCAGAAAATAATTAAAAATTCGAAAGTTGCGGCGGACCGGACCGGACCGGGCCGGTCCGGCCGCGCGCAATTACGCCAGTGCCCCTCAACCGAATGCCTTATTTTGTCCTATTACCGGGGACTAAATCGTCAAAACACTGTTCACAAATGAATATTTCAAAAAAAAAAAGAAAATTGAACAGGAAAAACCGATTTTGTCCCCGCCTGCCAGCCTCTCCTCTCCGTGCGCCCGAGGGCTATTTCCGGGCGTGCACTGTAGCTAGCAATAGTGGATTGTGAGGGGAGCTACAGTGTAAAACCCCACGCCATTTATTGTGTTTGTAATATATATATATATATATATATATATATATATATATATATATATATATATATATATTATGAAAATCACATCGAGACCCCAAACCCACAGCATAAAGTCATAAACTACGAAGCAAAGCGGGCTTGCCGGCTCCTGCAACTTGCAAATCTCAAGCCTTTTTACCTTGTTCGAGGAATTATTTTTAAAGCTAGAGATTCAACTAACCTCAAACTTTGACAGGTTTAGGTTATAATAATAATAATAATAATAATAATAATAATAAACTCAATTCCCATGGTTGTAAATACATTAATCCATTATTATTTTAAAATAATAATAATGTTGTTTTGATTCTTTAGTAACATGTTTTATCTCTTTTAATAAACTTTAATACTTTCAAGTGTTAAAAATTGAATCCAACTTCCTCATCAAATAATAACAATGAATGGGCTTGTAAATGGGGAAATTTTCCTAATTGATGCTATTTATTTAACATAATTTTAAATAAAAATTAATTTAAAAAATAAGCGCACCCAAATAAACCTCCTAATCTAAACTTGAAGCAAAAGGTATTGATCAAGATTAGAACATTATTACATGTTTTTTAAAGCTAATGATCAGACGTGCAAGCATACATTTTATTTTTAAATTTAATTTATTATACGGCCATCTCAAGATTTTACACATTTTATTTGGTTCAATAGGGTGTTTATAACGTTTTGTGCATTTCTTATATAAATAAAGAGTTGACTTATCCGCCACGTCATAGTGATTTTAGTCCTGAGTAGGACTTTACAATATTTTATAGACAATTCATTTTGGGGCTTGAAAATATGATTTTTGTTCATGATTTTATTTACATGTTAATCAAAATTAAATTCTTCTTTTTTTTCAAATAATTTTAGGGACTTATCCATTGCTTTCCACTTTCCTGCAATATCCGTATAAATAATAAATTTTTATGACAATTCAAACTCAAAAAAAAGATCAAATATTCACGGGAAGATTTCATAATGATCGCGGATTTCTGTACCGATTGAGGGCCAAATTAATACAAGATAAAGTTTAGGGATCTAATTGATAAATGAGTATTATAAGGGGACCAATACGAAACTAGCCCAAATATGAATAGAAAAGTGAACTCTCTCTCTCTCACTGTTAGAAAGTCACCTCATTTAAGAGTTAGAAAAGTAAGAACATGCCTAGGTGTGCAGGCTGGGTTGGAAGGCTCAAGCACCGAGGCTATTTTTTTCTCTAATTTATATTTGAGTTAAAACAATTAATAAAAAAAATTATTTGATTCAATTGAGTCCATAAATCAAGCTAAATGCTTAATGGTTTAATTCATGCTTTCTTCCTTCTTAATTAAAATAATTATAATAAAAATTATTATCATTAAAAATAAGAAAATCAACGCGTTACATTTGAGCAACAAGTTTGTGGGTTACTACCGTAACCAACGGGGCTGCCAGCTCAATCCCTTGTCTGAAGGAAGACAAGTTGGGTGGCTCATGGCTGTTTAATAAAAAAACGTGAGTCTTGGAATTCAAAAAACGTGAAAATAAAATCCAAGACAGATGCTTCTTATTTCTCCTTTAAGAGACAAAGACAAGAAGGCTATGTGATTCAATTTAGTTTTTCGTTGGTTAGATTATAATTGAATTGGTGTTCAAAGGGAGCTTAGAGTTGTTTAGTGAAGGAGGGACTAATGAGTGACTCTATTTCTAATCCTGTCTGGACTACTTGCAAGGATGCAGCAGGAATCGCCGGTGATTTTCTTTCTCTTTCTCTCTTTTGATTCTTACCCTAAATTCTATGCATACATTGGATAGTATATCTATGCTTAATCAATGTATCGGCCCTTTTGGTTGACGACTAAGGATTGTTTAGCTGCTTGCAATTCTCAGTTGGGAACTCGAAACAGATGTCAAATTACATGATATGAACTATGAAACGAGTGTATTTTGTCACGTAAAATTAGAGGGAGAACCCAGAATTGGAACCCAGTTTGAGAATTTTGATTCTGATACCAGTACTATTTAATTGCTGCAGGGAATATCTTTGCTTTTGGGCTGTTTGTATCGCCCATGTAAGTTCTTCTTCCGTCCTAGGTATTCGTTGACCACGGAGATTGCTGTAATTCGCCCCTTGACTAGCATTTTTTTGTTGTTGTTGTTGAAACTCTCAGACCAACATACAGGAGAATCATCAGAAACCGATCAACAGAACAGTTCTCGGGGTTGCCGTATATATATGCACTCATGAATTGCCTGATCTGCATGTGGTACGGCACGCCCCTCGTTTCTGCTGATAATCTTTTGCTTGTCACTGTCAATTCATTTGGTGCTGTATTTCAATTAGGCTACACCATCCTGTTTATAATATATGCTGAGAGAAGAATAAAGGTATTTATCCCTTCAAGTTTGCAAACCTTATCTGCATCTTCTGGGTTCCACATGGTCACTCACTTGCATTTTCTTCCAATTGTTGCTAGCAGGTCAGGACGTTAGTTTTGCTGCTAGCTGTGCTCAGCCTATTTGCAATCATAGTAATAGGAAGCTTGCAAATAAGTGATCGAATGATACGTTGGATCTTGGTTGGCTCATTGACTGTTGTTTCTCTCATATCAATGTTTGCTTCCCCGCTGTTTATAATTGTGAGTAAATAAATAACATTAGCTTTAGTATTTCCTTCCAATAAACAATTTACCGTAAATCGCTTAATCTCGAATCGCTCTTTTCGAATGTCTCCAGAATTTGGTGGTCCAAACAAAGAGTGTTGAATTCATGCCATTTTACCTCTCCCTTTCCACTTTCCTGATGAGCACCTCTTTCTTGCTGTATGGACTTTTGAATTTCGATGCCTTTGTTTATGTAAGCTCCCCCGGGCACATTCATTATCTTCTCCACCACCAACCTTTATGTTTTCCCTTTTTCCCCTTTTTATACGGCAGGCTCGATGTGCATGCAGTTATAATTTTCTCCGTATTTAGCATAGATTAATTCCAGCATGCATAACTATGTAGCTGTATTGAATGAATAATTGAATCTGTGCTCTGCATGCATTTTTTGTATCTATAAATTTCCCCGCTGAAGACTAAGATTTTTCCTATTTAAATTGCAGGTACCAAATGGCATAGGCACCATTTTGGGAATTATCCAATTAACCCTATACTTCCACTACAAGAAGAAATCCACACAAGACTCTATGGAACCCTTGATAGTTTCGCATGCATAAATTAACATGCTGGAATGTGAAGGTGAGGAGTAATTGATATCAATTCAATAGTTTTGTTCTTTCTAATTGTGTGATACTTTTCTCTTTTATGAGAGGCTGAACATTTTTTATGCCTGGTTGATATAATACTGGGGTGCCAGGGCATGTTAAACTTCTCTTGTATGGGAGATGGAACTTCTCTGCATTTCTGAAAGATTTTAAATGGGTTTGTTATCCAACTTCCTAATCAAATAATAACAATGAAAGCCCTGGGTGGGCTTGTAAATGGGTGAAATATCCTAATTCATGCTATTTAGTCACTGTAGCGTGTGTGTATACACATTGGCTATGAAAATCCAATGTGAACTGCTGGTGTGTGGATCCATAATTTTTATTCCTGCCTTCATCTTTAAACCTATTTGCATTGTCTATGCTTTCCATACCAGGGTTGATGTACATCATCTAGTACATGCTTTGCCTGAGGATTCGTTTATCAAACCGATTCTGCTGAAGGAGGCCAATGAGAAACACGATCCTATAGAAATAAACCAGCAACTGTAGTAAGAAGGCAGATTCCTTAGCAGAGTCACATTATTAGAGGCATGTAGACAGTTTTATTCATCAAACTATGATAATTAAGTGTCATTAGTCTTTTTTGGCTTCTACCTCTCCATTTTTGTGTTGGTTTGTGTTTTCATCAACACAGAAAGTTAGGGAGGGAGAGAGAATAAAAATAATAACTTAAAAATAAATAAAAAACCAGACAAGACGCTTAAGAGGGGAAAGAGTCACCTGATCCGTTGTATTCTAAGGTCCATTGAACTGCTGAAAGCAGAAAAGAAATCACATTATATTGATCACTCATCTCTTATGGGGATCATTATCTCTGTCTAGTCATAGAAAAGTTGTGTGAACCAATGGTATCATCCTTGATTTCTCCCTCCACTTCCAAAATGGTAGAGCAAGGGATGTCAATTCATAGTTTTAATTGCCTGAATCTCTTGTTTTAATTAATCTCGTCAGCTGTTGATGTCTTGATCATATATTTTTCTGATGTCAAATGTACGAAAACGCTTTACATGTAGGCCTGTTCTTCATAATTCTGCAGGATAATCCATGGCTGGTCTAGCAGCTCATAAACCTCATGTTACTGCTGAGACGGTTACCGGATTGTTTGCTGGTCACTTTTGCTCGCGGTGTTCCAGATATGTGGCAGAAGTTCTTGCAAGAAGCGTTAGTTTGGCAGTCGTTGGTCTTGAGAATATTTTCTTGCAGTGATGATGTCGTCCATTTTCCAAGTTGCCACTTCTCCTGTTGCCCCCCTCATCCTCTTCAATTCAGTTGTTCATAACTTTTCTGATCATTCTATTTCAATATTTGGTTGTGCCACTTTGTGAGGAATTGGATGGCCTCATGTGTTTCAATCTCGTTTCATCAGTTGCTCCTTTCTTATTGTAATCTTGAACATCATTGCTCTTTCCAAAGCAAAGAAAAAACATCTTTTATGTCTTTTAATTGAGAATTTCTGTTTGGAGTATACGACCTCCAAAGCTAAAAGTTAGTTGACTCATAAGTCATTGTGGATACAATAATAACTACTACACAATGTTAGATCATAAAAAAGATCTTATATTTCAAAGCATTATGTTTCTACCAACCCATAATATATATCGTATTATCAGTAGGATCCTCACAGTCCTCAAAAGGTGTAGCATGGTAGCAAAGAGCTTAAGATATGCAATATAGGTCTCGAGTTTGAGTCAGGATGTACATTTCTTGTAAGATTTTAGGACAGTCGGAGTTTTATTCACTTATTTAGACTCACAAAGTGTGTTTTCTAGGGGATGTTGTTTTCTCGAATCCAAAAAAAAAAAAATTAGGATCCTAACAACCAGTAATCAAATATCCTTCAACCTTATTTCTACTCTTCATATTATTTTTCTCCTCTAAATGCTTTTTGAGTTGATACAAAGTGTTTGCCATATCATCTACATCCATGTCAATACTAGCATTTATTTATTGTTTATGTCTGGTATCATTCTTGACTTTCAAATAAAAACCATATAACTTAACCTTTTCACCCTTTTTTATAGCAATTGTGCTCTCTCATGATAATACAAGTAATTAAAAATACAATTTCATTTATTTCAACTTGAAACATGGATCTAAAATAAAGCCAATACGATAAAAAAAATGATGTTTTTTTTTTTTTTTTTTCATTTCCCTAACACTTAACTTTAACATCATGTTCGATGCATTTAAAAGATTATCTCTACTTCTATATAGTTCTAATATGTTTGTGTGCATGTAAATTAATTTATTGAAGAAAGAATTCGATATAACATGCAATGTGCCAAAAAATCTCAATGTAATCATGTAAATTTTTTTATGAACTTCACCAAAGATCTGATATTTTTCCAATCCCCTAAACTAGGTGGGCCTATGTTTTTTTTATTTCCTTTTAAATAAATCTTTATAAAAGAAATCATATACCTAAGATTGTTTTAACCTAACCTCATAAGGATCTTAAATCTTTGAGTAGCTTCTAAAGTCATATAAATTGAATTCCATCGAGTTACAACATCTATATACATTGATTTTTACAATCCATCTTCAACTTTTGTATATACCTTTTAAATGGAAATAGCTTAGAAGGTAAAAATCTCTCAAGATTGCATCAAACTTTTTAAATATACAATAGTCAAATTATTAGAGCTAATATTGTTTATTTTAGTAGTTAAAACTTTATCATTTAATCGCTATAATATATAATTTTCAATAACTTGATCAATTATCCCACCTTTTATGATTAAAAATTTGATAAAACTTACAATTCTTCTATGTAAATCCCATTACTTATCAATCCAATGAGTTGTCAAGAACATTTAGTTAATATTTTGGATTGATATCCATGTAGTAGGAGCTATTAAGAATACTCGTTGAACCATAAGAGCTTTCTTTATTTATTTATTTTACATAAACTTTCAAATAATTTATCATAACAATAAAACGATAATATTAAATTTATGTTACATGGTCTTTCAAAGTAATTAAAATCCCTGAACCTCTATGAAATTCTAAAGCAACTCATCAATTATAATTATTTTTAATAGTGATTGTATACCCTTATCATAATTCTATCTCATCAATTATAAAGTAATTTATTTTTTATTACAGCAAATTCTAACAAGGTAGAGGTAAATTATAATTCAATATAAAGTTGTCGCATTATTACTCATCTCAGTTAATCTCCGGGACACGTGTTGTCTCCTGTGTGAGCAAGAACAAACTTGCGGTGCAAAGTGACGATGTTTTAAGAACAAACATGTGTCAGCAACATATAATGATCGAACTCCGCAGCAGCATTGTATTGCAGAATAAAACTGGGAAACAATTCTCCAACTAGAAGCTCCTCACAATCACTCTCCTGCATGTCTTGCTTACAGGCATCTATCTAGTTTTTCCTACACCTAAATACTACGGCTTTAGCATATCCCTCAGAGAAGTTCTCAGAACAGATGCTGGTTTTTCCTGCACGACATGATAGAATAATATAAATTATATCCTGAAACTTCATTTAAGAATTTAACCTCTTATGTGAGATAGTTATTTAATATGATATCAGAGTTTTATTGACCTAGCAGTTTTATAAGACAATGTAAACTTGCGTGCAAGTTTCAAGCCCAAAAAACTTTCACTTGAAGAGATATATTAGAGAATAATATAAATTATATTCTGGAATCCCACTTAAAAAATTAAGTTTTGAGATGATATAGTTTCTTATCAAATAATAACATGCTTGAAAGCAACAAAGATCAATTGTATGATACAGGATCAGTGTGGCTAGCAAATAAGCATGCTCCTTTATTTACCTCGTGGATATTCTCTTTACGAGATGATGTGAGAGAATGATCAAGTAGCCGCCCTCTTTCATCATAGAGAATAAGACCACTATACCTTGGAAGCTCACATTTCTCTCCCATAAGTATAGGCCTTTGCCACACTGCTGACAACGAGTTATGGCTCTGCCACCCCATACTTGACTCACACCTTTCGAACCCAAGAACCGATGGTGGCAGCATCCCCCTCCCACTCGCACTCCCACCACTTCCCTCCTCCCATTTGTTTGCTTCACTCCACCTCATTGACTCCATCAACACCCTCCTTATTGTGATCCAATTGGTAGAACCAGGCTCCGGCTCAGGCCACCGTGCTGAGCTATCTGTGCCTGGGTCTTGGCTCACTGCTCTGTGCTTTCTTTGGGCCTGCCTCTTAAGCATGATTGCAGCGCAAAGCCCGATGACTGCAGAGGCTGTGCAGACAAAAAAGATAGCAGCTTCCTGCGTTGTCAGCTTCCATTTATCCTCCAGATTCCACAGTGCTTCCATAACTGGTTTGCTACGAGCGTGAGACTGGGTGTTACTGATGATATCTATCATGCCAGGTTGCTGAGCGTGTAGCTTGGCTAGTGTTTTGAACGGCTAGCTATATCCTGGTGTGTGTGATGACCTTCACGTGAGGTCCACCGCTGGCTGGGGTTAGGTCTAGTGGCTGCTCATGTGTAGTGTTGCTCCCTTGTGTTCTAGCCGTTGGAAGTATCTCACCGATTTGAGCTAGTTAAAGCACCTCACGAGGGATATAAGTATGATATGTGAAAATTCATGACATGGATGCTTTCCTGCCTGCCTTCTGTGTGGTTTGTGTTGACCAAATTTAGTTGACTGCTAAGCAAAATGGGAGGAGTCACTCTCGTGAAATTAAGCAAATAGTTAGAGCCATTTCTCACACCATCCCAACTCTGAGTGCTCATCTTGTATCTCTGTAGAGACAGCCAATTATCATCCACGAATCTCTGAAAATCAAGAACATGCAATTGGTACACAGATTGCAATTCTTAGTTTGCAATGTATAGAAAAAAAATTGAATGGGGGTGACCAAAATAACGCAAAAACGAGTTGACTTGGTCTTTCTTTCCAACTGGAATTGAACCGCAAGAGAACCAATCTGCAGTTTGAGATTAGTCAAAGCTATGTCTCACTTACGAGGAAAGTTTTGAATGCTAGGGAGGCAGAGGAAGATGCGTCCAAGCAATTGAAAGCTATTTTTGCTACTCGGAGAAAAAAAGTAAGAAAATCTATGGTTTGTGATGGGACAATCAATAACATTTGAATTCAAAAAAGGGTCATATTAGCAGAGGAGATGTATCATGATGTTGAAGGTTGAATCCAGCTAAACTCCTATCAGTTTCAACAGCTTCAACGAGATCGACACAGACAAGTCTGAGGATGGTGCCATTTTCCAATCTTCAATCTGGGGTTCTATTTTATCTTTCATTTTCCAAATATCGCACAAACAAGTAAATCAATTTAACCTAGTATAGCTTCTCTACAAAGCACCCACACTGCAAACTCCCATGCCTTTTTGAACAAGCAACAGAGACAGTTTATTTACTTGGGATGAAGAGACTTAAAACATTTCAAGAATTCCAATCTAAGACATTTTAATTACTTCTCTCAACATGTTGTCGGGTCTTCAAAGACAGTGAGTACCGTCACCGACACTGAACATGGAGTAATATGACAATATGTGTGCTTCAGCAAAATAAGAGCTTAGAAACAGTCAAATGAGGAAGCAGAATAGAAAAGCAAAATGTGGAAAATTCTGCTTCAAACACAGTGAGTTGTTTCCTTGTTTCAACTGAGGTTTTCTATAATATGTTCATCCTGAGAAATCAATGGTGCTGCTAACACATTAAGTGATTTTTCCACATAAACTGCAGAAATCAATACCTGCATTTTATCTGTAAATTGCAGAGAGCCTTTTGGTGAGTAGTAGCCTATCGAGGTAAGATCAAGATTTCTCACGAATTGAGAAAAAGGGGATTCTTACTTAAGCAACCAGATCAATATATCAAAACAACTTGGGTCCAGAATACAAAACAGCACGCAAAAATTCAACAACATTAAGGCAGACTCTAGTTCTTAGTTCCTAACAGTTTCATTAGCCAAAACATTTCACGACAGTTTTGTTTTCCCATATCATATTTTACAGGAATCAAGGCCATGAATAATACATGCAAATCATTCAATTAATCAGTTGAAGGGCCCCAAATACAATCTACTGTCATAATACACTCAGTGGCTAAATTTCATTTCTGATTTACAAAAAAAAAAAAAAACAATTTGTAATCACTAACTGAAACATTAAGCAATAGACATAACCCTTTTTCTTTTCTTTATTTTTTTGCAAACATTTCAAATCTTAAAACTCATCTGTAGAGCACATCTTAGCATGAAGTGACCCAAACCCACTGATCGACTGTCCTAGCCATTGAATATGCAAATCACAGAATCCAAAACATTAGGAAAATATACCTTCGCTTCTAAAGAACCCAGACGAGAAAGGGAGGCACAAGCATGAAAAAATCAAAAAAATTTGGACCATTTCTCGATTTGTGCGTGTCATCCTTGCGCAGGGGCCATGCTAATCTTCTCTGTATCGTTCCAATTTTATCGGATGTCCCCGAAGGGACGAGCTCTTCTCCTCTGCTCCGCCTATAGAAACATGGCCAGGTCTCTCTAACCAGCCGATGTGGGATATCTAGTCCCGTTGCGACTACGCGCTTCGGCTCGTTCAGTTCGCTCTCAACCTTGAATACGTCACCATCCGCCGGCCAATTAAATATTTGAGCCTTTTAAAAACCGCAGGCATCATGTAGCAATTAATTAAAAAAAGTAAATAGGATATAAGAGCGCCTTCCTCATCATGCTCGAGTCTCATCTTGCAGCGCAACAACAAGACTTTCAATCTTTATTATCCCTACAAAAATAATATAAATTATATTTTAAAAATTCATTTAATAATTTAAATTAGTAGTTAAAATAGTTTTTTTTATATGATATCATATCTTTATTGATTTAGTGGTTATGAGTTCTAATTTTATTATTTTTATTTTATTTAATAAAAATCAAGTATTAAATAGTATGGAACAAATTTGAAATTACAAGGTATTAAATTATATTTTTGGTTTTTTTCCCACTAAATATTAAGTTGTATTAAATTGGTAGTGTTAATATTGTTTTTTATTAAATTTTTTTGGCATTTCTAATAATAGACTACTTTAAGGCTGTGTTTGTTTCCCAGAATTCACTTTCCGGGAAACCATTTTCCAAACTTTCCTGTGTTTGTTTGCCTTTCGGAAAGTTGATCAACGGAAAACACTTTCCAGTCAAAGAAAAATTTGGCTTGGTTTTCAGGAAAGTATTTTCCGGAAAATTTGGACGGAAAACACTTTCCGGAAGTTATGAAAAATTTAGAAATGTCATTATTTGATGATTATATCACATTTGATCCTCAAACTTTTGATTGGTATATATAATTTGTTTTGAATATTTATTTTTCAATTCCATCTCTTTAAATTTAATTTTTATATTAATTTTGGTCCTTATTTTTATAATTGCTATTTGCTTTTTTCTTCATTTTTTTATTGTTACTTATTTTATTTGAAATAATTTATGAAATGTTAATTATTATTATTTTAATTTATTCACCTTTCATTTTTTTAAAATTTTTAGATTTGATCTCTATTATTTTGATTATTATTTATTTTATGTGAGATAATTTATGAAATTATATTTTTTTTTCAATTTCATTCTCATTCAACTTTTTAATTTGTAAGATTTGTTCCTCATTATTTTAATAAACTTGAAAAAAAATTAATTTATTAATAAATTATTTTCCAGTTCATTTTCCATAACACAAACAAACACTGGAAAGTGTTGTCCAGTTCATTTTCCATAACACTGTCAAACATTAGAATTCACTTTCCAGAAATTCACTTTCCCCGGAATTCACTTTGCAAAAAAAACCCACTTCGAGAGCATCTTCCATGGACAGTGTGACCTAGCTAGGGTCCCTTTTTTTTTTTTTTTTTATCTTCCTGGAGGAAAAAAAGAGATAAATTACCTATACATATATTATTTTTTAAGTTTTATTTTGCATGAATTTATGAAAAAACGAAATCACTTCACTGTTCTTTATCCTTTTCTTAACATCCAAGGTAAAATAATAATTTTATTATATAAAAAAAATCAAAAATATCATTCGTGTCTCTTGAAAATGTCAAAAATAACTCTGATCCTAAAGATTAAATTTTTCAGTTTTAGGGTAAATTAATAATTTTACTTCTGAAATAATACAAAGTGAACCGTGTTTATATGCGGATTGAAAAATTATACAGTATTTTAGTAACGGCAATTATATTACAAGTAATTTCCATTTTTTTCCTCGTTTTTTTTTCCCACGCCAAATCTTTTGAATGTCTGTTCTCTGCAAGAACACCAGTAGCACTTTGACAGCAGCAGCAGCGGTCATTGTCTTGGCCATGCCAGTGTTTTCTTTTGGGTGGGTCATTCACAGCAACAATCACTTCATCACTAATAATGTGATGTTTTTTTGTTTTTTTATAGGCTCATTTTCTGTCTTAATTCTTATTTGTCAATTCATTTTTCTTGATATTTCAAGTAGGGTTGTCAATATTGTTCCATTTCAGCCGAAACGTTCCGTATCATTAAAAAATTAAGATAAAACGGCGTTGTTTTCGTCTTGATTTTAATTTCGGCCCGTTCCTGAAATACCAACCGAATTCTGGCCGGAACGTCTCGGTACTATTCCGGGTGTGCTATTCCGGCCTTAAAATCCTCCTTATTTTGATTAACTTGTGATTGCGTTTCTAATTATGAGATTATATTTGTTTGACTTTGTGTTTATATTGTATAATTTAAGGTTAATTTATCTTGAATTTTAATTATGCTTGTTAAATTAATATTTTAATTTTTTTTCATATATATATATATATATATATATATAATTATATATGAACAGTACAACCCCAAATGGCACGCCGAAATGTTCTGAAACCGAAACGTTCCATATCAATAGAAAAATCAGAACGGTGACCAGAACAGTATTAACAGCCTTGATTTCAACTGAATTGTGTTGAAGTTAAAAATTACTTTTCTTTTGATATTTACATTTTCTCTCCAAGTTAATATTTAACCGGGCAGTTCTTTAAAGAGATATAAAGTATAAATATTTTGCTTGCATATTATTGTTCGCTATTGCATCAATATTTTCTAACATTTATTATTTGTAGTGATGTACAAATAAGCATAAAATTATAATTAAATATTGAGGAGTTGTCACTTAATATTATGGTCACTTGAAAATTCAATGGTATGCATGAATTATGTAAAGGGAAGACACATTACCCCCAATACACCTTACTTAAAGTAAATTACATTGTTATTTGATTGATTTTTTTTATAGATTGAGTTTCTATTCATTGGTCTCGTATTAGATTCAAGTTAGGTCAAAACTTAATTGTTCTAAAGCCTAATTTTAGCATCATCGTTTCGTTTTGTATTTTTAATATCTAAGCATATGCTCTACAATATAGTTTTATATCTTTAATATTAAAGTCTACAGTTTAATCTTAACACTTTAGATATAAAATGAACAAAATGACTTGATCTTTTTAGGGCAGTACCATCATGTAGGGGTGAACATTTTCGGTTCGGTTAAGTTTTTGTCTATAAAAACAACTAAACCAAACCAAACTTGGTAAAAAACAACCATTTCGGGTTTGGTTTGGTTCAGTTTGATTTATTTATAAAAAATTGAGAGGTGGCCAAAATTATAT
Source organism: Salix koriyanagi (assembly GCA_029228605.1). Lineage (NCBI taxonomy): Eukaryota > Viridiplantae > Streptophyta > Magnoliopsida > Malpighiales > Salicaceae > Salix > Salix koriyanagi. The sequence goes on along the minus strand of CM055337.1, from coordinate 8,028,500 downwards.
TTTAGGCTTCTCTTATGGGCTATTATATCAAACTTTCTAATGGGATGGGCTTTCTTATAGGTTTTGTTGATGGGCTTACAATATATATTACGAATAACTAATTTTCTTATAAGATGTCAAAATATTTTTGATTTTTTTCCCACTAAATATTAAGCTGTATTAAATTGTTAGTGTTAATATTTTTTTTTATTAAAAAAAATTGGCATTTCTAATAATAGACTACTTTAAGAATAAATTAAGAGAATTACAAGGTATATATGGCATGGAAGAGTGATTCTTCCTACCAAAGACAAATTATTCCAACTTGACAACGTTGTCTGAATGATTTCAGCGATGTAATTGTTAGTTTGCTTGTAATTTTCTGTTTTTTCGTATAAAAATGGAGTCATGCTCTTCCTTTGCTGTGCTGAAGAGCTAGGGCAAACCCAATTTTAATCAAGGTATCAGGCCTGATCAATTTTTGTGTGTGTTCTTTGGGCTACCTGATTAATTAATTGCCTGTCGTTTTTAAAAGGCTCAAATATTTAACTGGCCGACGGATGGTGACGTAATCAAGGTTGAGACCGAACTGAACGAGCCAAAGCGCGTGGTCGTAACGGGACTAGATATCCCACATCGGCTGGTTAGAGAGACCTGGTAGTGTTTTTATACGCGAAGCAGAGGAGAAGAGCTCGTCCCTTCGGGGACATCCGATAAAATTGGAACGATACAGAGAAGATTAGCATGGCCCCTGCGCAAGGATGACACGCACAAATCGAGAAATGGTCCAAATTTTTTTGACTTTTTCATGCTTGCTTGCTACAGTAAATGCTATTTATTTATTTTTTATTTTTTTCCTGTATTCCTAGATTATTCTCTTATGCTAATATTATTTTTTTAAAAAATAAAATATAAATTATTTTGATGTATTTTTGAATGAAAAATACTTTTAGAAACAACCTCAACCACACTCACAAACAGTGTAATAGTTTTTTTAAACTAAAATATTAATAAAATCTCAATTATAAATTAAAATGCTTACACATGTGTACAATTAAATAAATTAATGTATGGAATCTCATAAAAAAATTAGATGTTATAGGGAAGTGAAAAAAAAATAATGGATATCAATCATTAGAAAGTTAAATGTCAAAGGTTTAAATTTAAAAACAAAATAATTTAAGAAAATGAAAAAAAAAAATCATAATCAACCCATGTTAACTTTCAAAACTTATAATTGTGGTTATAACGCTAAAATTTACAACATAAAAGACAAATCCAAATAATAACAAAGTTAAACTCTCAATAAATAAATGTTAAGTGATGAAACTACAAAAAAAAAAAAAAAATTAATTCAACCTGGTTTAATCCACTAACCTTGTGACCATGATTATAAGATTATGATAACTTCATAGAAATAAAAGTAAAAAAAATAAAATTTGAAAACCGATTTCAAAAAAATAAAATATTAAAGAATGAAATTGAAAAATGTATAAATTGTATGAAACAACCTGAAAAATAAAAATAAACGTGTGTCAACTTTCAAAACTTGTAAATGTTGTAGAAGTTCAAGACTAAACCTATAGAAGACAAAAAAAAAATCAAATTCATCAATAAAAATATATTAAGGAATAAAATTGAAAAAAAATATAAATAAAAAAAGGATCTTAAACAAAATAAACACTAATAAAAATAATGGTGATCAAATTTGATATAAAAACAAATTGAAATCCTATGGATGAAGTTGATAGAGTAAAAGGATATATAAATAAAAATATATTAAAAAATAATTTGGGATGAATTTGAAGAAAAAAATAAAACAAATTAAAATAAAAAAAAATAACAATAAGGAAATGAAAAGCAAATTAGATACAAAAAACATAAATGACAGGATGGCCGTGCCCCGATTACCAATGACGATCCCTCGATGGCATCAAGCATTATACAAATGCAATCCTACTGGGTTTCTCAACTAGGAACTGCTACACGCCCAAAAAGATTAAGACAGATGACGTTAAGACAAGTGAAAGTCAGCTTGGGTTTTCATTTATAAAGGGGGGGTGAAAGTTAATTAATATTTATTATGGGGGGCTGGGTGCAATTAAAAGAAGTTCATATTTAAGTATTTATTTGTTATTTCTGTAATGGGGAGTTATTTTTAATGGGTAGTTAATTAAGTGATGGGTAGTTATCAATTATGTTCAGGTTGCTTATTTAAGACCCTGAATCGATGAATTATGCATTCAATTTCTAGAACATTAAAGTATCAGTACTTGGAGGTTTTCTGGCTCCTTCAATTGCCAGTATTTATCACAATTACATTCACGAAATCAACATCCACTGAAATTCAATTAAGCTGCTAACAAGTGGTATCAGAGCCTTCGTTCCCGCGACATGGCTGAGGGCACCAGGCTATCACAATTATCAGACACAGTTCATCATTTACAAGAGGTTACAACGAAGGCTGACGGAAGATCAATCTAGACATGGTATACTCATGGAAGGTATCCTTCAACAACTCAACAATTTGGCATCCAGTTATGAAGGCCTAGCACAAGTTACAACAAGACTTAATTCTGGAGAAGGGACTTCTACGAATACAAGGGGACCTACTAACCCTTTGTGTGAAGTTAATGGTGGCATCCAAGCACGAACAATCCGGCTGGATTTTCCGAGGTTTGATGGAGGGGATCCTAGTGAATGGATCTTAAAGGCGCAGCAGTTCTTCTCCTATTTCGGTACTCCCGAGAATCAGAAGATGGAGCTTGCATCCTTCCACATGGAGGGGAAAGGCATTGACATGGTTCTGCTGGTTGAAGGACTCCAGCCCAGTGGCCAATTGGGAAGAATTCTTGGAGGCATTACGGGTCAGATTTGGTCCAACAGCATTTGAGGATCCCTGTAGGGGCATTTACTAAACTAAAGCAAACAGGGAGTGTGGAGGAATATCGAGACAACATTCGAAATCCTATCGAATAAGGTAAATGGAGTAAGTGAGGAGTTTCGTATAAGTACCTTTTTAAGTGGGCTAAAGGATGAATTGCGCATTATCGTCACTATGTTTAAACCAAATACCCTTGCTGCTGCCTTTGGGTTAGCACGCCTACAAGAAGAAGAAGTCAATAGGCAACATAACCCTTATAAAACTAATTCAGCCCACACTACCTCTTACCCCACTACCTTTCGGCCTCCACCAAAAAAACCACAATTTCAACACCATAGCCGGACTTCCAGCCCCCAAACCCAATCCTCAAACTACCAGCTCCACAACCTTTAAGAACCCAACCTACATTTCCAAGAAAAAACCAGTACCCAATCAAAAGAATTAGTCCTAATCAGATGCAAGAGAGAAGGGAAAAGGGTTTATGTTATTTTTGTGATGAGAGGTACCAACCTGGTCACAAGTGCAACAGACCAAGGCTGTATCTGCTAGAAGGCATGAATTTTGAGGGAGAAGAAGTAGATGAAGAAGAGCCCTACACTGCTGAGACAGTAGAGGGTATACCTGGAGACTTACAGGCTGAATTGTTGGGCATTTCCTTGCATGCTATTGCAGGAGCACCTTCTCCAAAGACTATGAGAATAGTGGGGAAGATTGGGAAGTGCACTGTCATTGTTCTCATAGATACAGGGAGCACCCACAGTTTTATTGACACTAAGGTGGCCAGCAAGGTGAAACTGGCAGTGGAGAGGAGCCGAATGGCAGTCCAAGTGGCAAATGGGGATACTCTCACATGTCCAGGTTATTGTAAAGAAGTACAGCTTACTATGCAGGCATGCAAGATCATAACTAATCTGTTTTTACTTACCCTTGGGGGATGTGATGTGGTGTTGGGAGTAGATTGGCTGAGGAAGTTGGGAACCATTAAGTGGAACTTTATGAAATTGAGCATGCGTTTTTATTATGGGTGGAAAGGAACTTACCTTACAAGGGTTACGGAAGCCAGACCAGGCAGTAGAGGAGGATGCCAACATTAGCAAGGTCACCTTGACTGAAGGGGAAAGGCATATGGCTGCAAGTGATGCAAGTGACTGCAAATCCTGTATCAACAGTCACAGAATCATCAATACAAGCTGTTTTTAGATGACTACAAGACAGTGTTCAAGGAGCCCACAGACTTACCTCCTTGTAGGAGTCATGACCACCAGATTCCACTCCATGCAGCAGCTAAACCAACCAATATGAGGCCATATCGGTACCCATATTACCAGAAAGAAGAGATTGAGAAGTTAGTACAGGAGATGTTGAAGAATGGAATTATTCAAAACAGTCAAAGTCCATATTCTTCACCTGTTTTATTGGTGAGGAAGGCAGATGGCAGCTGGCGCATGTGCATTGATTACAGAGCACTCAACAAGGATACAATCAAAGCTAAGTTTCCTATTCCTAACATTACTGAGTTGCTAGATGAAATTAATGGGGCTGAATGTTTTTCTAAACTTGACTTAAGGTCAGGATACCACCAAATTAGAATGAAACAAGAAGATATACCAAAAAACAGCCTTTTTGTACTCATGAAGGGCAATATGAGTTTCTAGTAATGCCTTTTGGGCTTACTAATGCCCCCTGCAACTTTTCAAGGGCTAATGAATGAGATTTTTAGGCCCTATCTTAGGAAGTTTGTGCTGGTTTTTTTGATGATATACTGGTGTATAGTAGAACTATGGGGGAACACACCAAACATTTAACCACTGTCCTTAATGTCTTAAACCAGCATCAGCTATATGCAAAACTTTCTAAATGTGTGTTTGGCTGCCGAGAAGTAGAGTATTTGGGGCATATAATTTCAAAAGAAGGGGTTAAGGCAGACCCAGCAAAATTAGCAGCCATGGTGGATTGGCCTGAACCTAAAAACATCAAGTCCTTAAGGGGATTTTTAGGTTTGACAGGTTATTATCGCAGATTTGTTAAAAATTATGGAGGCATAGCAGCACCCCTTACTGCACTACTGAAAAAGAATTCATTTCAATGGGGAGAGGAGGCAAATCAAGCTTTCATTGCCTTAAAGTCAGCCATGGTGACTCCTCCAGTTTTGGCTACACCAGATTTTACTAAATTGTTTGTTGTGGAATGTGACGCTTCAAAACATGCCGTAGGGGCAGTTCTAATGCAGGAAGGGAGGCCCCTAGCTTACCTAAGCCAAGCCTTAAAAGGCAAGAATTTATTCTTGTCTACTTATGAGAAGGAGTTCTTAGCCTTGGTGTTGGCAATACAAAAATGGAGGCATTACCTCCTGGGGCACAAGTTTGTGGTCAGAACTGACCAGCAAGCCTTGAAACACCTTTTGGAGCAAAAGGTAGGTACTCCTTTTCAGCAGAGATGGATAACTAAATTATTGGGATTTGATTTTGGGGTGGAGTACAGGAGTGGCAAGGGGAATAAAGCAGCAGATGCCCTATCCCGAATGCCAGCTCAAGATGACAGTGAAAATTCTGACCTAGAAACTATCCAAGGGAAGGTCCAAGCTATTAGTTTGGTGAATGTGAAATGGTGGGAGACACTCACTCAGGCCTACAATCAAGACCTTCAGCTGAAGGATCTAATCAGCCAATATCACATGGGGAAGCTAGATTCCCTTAAGTACCAGTTTAGGGGGGGTTTTTCTCTTCTACAAAAAACAGGGTTCATTTGGGGACTCTAAAGGAGCAACAAGAGCAGATAATGTGGTATTTTCACAGCAGTCCTATGGGAGGTCACACTGGATCGCAGAAAACACATGCAAGACTAAAAAAGGAATTTTTTCTGGCATGGTATGAGGAAGGACATCAGGCAAATGATTAAAGAATGCGAAGTATGTCAGAGAAATAAGACAGATAATCTTAAGCCAGCTGGACTACTACAGCCCTTCCAAATACCTAATCAGGTGTGGGTGGATATTAGCATGGATTTTATTGAAGGGCTGCCCCTGTCTAAAGGATACAGTGTGATTCTAGTTGTGGTGGATCGGTTCAGTAAATATTGTCATTTTATACCTATGATACACCCCCTATACAGCCGCAACAGTAGCAAAAATATTTATGGACAACATATTTAAGCTACATGGAATGCCACAAAGCATAGTCAGTGATCGAGATTCAGTGTTTACAAGCAGATTTTGGCAAGAGATATTTCAGTTCAGTGGGACTAAATTACTCATGAGTACTGCCTATCATCCACAAAGTGACGGTCAAACAGAAGTAGTAAATAAGTGGCTGGAAGGTTACCTGAGGTGCTTCACAAGCGATCGGCCGAAAGATTGGGTCAATTGGTTGACCATGGCTGAATGGGCATACAACACTTCGGAGCATTCCTCAACTGGGTTCACACCCTTTGAGCTGGTATATGGCAGACCACCACCTCCTCTGCTGCCATACGAACATGGAACCACGGCAGTACAGGCTGTTGACGACGAGCTGAGGAACAGGGAACACATCATTTCTCTTGCCCGAGAGAACCTACAGGAAGCACAAACAAGGATGAAAATTTATGCAGATAAAAAGAGGACTGAAAGAGAATACGAAGTTGGGGATTGGGTGTATTTGAGACTGAGGCCTTACCGACAGGTCACCGTTGCCGTGAGGAAGAATCTGAAGCTTGCCCCGAGGTATTTTGGTCCCTTCCAAATTACTCAGAGGATTGGAACCGTAGCCTACAAACTTGATCTACCCACGGAGTCCAAGGTATACCCGGTTTTTCATGTGTCCTGTTTGAAGAAAAAAATTGGGGATCGGGTAAACCCTAACCCTAGGTTACCACCGGTGATGGAAGACGGAACAATGGCCCCAGAACCTCAAGGGATACTAGACCGAAGACTCAAGAAGAAGGGAAATCGAGCAGGAGTGGATCTCTTAGTCCACTGGAAGGGAACGGAGGTAGAAGATGCAACTTGGATCGACGGCGACGAGCTCCGACAGCTCTTCCCCGAGCTCGTGGACGAGCTCTTTGAAGGGGGCGGCTCTGCTACATGCCCAAATTAAGAAGAAGAAGTCGAGCTCGTGGACAAGCTCTTTGAAGGGGGCGGCTTTGCTACACGCCCAAAAAGATTAAGACAGATGACGTTAAGACAAGTGAAAGTCAGCTTGGGTTTTCATTTATAAAGGGGGGGTGAAAGTTAATTAATATTTATTATGGGGGGGCTGGGTGCAATTAAAAGAAGTTCATATTTAAGTATTTATTTGTTATTTCTGTAATGGGGAGTTATTTTTAATGGGTAGTTAATTAAGTGATGGGTAGTTATCAATTATGTTCAGGTTGCTTATTTAAGACCCTGAATCGATGAATTATGCATTCAATTTCTAGAACATTAAAGTATCAGTACTTGGAGGTTTTCTGGCTCCTTCAATTGCCAGTATTTATCACAATTACATTCACGAAATCAACATCCACTGAAATTCAATTAAGCTGCTAACACTCATCCTAATCGTACAGAGAGAAGCAGAAAGAAAAGATTAGACGAAGGCAAAATGCAGTCATTACTTTCAGGAACACCAAACAATTTCGTGTTCAGGCCAAACACAAACCTCTTTTCAAGCCATCCAACAAGAATCAAACCACATGGACTCGCCTTCTCACTTAAATCTCAACTCCAACCAAGCCCACAAACCCTGCACAACGAACCCATTTGGCCACTCATTTTGAAGCCTAAACTCAGTAGAAAATCAGCAAACCAACTTCACTGTGGCATTTCATCAAACGATTTGAGTACCGATTCCAAAAGAAGTTTGAGGGAGTGGATTGAAGTGATTAGTGAAGTAATATCTACAGCGTTTCCGATATGGGTATCTTTGGGTTGCCTATTAGGTCTCCTAAGACCAACGTCTTATAATTGGGTCACTCCCAAATGGGTCGGCATTGGCCTTCCTCTTACTATGCTTGGTATGGGTATGACACTTACGCTTGATGATCTTAGCAACGCTTTTTCTATGCCTAAAGAGGTCCTCTCTGGCTTTGTGCTCCAGTACGCGGTTTGTTCAACTCTCTCTCTCTCTCTAGCTGTTCTTTTCTTTATGTGATTGTTTGTTTATGTCCAGTGTTTCCTTCAGTCTTAACAATATTTTAAACGAGCTTTGTTCTTTAGTATTATATCGAGATTCGTTTGTTATTTATTGCATTTAAATGAAAATCATCAGCATTATGGGACTACGTTTGGCATGTTTCTGTGATAATTTTTGTGAGCGTTTGTGTTTTAGTCCTTTCAAGTTTTCTTTCATCTAAATGAGTTTCATACTAACTAGAAAAAGGTTGATGGAGTGTTTTATGTTTTAGGGCTTTCAAGTCTGGTGAGATCAAGATTTTGCTACTCATACCTTTAGGTTCATGAGGAAGATCTGAAACATATTGGCTTAGGGTTTGGAAAGAGAGGCTTTTCTATCAAATTAAACATGAATTATCAAGTCACCATTGTTTTCCACAAAGCCTTTTCCGACTTCTGGAGTATTTGGTTTGCTTTACTATGCGCTGAAGGTGCCCAGGAATGTACTTTATTTAGAGCCTGTTTGGGATTTGATAGCGCGATTTTAATTGTTTAGAAATATATCAAAATAAATATATTTTTATTATTTTTTAAAAATTATTTTTGATATCAATATATCAAAATGAATTAAAAACACTAAAAAAATTTAATTTAAAATAAAAAAAATATTTTTTAAATCTTTTCAAAAATGCTTTTGAAATGCAAAGATAAACAAATACTTGGTAATGTAGAGCTGATGGTAAGATCAAAATTGTTCATGATTTAACAAGGGTCTGCTTGACAGGATGATTGAGTTTGTTTTTTATAGTGTGTTTTATTCAAAAATACATCAAAATAATTCTTTTTATTTTTTAAAAATTATTTTTGATATCAGTACTTCAAAATGATATGGAAACACTAAAAATACTAATTTAAAGCAAAAAATAAAATAAAATATTTTTTTTTTTAAAAAACACTTTTAAAACGCACTACCAAAGAAGCTCCAAGTTGACACCTTGTATGAAGATTGGTTTTCTAAGATGTAATATTGTGTTGTAAAAGTGCATTTTATGTCATTATTCTCATACAAATCTCAATTCTCATTTCGGAGAATCAGTACTAGAAGTTCATCCCTTAAATGAAATCTGTCCAAATACAATCTGGACATCCTCAGTTGCATACCAACTCATGGAACTGTATAACTTGACTCATTTTCCATTTCTGAGTGTGTGGTTACTTGTGTTCCTTTTTGCCAATATCACCTCTTTTTATCAAAATGAATGATATTGTTAGTTTTTTGAAAAGCACTAAAGTAATAGCTAATAAAACAGTTCTAGGAGATTTTTCAGCTTTATATCAAATTCTTTTAAATGCTCATAGAGCTTAGATGTGTGAATGGTTTGTAGGTGATGCCAATATCAGGGTTTCTAGTGAGCAAGTTGTTGAATCTGCCATCTTACTATGCAGCTGGTCTAATATTGGTTGGTTGCTGCCCAGGCGGTATGCATATCTATTAATTATGTTCTATTGATCCTTTTTCTTGCTTATTTTATGACTAATATAATATTTTTGGCCACAGGAACAGCGAGTAACATCGTCACTTATATTGCCCGGTATGTGATTTGTACTGCTGTAACCATAATTATGTCTTTGTTTTTTTTTTTTCCTTATTTACACTGGAACCAACAAATGTGAATCCTTTTTGTTTTCCAGTGGAAATGTGGCGCTTTCAGTATTAATGACTGCAGCAAGCACTTTTGCATCTGTGGTTAGTAACTAGCCCTTTTCTCTTCCTATGTTCCCCCTCTTTTATCTGGTAAAATTCAGTGCATTCAGCTAAATGCAATATCATATGAAGAAATTACTTACTGCATTGACACCTCCTTTTAGCAGTCATCTACTCACCTTTTTTTGTCCAGTTAAAATCTACAGGAGACGGATTTGTTTTCTCAAAAGGAGTAGTTTCGAAGGAAGGAGTTTTTAATTTTTTCTTATTTCTGCTAAATTAATTTTATTGACAATCGGTCTATAAAATGCAAAACACCTCCTTTGGAGTTTGTTTGCCTTTTATGATTCCATAATAGTATTTTCTTTTCCCTTGCCGTTTGCAGCTGATGACCCCATTTCTTACAGCTAAACTGGCTGAGCAATACGTTGCAGTACCCTTTGGAGTTTGTTTGCCTTTTATGATTCCATAATAGTATTTTCTTTTCCCATGCTGCTTGCAGGTGATGACCCCATTTCTGACAGCTAAACTGGCTGGGCAATACGTTGCAGTAGATGCCACTGGACTCTTAGTGTCAACCATGCAGGTAGATTTTCCTGCCTTGATTCTGTTTTGATGCCATTAACTTGAGCAATTTTGTCATTTCCTGCTACAAAAACAGGTTGTGCTGCTTCCTGTACTTGTTGGTGCATTTCTAAACCAGTATTTCCAGAGCCTGGTTAAAATTGTAACTCCCTTGATGCCACCCATTGCTGTGGGAACTGTTGCTGTTCTGTGTGGAAACGCAATTGCCCAGAGTTCTTCTGCGATCCTTATGTCTGGCCGACAAGTGGTGCTTGCTGCATTTCTCCTTCATGCATCTGGTTTTTTCTTTGGATATTTGTTTTCAAGAATGCTAGGGATTGATGTAGCATCATCACGGACCATCTCGATCGAGGTTGGCATGCAGGTAGATAATTACTCTAGCAGGATTATTAAGGGATGCTTCTCTCTTGCTCTCTATTTGATGACTCACATGCTACACTTCACTGTACACGGTGGAGTGATAATATAACAGCTCATAGATTCCAATTCCAGGCAAAGTTTACGGTATTCTTGTTGTGGCTGCCTGCTGTGAATGGTACCTTGGTGATTTCAGGGGCAGATCCTTGGATTGATGCTTTAATGGGGCCAGAATTTTACATTTGGCTGGGAGGGGCGAAATATGTTTCAAAATCTAATCCTTTGTTTGAAGGGAAAGTGGCAAATTTTCTATTCATGAGGAGGCCAAAATAAATTTCCAGCTGCATCAAAAGAGATAAATTCTCAACTTTGGTGGGACCATGGATGAACTAGATGATGCCTCGCATTTAGAAATTGATATCTGCTATGCTTTGCCATTTTCCATAAAGAAAAATAACTCCACTTTCCGTGTTTATCTTTCAGAACTCTGTGCTCGGTGTTGTCCTTGCCACGAAGCATTTTGCTAACCCGCTCACAGCAGTACCGTGTGCTGTTTCAAGCGTCTGCCACTCAGTCTTCGGCAGTGTCCTGGCCGGAATTTGGAGACGAAGTGTGCCTGTCCAGAATGATGATTGAAATGACATCTAGAACTCGAAAAGCAGTCGATGGTGATATGGGCCTTTCATGGTTGGTATGCGAAATGCTTTTTCAGACAAATTATGATAAGAACAAGTTTTCAGTTCTGTGTCTGAACTATGGACTTCCCACTACAGACTTGTGTTATGCCCCCCCATCTTGTTAGAATTTGTTGTCTGTAGTGTATTTAGGTTTTGTAACTTCAAAGTACAAAGTGTTGCGGGCATTGTAAAGAGCTTGCAGAGCAGCCAGATGTAATGGGAGGGGAGGTAGGCCTGGATGAACAAATTTGTTGTCCACGAGTTGGTGTTCATTGTGTTAGGGTTTAAGGCCTGTTTCGGAGGTGTGGTATAAGATGTTTTTGAAAATGTAGTTTTGTTTAAAAATGTATTAAAATAATATTTTAATACATTTTTAAAAGTTAATTTTGATATTATTATATGAAAATAATTTATAAATATCATTTTTTTTTAAATTTAAAGTAAAATAATTATTTTTTAATTTTTTTTTCAAGAATATTTTTGAAATGCAGGATAATACTTTGCTTTGATTAGGTATTACTTTAAGTATGGGAAAGCAAATGCCTAAAGCATCCCACAAAGAAATTCACAGATAAGGCTTGTATGTCACTGTTTTTTAATTTGATATTTTTATTTTAAATTAAAAATTTTGGTATTTTTAGATTATTTTTATGTTTTGATGTAAAATATAATTTTTAAAAAATAAATAAAATTATTTTGAAAAACAATTTTAATTATACTCCGGAATAGCCCTAAATTACAAAGCTTATATAGATGCCCGAAATTGGATCAAGTGGTAGAGAAGGATGCAATCGAAACTTCTGAAGCTACGGGGACAAAAACGAGAACTTATTGGTAGTTGGAGGGGCATGAACTTCAATGTTTTCTTTATTAGAATTGAAAATTAACTCGAAATAAAATCTTAAAATTAAGTTGCCGCCACAAAGCTTTGAGAAAACGAAAACAAAAAACCAAGTTTTGAATTTGATAGTGCTGTTCTTCCCTTCCCGGGCTCTCTTCCCTCCAAACCAAATTTACTTTTAGTAATTCGAGATTTTCACAACTCAAAAGCCCTAAATCTCCCGCTCCATCTTTCAATGCTTGCAAAATCCCAGAAAAACCCAGACAAAGAATCAACAATGGATACCAAATTCCAAGCCTCAGCTCCTCTCAAAAGGCACACACTCTTAAAACAGCAGCAGCAGCACCAAGAACACGAAGAAAATGTACCCTTCTCCTCGCAACTACCGGCCAAGAAACGAAAGGAGTCCCGGAACCCACTTCTTGCTGATGCTGATCCCAAAGTCATTACCAGTGCTGCTTACTGCTTGCCAACCAAGAAGAGGGTTTGGGCACTGCATCCCGATTTAGTTTCCGGTAAGCCTCTTTCGCCACTAATCGATCTCAACGTTGAGTATATTCCGTCTTTTTCTAATGAAGGAGTCGAAGCAGATGAGGAAAACGAGAAAACCCCTCTTCCAATTACTACTATTAATAAGTCAATCGATAGTTTAAAAACAAGAGGAGAAAGTCACATTTCCTTCTGAAAACAATCAACAAGAATATGAGGAAGAGGATGATGGTATTTTGTGTGCTGTTTGTCAAAGCACAGATGGGGACCCAACAGATCCTATAGTGTTTTGTGACGGGTGCGATTTAATGGTTCACGCTACTTGCTATGGCAATCCCTTAATAAAGGGTGTTCCTGATGGTGACTGGTTTTGTAGTCCGTGTTTGGCTTCTAAATCCGACAGAGAAAGCAAGCAGCCATCCTTATCTTGTTGCCTGTGTCCAATAAAGGGCGGTGCTTTGAAATCCACCGCAGCAAATGGCCGTGATGAGTCGTGGGCTCATATTGTGTGCGCACTTTTGATTCCTGAGGTGTTTTTTGAAAACCCAGATGGCCGTGAAGGAATTGATTGCTCCAAGATTCCTAAAAGGAGATGGGAAGGGAAATGTTATGTTTGCAAGAGTAGAAAAGGGTGTGTTATTGACTGCTCTGAGCCGAAGTGTCATCTGGCATTTCATGTTACTTGTGGGTTGAATGAGGATGTTTGTATCGATTATAAAGAAGGGAAGAAGGAGACTATAGTTGCTGGCTTCTGCAAAAGACACACTGAATTATGGGATAAGGTAACAAAAAAATTCAAAATTTCGATTGGTAGAGTGATCTCGTATTTCTACGGCTTTTTGATTTTTTTCTTCTTTTCGCAGCAACAACAGACAGGGAAGTTCAAGATTGTTGCCAGAGAAGAGCACAGAAAGTAATAAGCTCCAGGTGGGCTATTGAATGACATTGATGAGGGTTTGAGAATGTTAGTAGTCTTTGATGAAAATCTCAAAGTTTTCTTTTTTCCAATGTATGCCTTCACAGATATTTAGCATCAAATATATTTGACTTTTGGATGCCAAATTGCAACATTAATTAGAGAAAAGGCTATGTGAATTCATTCTTTATATTTAATGAATGTAACTTGTGATTCTGAGTGATTCATTTGAACTTATTTTTCAAAGCAAGTGAAATAAAAGAAAATAACTACAAATCTATCGAAAGAACTGAGTAAAATAGTGTACACATCATCATGAAGCATACACAGAACTAGGCACGTCGTTCTCTTGTAATGCAATCAGGTTCCAAGAACCTGTTTCTTGCAGAACATAGTTCGGCTATAACATGAGCAATGCTCATCCGTTCCCGTGGCGATTCGACGGAACAGGAGATTCCAGTTGTAAGTATCGAGACCAAGCAATCATGAATTCTGTTTTGTTCGACAGAATTCCCTTCAGATTTTATTTGAAGAGTAGGATCTGCAATCTGCAGCACTTTCTCAGGCAAAAATGTCTTGACATAGCCATGAAGGCTCAGACCATTAAACAGGTCATCGGTTGGTCTCTTTCCTGTAAACATCTCCAGCAAGAGGATGCCATAGCTGTATATATCACCATATTCTGACACTTCGTTTCCCGCACCATACTCTACAATCATAATCATAAGATGGGAAGTAAGTTTGCTATGAAATACAGCAAGCTGTAGCATGAGAAATTTAAAGTGTGCAGAGGCATTTGAAGAAACAGTGGCACGAAAATATGATGATGAACAGAACAATTGTATGCACAACATTTACCAGGGGGAGTATAGCCAATGGTCCCTCTTATTCCGATGGAGCTAGATGGTTTTGTTGACTGGTCGAGGGTGTTTCCTAGGAGGAATTTCGCTAATCCAAAATCACCTACATGGCCAACCATTTCGTCATCGAGAAGAACATTGCCTGGTTTGAGGTCACAGTGAACTATTTGTTTTTCACATTGATTATGGAGATAGTCCAGTGCGTGGGCAACATCGATGGCGATGTTCAGTCTCTGTGAAAGATCTAGAATCCCCTGCATCTCATCTGTTGCAAGACTAGGATGCAGCCAGGTTTCCAAACTCCCATTAACCATGAATTCATACACCAAAGCCTTGAAATCATTCCCATGATAATCCACACCTGAACATGCTGTTACTACCTTGACTAGATTTCGATGTCTGATGTTCCGCAGAGCCTCACATTCTGCCATGAAACTCTTAGAAGCTCCTTGACGCAGTAGGTTAAGCACTTTGACTGCAACAGGTGCTCCATTATGATCAAGAATTCCCTTATACACAGAGCCAAAGCTGCCAGTACCGATTAAATTGAGTGAGGAGAATCCATCAGTAGCTTTTAGGAGACTTTGATAAGACACCTTCAAAAGCGCATTCCCATCAGGGCTTGAGGTGAGTTCTCTTCTATTCTTTTCTCTTCTCTTCTTTCTTGACCAGAAAAGAAATAAAAAAGTGATAAACACTGCCACACCTAGAACCAAGGTAATCACAAAGATTGTTATCTTCACTTTTAGGCTCAACCTCTTCGGGCGTTTGAGATTGCATGGAGGAAGCTCAAAATCAGGTGTGCCACCGCATAGCTTGCTATTCCCAATGACTGAGGTTGCTGTTGCATTCTTGAAAACTCCTCTAACAGGTACCATCCCCTCAAAATTGTTATAAGATAGGTCCAAAACTTCCAAGGACTTGAAATCTTGGAGGAACTCTGGAATTTCCCCAGACAAGTGGTTATGAGAAAAATTGAATTCTTGAATGCCTCTCAGGGTACTCAAGGAGGAAGGAATGGAACCTTGAAAAACGTTGGCATCCAAGTACAAGGCTTGCAGACTTCTACACTGTCCAAGACTACCAGGAATCTTACCTGATATCATATTCCCAGAAATAGCTAAAATTTCTAGATTTTCCAAATTTCCTACTTCCTTTGGTAGGGATCCAGACAAATGGTTTTGAGATAAATCAAGACTAATTGACAGGGAGGATAGTCCAAATATTTGAGGGGGTATGGTACCGCTTAAATAGTTTTCAGAAAGATCCAGCTCTAACAAACCGCTGCAATTTGCTAGACTTGAAGGGATGCGGCCTTGAACATTGATGTCATTTAAATAAAGTCCAATTAAGTTTGTCAGGTTTCCCAGAGAGGGTGAAATATGCCCTGAAAAATTATTCACTCCAAGATCCAATATCACTAGATTTTGAAGCTTTCCAATGGTAGAAGGAATGATACCTGAAAGGTGGTTGTTTTGCACTTCAAAATCTTCCAAGCTGATGAGATTCTCTATTCCATCAGGGATGCTCCCAGATAGTAGATTGCTGTCCAGGCCCATGATTTTCAGTGTAATTGACAGGTTGCTGATTTGTGGAGGCAGCTGTCCTTGAAAGTTATTTTGCGTTATAATCAACTCCTTTAGGTTCGTGGCATTGGCCAAAGAGGAGAGAAAGCTCAAGTCATTGGCTTCCCCACTTCCCAAATTGTTGGAGGCAACGTTCATTGAAAGAAGCCCGTGTAGCTTTTCCAGTGAAGGCATTTTTCCTGTGAGCTTGTTTTGGTTTAGCTGTAGAATTTCAAGCTTTGACAAATTGGATATTGAAACAGGAATACTCCCAGTGAATTGGTTAGAATGGATGGAAAAGAATTCAAGATTTGGAAGGGAAATTCCCAGATCAGGGGGGAGATTGCCTTGGAAATGGTTAAGCCCTGCCTCAAAAGACCTCAATGAAGAGAGATTGAGCATGGAGGGAGGTATGGTACCTGAAAATCTATTATTAAACAATGATAAAATCCTGACGTTTACCAATTTGCTTAAAGTTTCAGGGAGATTCCCAAACAAGTTATTGTCATTCAGCCATAGTGTCTGGAGAGATGATATGTTCCCTAAAGATGGAGGGATAGTTCCTGTAAGGCTGTTGCCCGCTAGAGAGAGGTTTTTGAGCTTGGAGAAGGAGCCAAACTCCATAGGAATTTCTCCTACCAGCTTGTTGTTTGCTAATTTGAGTGCAACGAGGTTATAGGAACCCGAAATACTAGCAGGGATTTCACCAGAAAACGAATTATTATGCAGGAACAGTATTTGCAGTCTATGTAAACGGCCAATCTGAGCTGGGATTTCATGTCTGTAGCTGTTGTTTTGAAGGTATATCTCTCTTAAAAAGCTCAGATTGCCAATATATGGTGATACGGAACCTGAAAGCTGGAGGGACCGTAGATCCAGCACCGTCACCCTTTGGTGCTTCCGGCTGCATTTGACACCGGACCACCGGCAGAAGTGGAGGCTGCTGTTCCACGAGCGCATGATTCCAAGAGGATCATGGGTGGTTCTGGACTTGAAATCCAGCAAGGCTAGCCGGTCGGTCTCATTCCTGTCGATCGATAAGGCAGATGAAGTGAAACACAAGAGAAGAACAATGGCATGGGGGCAGAATACTGGAGATGGCACTGAAAACCCCATTGAGAAACTCAGTAGCTGAAGTTTTTGAGTGGTGTTATTGGGTGCTTTGAGGCAGTGATGAAGGCCGAAGGGTTAAGCTAGTGTGGCAACTCAACATGGAGGAGGATATATATATAGTGATAAGATATTACAAATATTATTTTAATATATTATTTTAAAATTATATATAGATATATATAATAAAATATGACTAGTGTAGAGTACCGTCACCATCCTGGAAATTTCACTAAAAACGAGCGTAGTGTCAGGATAAAGTGGGCGTGTATAAAAACAATATCTCCGTCTACCGACTTCTTTATTCTTACAAGACATGAGTAGACTAGAGAGTTGAAAGTTAGCAACTTTGCCATGTATTTGTATTTTAAAAGTATTTTTAAATAAATTATTTTTTATTTTATATTAAAAAAATAATGTTTTTAAAATCATTTTCACGTGTTAATGTCAAAAATAATTTTTAAAAAATAATAAAAATATTATTTTGATATATTTTTAAACAAAAAAACACTTTAAAAAATAACTTCCACTTCAACCAGACTCTCAATAATCAATCAATACCTCTAGTATAGACCAGAAACGATGAAGTGTTAAATTTGAGCCTCTTTTTCCTTGATCCCTTGATCGATCGATCTATCTATCTATTTAAAAGAAGTTAGAGTGAATATTCACCTTTATTATTATTATTATTATTATTATTATTATTATTATGAAGAGTAATGAAGGTGCGTTTTGTTAAAGCATTTCCCCTTTATTTCTTTCATTATTTTTAATTTTTTGTTTAATTTTATTTGTTAATATTCACTTTATTTTTAATTTATTCTCATAAATTATTTTAATTTGTTTTATATAAGAACATTGTAGGTTCAAACAAATGTCTCAATATTTGATTTGTATTCAATTTCATGAGTATGTATTTTTATTATCATATAATTAAGAAAAGTAATAATTATTTTAAAAAATAAAGTTCTTAAATTCATTGAAGTCCATTATCATAATCATGAATTTGTAAGTTATACTATGAAACATTAATGATATAATATATAAACATCTCAAAATTAAAAAAAAATAAATCATCTTGAATTTTATTTTATTTTTTAAGCAAGAACATGCTCTTTACTTGTTATTCAGGTTATTTCTAGATCCTCCAAGTTGAGTTTATCAAAACAGCTTTTATACTGTTTAATTTTAAACTCAAATGAATTAAGAAGTCGGGTCAACATTAGATTGAATCAAAGTTTAATAATAATATCAAACTTTCTTATCACCTCAACTTATATATATAAATTAAATAAAGTTGTATATATATATATATATATATATATATATATATATATATATAAATTAAATAAAGTTGCAAGTGAAATAGAAGTGAAGTGAGACCGTGTAAATGAACAATAGATGTAGGAAAATCATGCTCCAATTCGCCAATCCGTGCATGTTTGGGAGTGTGTTTGCGGTAGCTTTTTAAAGTGCTTATCGTGCCGAAATACATCAAAATGATATTTTTTTATTTTTTAAAAATTATTTTTGAAATTAGCACATCAAAATGATCTAAAACATATAAAAATATATTTATTTAAAATAAAAAAAATTCAAATTTCAGCTAAAAACCGCTGGGATCACAATGCCAAACAAGCACTGAGTGAGTGGGTTTGTCTTCCATAGCTGCGAGCTTTCATTGCTTTGGTTGACTTGAATGAATCACCAGCTTGGAGAAAGAAGAAGATGGTGGGCGAAGACGGTCCCATTCAAAGCATTATAGTCAACAACGCAGACACGGGAACCTACTTTACCCACAAAACTTAGAGGCTGGGTTTACATTAAGAAGAGAAAAATCCAAATACGACGTTGTTTCCTCACCTCGACTAATGCTAACCTTATATAAAAGTCTTACAAAAATAAGTTTGAATAATATTGATAAGATATAATAGCTTTAGTTGATCTTTCATTTAATAAACTCTAATTAATTTTGACTGCATTTTTACCGAACTCATTCAACAAAAAATATTAGTTAATGAAATCTACTTGTATAATAAATTCTGTGTTCAAGCTTTACTATCAATGAAGGCTACCCTTTCATTTAACTTGGAAATTTTATTACATATACACCAATATTAGCCTCAATACACAAATTAATAGTGCGAAACTTTGAAATAAAATATTATTTTAATGTATTTTTAAATAAAAAAATATTTTTAAAAAACAATCTCAATTACATTCTCGAACATACACTAGTTAAATTAGGATATTGAGTTGTTATTACAAAAAGTGGCACTCAAAATACTTTGGAGTGCATCTAGTAGTTTTTCCAAAAAATAGATGTTAAGTGTTATTTTCTCTAAAATGCAATATATTTGTTGGAAATAATAATAATATATATAGTAGAGGGAAGAAATAATATAAATATTTCTTATAAAATTTATGCCATTAGTCTACGAATAATTACATTAAATAACAATGAATCATGTTTGTTATTCACTCTCTAAGTATATCTTTTTATTTGTACAAATGATTCTTTTAGTTTTTTTTTTTCTTCTATACTTTTTATTCATTCCTTTTTGTATGTTTTGTTAATAGACATTTATTTATAAGGGTGAGAAGATATTAAACTTTGGTAGACATTGTTAGGATGTAATTAATTCATCATCCCTCTCCCTTATATTATCTTATTAATATAAATAATATTAATATAAATTATGTGTGGTTGGGCCATCATGGTGACCCAAATAATTTTTTTAATATCTTATTCAGACAAATAAATTGATATTTCAAATAATTACTAAGGGTCAAAGTTACAATATATATTCTAATAACCTCTTTATATATTTTCTATTGAGTGGACACTTCAAAATTAAGCTCGAATGCTTTCTTATTACTCAAATAATAATCTTAAGATCATTTCATCTTCATTCATCAAGATATAATAGAGGTGTTGTCTAATATGAGAAAGCCAGTCTTTTTTATATCTCACATGTTCTCATAGTTTATTTCTAACATGCATTATAAATACAAACATGTATGCACGTACTACAATTAATGTATTGGGATTTAATAAATTTATTATTATAATAAAAACATTCATGGACATTATTGAAAAAAAATAAACACATTAGTAAATCAATTTTATACAAGTGACTTAACGTGCCTATTAAAAACATCTTTTGAGATACGTCTTGAATTTTTTTTTGGCTTCTTTTGTGTAAAGGAGTATGATGGAAACTGGAGATGGGAGAATAAATTTTAAATTTTTTATCCAGCATACCTCTATATAGTCTTACATAAATTAAATAATTAATAAATATAATTTCTATTCATATCTACTATAGTTATATCATACATAACTCATAACATTTTTTTAAGTTAAGCATCTTAATTTTATCCACTCCTGACTTCAAATCAAACACTTCTGTAACTTTGAAAGCTTAATCTAGCATCCTAATTCTAACTACTTAAAAATCCATAACAGAACAAAGTTCATAATGAAATAGGTAAGAATAGAGATCCAAGTGAATGGCTTGAAAAAAAGCATCAACAAAAACAAATGGCTACTACTATCATGTCATTTTTGGTAGCTTTCTTTCTCATTGAACCTCAATATTTAGAAAACAAAACGAAAAACAAGAACCATAAATTGATTACAGATTAAAGGTTCTGTTATTCTTGTCTACCAAATCAAGATATAGGAGAGAGACCGAAGTTCCCATTTTCTAAAAGACACAGACATTACACTATACTAAAAAATAACCTAGTAGTAGAGAGAACAAAACGAAAGCAAGATAACATAACCTTCAAAGAGATTCAAACCATGTCACGTGGCCATCTGACGGGAAGCCAATCCAGCCGTCCACGTAGCTGTGCAGAGAGTTACTCCTGCCGTCCACGTGGCTGTCTTGATAAGCTTGGCAATGAGTGTCTTATCTTGGTCTGTCATGCCAGAGAAGGTCATTTCGTGGGTTAACTTAATGGTTGTAATTGGGCAGTGTAGTTGGGTATTTAGTTGAAGTAATGGTCCAGTTACTAGTTCATTTATTTCAGAGTATTATTATTGAGTCATTGGTTACGTGTCATTGTGTGACCAGTTTGAATAAGTCAAATAAGGATCAGTAGCTGAGAAATAGCTGGGATTATAGTTATGTGCTGAGAGGCCTTGATACTCGGCAATCAGTGTTTTATTTACTATTTAAAGTCCAGAGTCTTTCATTAATGTACTGAACAATTTCTAAAATTCTAAATTAGACTATTGGAGGTTTTGGATTCCTCAAAAATCCATATTTTTATTGTCTCAAATTGCTGGAACATAACATTGGTATCAGAGTCGTGTTCCATGGCTGAGGGCACTAGAATTTCACAACTAGCAGATTCACTTGCATCTGTAAAACAAGCACAGGATCAGTCACAACAAAATTTGAATACACTACAGGAGGTAGTACAGGGATTAGCACAAAAATTAGATGTGGTGGCATCTCATGTGGAAGCCTTGGTGCAGTATAAGGCAGCCCAAAATTCAGGCGAACCAGGAGGGTCTACACAGATTACAAATCCATTATTTGAAGATCATGCAGGCATACAAACAAGGGCTGTTCGTTTGGATTTTCCCAAATTCAATGGGGACAATCCTAATGGTTGGATATATCGGGCAAACCAATTTTTTAATTATCATCAGACGAATCCACTACACAGGATTCTACTGGCATCCTTCCACATGGAAGGGAAGGCCTTAATTTGGTTTCAAGATAGTGAGGCTGCTGGAGGTTTGAATAGCTGGGATGGGTTTGTCCGAGCATTGCAAACCAAATTTGGAGGTTCACCATATGATGATCCTATGGAGGCTTTAATTCGGCTAAGGCAGACATCTACTGTGGAGGAATACAAAAGCCAATTTGAAGCACTTTCAAATCAACTCAGAGGGTTAGCCGAGTCATACAAACTCAGTTTGTTTCTTGAGTGGCTTGCTGGGGAAGACATTCGTTTTATGGTAAAAATGCTAAATCCTGTTAATTTACATGTGGCATTTGGTGTGGCAAAAATGCGAGGGAGGAGAATGTGGCTGCTCTAAGGAGATCCACTAAGTCGGGGCCCATGCCCATGAGGAACACTCATCGGGCCCATGCCCATTCGAGACACTCGTTGGGCCCATGGATCTCCGAGGAGAAGAGAGCAATTGTTCCTATCCAAAGGCTAAATCCGGGCGAGATGAGGGAAAGGCGAGAAAAAGGACTTTGCTACAAGCGTGACGAGAAATGGGGTCCCGGTCACAAATGCAAGTCGGCTCGTTTATTTCTTATGGAGGGTGAAAATTCAGATTATGAGGAGATGTTTAATGCGAGGCAAGGATGGCGGTGCTATTGAGGAAGTGGAAGCAAGTGGGGGTAGAACCCGAAATATCCATTCATGCCCTATGTGAGTTCACCCAATCCAAAAAACCATGAGGTTTGTGGGGGCATATTGGAAGGAGGGCGGTTGTAATACTCGGTTGATACGAGGAAGTACCCACAATTTTATAGACCCCTCTATAATTCGGGGAGAACAATTATCCTACAATGACCAGGGAAAAAACTTCTTGTCAAGGTGGCCAATGGTCGGGACGAGTATGTTGTGAGGGCGTATTGAAGCAGTATCCCTAATCATGCAAGGTCATGAGTATGCAGTAGATTTCTACGTTTTGACACTAGGAATATGCGACATTGTTTTGGGCATACACTGGCTGAGGGCACTGGGACCAATCCTATGGGATTTCTCCAAACTACAAATGGACTTCTCAATTTATGGCAGACCCCGTAAGTTACAAGGTATGGCACCAACTGGTATTTCGTTGATTGAGTTTGATTATGCGGAGCTATGGTCTATTGATAACCCTAGAAATGCCTTAAAACACAACCTTTTCAACAAATTTTATGACCTCTTCACTAGAACTAAGGAATTACATCCTAACCGATCACAAGACCCACATATTGTCTTACTACCTGATTCAAAACCAGTTTGTGTAGGACCTTATAGGTATTCCTATTTCCAGAATTCTGAAATCAGAAAACTAGTCCTAGATATGTTGAAGGCAGGGATAGTTATGTTGAAGGCAGGGCTGGTTAGTCCCAAGGCAGGGATGGTTAGTCCCAACCAAAAATTTTGGAAGGTGTTTTTCAATCTACAGGAAACTACCTTACAGTTCTCATCAACCATTACTACAAAGTTTTTACAGTTCTCATCAGCCTACCACCCACACATAAGCAGCCAGACAGAGATCATCAATGAAATGGTGGAGCAATACTGGCGTTGTTTCTCAGGGAACAAGCCAAAAAATTTAACTAAATTCATTGCTCTATCAGAGTGGGGGTATAGTGCATCTACGCATGCAACAACAATTATTTTTGAGGCTGTATATGGTTATCCACACCAAAAACTATTACACTACTTGACAGGCACAACAGAAATTCAAGGAGTAGATAATACCGTGAAATTTTGGAAGGAAATTCTGAAGCTCCTCAGTGCAAATCTGCAAATTACACAAGAACGCATAAAAAGGGTTGCTGACTTGAAACCAACAGAAAGAGAGTTGGAAAAAGGGAATTGTGCTTACCTTCAGTCGCAGCCGTACAAGCAAAGGAGTTTAGCTCAGAGAAGAAAGATGAAGCTTCCCCCAAGGTGCTACAGTCCATTCAAGGTGCTAGATCTACCAGTGGACTTAAGGATACAACCAGTGTTCCACGAGTCTTGTTTAAGGGGAAAATGGAACAAAAACCACCAACTGGTGGTGAACCTTCAAACCCCAGGCAAAGAAAGGGTTTTGAAGTCGAAGGTTGAAGAAGTTTTGGAGAGGAGATTGAAGAAGGAGAAAGGGCGTGCGATGGTTGAGCTTCTGGTGAGGTGGAAGGGGCTGTGTGCAGAAGAAGCAAGTTGGGTGGAATATGGTGAGCTGGCCGAGAAGTGGCCAAACCTTGTGGACAAGGTTTTTTTGAAGCGGGGGACAATGTCACGTGGCCATCTGATGGGAAGCCAATCCAGCCGTCCACGTAGCTGTGCAGAGAGTTACTCCTGCCGTCCACGTGGCTGTCTTGATAAGCTTGGCAATGAGGGTCTTATCTTGGTCTGTCATGCCAGAGAAGGTCATTTCGTGGGTTAACTTAATGGTTGTAATTGGGCAGTGTAGTTGGGTATTTAGTTGAAGTAATGGTCCAGTTACTAGTTCATTTATTTTAGAGTATTATTATTGAGTCATTGGTTACGTGTCATTGTGTGACCAGTTTGAATAAGTCAAATAAGGATCAGTAGCTGAGAAATAGCTGGGATTAGAGTTATGTGCTGAGAGGCCTTGATACTCGGCAATCAGTGTTTTATTTACTATTTAAAGTCCAGAGTCTTTCATTAATGTACTGAACAATTTCTAAAATTCTAAATTAGACTATTGGAGGTTTTGGATTCCTCGAAAATCCATATTTTTATTGTCTCAAATTGCTGGAACATAACAAACCACTGAAAAATAACCTAACAGTTGACAAAAAGAACTTACTTTGGTGGGGTGGTGAGGTTTCTTCAAATGAAGTATAGCTTACAACATGATCTTGCTACCCTGCTCACGGATCGACTGTCTTTACTCATCGATCTTTGAAAGGACACTGAAAGATAAACGGGAGCAACAATGTTTGTGTTTGCTGAGACAGTAGTGGTAAGGGTGCATATATGAGGGTTTAATTTGGCATAAATTTCCCAACAATATTGTTTTTTTTTTGTTTTTTTTTTTTTCTGCCGGTGGTTGTGTTTTGTGCAGCCATGAGAAGTTGACAAAGAGCTTGGTTTTTCTTTTTGCAAACTGTTGTTCGAAAGCATCTTTGTGTGGGTCTCATATCTATCAAATTGGTTTGAATGCCCATTATGTTTGGGTGTCTTTGTATTATATAGATCAAAATAAATTCTATACAAGGTAAAAATCAAGGTATTTACAACCCTAATAAAGAAAAATCAATTCCGTAATTAATACAAAATCAATCCTGTAATTAATACAAAATCAATCTTGTAACTGAAACATAATTAAATCCCGTGACATCCCCTCTCAAATTGATGTTGATTCGATCAAAAAGCATCAATTTGTCAACTAAGAGTTGATGGCAATGCCAAGAAAGAGCCTTAGTGAAAATATACGTAGTTTGATGTTCGGTGGAAATTTGAGGAAGTGTAATTTCATGTTAGTCAAAAGATTCACGTATGGAGTGACAATCAACCTCAATATGTTTTGTACACTCATGAAATACAAGATTAGCAGCAATCTGAATCTCACTGGTATTATCAGCATGAAGAGTGAAATGAAGCTGAGGAAAACCAAGTTCCCCCAATAACCCACAAAACCATGTAATCTCAGAGCAGACGAAAGACATAGCATGATATTCAGATTTTGTTGAGGATTTGGAGACTCTACCTTGTTTCTTATTGTTCCAAGAAATGAGTGCATTGCCTAAAAACATGCACCAGCTAGTAACAGACCAACAAATATTTGCGCATCCGGCCTAGTTGGCATCACTATATCCTACCAACTGTAAGAAAGATTCTTTAGGAAAGAATAACCCGTGTGGAGAGGTGCCTTCAGATATTGAATGATGCGATGGACAACGACAAGATGAGGATGTCGAGGTGCCTTCATAAATTGACTGACCTGCTGCACAACAAACAAGATGTCCGGACGAGTAATCGTCAAAGAGTTCAAACTGCCTAAAGACCAAGAAAGTATTGCAAGGGACCTAGATCTTTTGTAACAACCCCAATTTTTACTATTAGTTTATTCGCTAATCTTTCCTTATAAAGGGTAGATGGAGCATAATATTTTTTTAACTTGCCAAAATTTTGGCAGAGTCTCGCCTATATCGGGAGATCTCAAGTTATCGACAATGTACCCTGCACACATTTAGAATCACATCTAATCCACAATCACATCCATATTTAGTACAATCAACTGCATAATTCATTCTAGATTATGCTCAGGACCCTATTCATTCTCAAACTCCATCTTACATCACACTTATAAGATAATAATTAAAAGAGCCAATTCGAGAACGAGGATTTCATATATATATATATATATATATATATATATATATATATATATATATATATATATATATAACACAACATAGTTTAATATTTTAACATAATCTAGTACGTTCTAATATCCCAAGCATGGGTTGATACATTTAATATTTCAGAACAAAATATTACAAATATAATATTCTATAAAAGTTACATGTTTACTGCATAACAAAATTACACCACAAATCTCTAAGTTCCTAACTTATACAAAAGGGATCAAAGAACTTAAAATATATTCCTAACATGAATGGGAAGAACCTGTAAAATATAAATTTTCCATATAAGTAAAAACAAATAAATAAATACAAGCAATTTACAGAAGAAAAATTAAACAACATATCTATCTACTTAAATAATATGAGGTTCTAAATACAACCACAAACCCCTTTCAAGGGTTAAGTTTTTTTTGTTTCTTTTGACTACTTCTCCCCCCTCCACATTGAAAAGACTATTGCCGACACTAATAACCTTCATTAGTGTCTTTAGTTGGCCATCCTAGGAATAACTAATCAGTTTCATGAAAATATAGACACGAACATAACCGTTTATGTCATTAACTATTTTTAAAACTAAAATAGTTAATCATTGTTCCATATTACCTTGGGAGGTTCTCAGGTATGCCAATGTCAAGAATTCTTAACATCATTAGCTTTCACCTCAAAAAGCTAATCAAGTCTATAAATTTTGCCGATATCGATGTCACCTGCCGATATCATTAACTATTCTGAAACTGAATAGTTAATCAAGTTTATAAATTTTGTTGATATCAACGTCACCTGTCAATATCATTAACTATTTTGAATCTGAATATTTAATCAAGGTTTATATTTCTCCTCCCACGTACTGGTAATGCCAATGTTAACCATCTTGGTTAACATCATTAACCTCCCATACCAGGGACAAACAAATCAAATTTGAGAAACAATCATTACCAAATTTTTGGTTTTATCAACATATATTCTTTTTTTTTTAAGATCAAGACACACTTTATGAAGGGCAAGAAAACAAATTCTACCCTTAATATGGTTAAATTTTGTCGTTTTATCAACTTGGCTGAATCTGCCAATAGGGGTGGCAGCTTGACCTCCCCTCGGATTTTTATTTGTATGGAGTTTCAGGACTCCAAATTAGGCGGAGTCAGACTCGTTGGAAATATAACACTCCTGACTACAACTTCCATCAAGGGACCTTCCTTAGATTTTGTAGTTTATAGGTTAAATTGCCCCAGGAAACAAGGCAACAAACCTCCAATTCATCTTCAATCCCTGCTTCCTCATCAGTCACAACCAAGTCTTCCCTTTATTCATGACAACCTGTCTCATTTATGTCATCTTAAGGCCATTTGTACCAAGTTAATTAATTAAGCAAATCATAAGTTGTCATTCCCTCTCAACCGAGACATGCCCAAGGGAACCAAGAGTTCCCTTCCTCTCTTTTATGCACTCATTTCTTCTTCTTCTTCTTCTTTAAGGTACTTAGATTATTCTAGTCCATTTAATCTCCTTCATTTATGCATTTTCCCAACATTACCCTAATTCCCAATTCAAGAAAAATCATGAACTTCTAATCAAATTGAAGTTAATTTCATAGAAATTAGAATTAGAACTCTTTACTTGGATGAAATCTAAACCTTACTTCACAAATGTTAGAAGAATCTTAGCCTTTTTCTCCTTGTATATAGCCAGCCACTCTCCCCCCTCTTTTCTTCCCAAATTCTTCACTTTTTTTCTTGTTGATTCTCCACCCGATTATATTCCTCCACTCAATAACTCCAAGGCTTATATGGGCTTACTAATTTTAGGTGTTTACTCCTAGTTTGATGAAGGAAAAATCTAAAATTCTCCCCCCCCGCCTTCTTGTTATCACCCGGCCATAGATGAGAGAAGGGATGTGTATTTATAGTCCCATCTCTTCTTAATTCCATTTGGCCCCACTTTTCTCCCTTTTTTTGCATAAATTTTATATTATAAAAACATTTTGAATTATTATAAACCTCCTCCTCTTTGTATACTTTATTCTCGGGCTTCACATCTTTCAATGAAAGGAGGCTTTTATATGTGGTGGTAATTATGTAAGTAACATAGTATTGGAGCAAGTAATCAAAATATCATTAACATATGCCAGAAGCAATATAATTCCTACACTCATCTTGCGAATAAATAGAGATGAATCAAACGGACTCTGATCAAAGTGAAAAGCAAGCAAAGTAGAGTGAAATTTATCAAACCATGCACGCAAAGTTTGTTTCAAACCATATAAGGATTGACATAGCCGACAAACCTCCGAGGAAGGTGTAGTAAACATGCCGGGAGGTGGAGACATATAGATTTCTTCCTTCAAATCCCCATGAAGAAATGCATTCTTCACATCCATTTGTCTGAGAGACCATCCTTGTGACGCAACAAGTGCCAATATAGTCAATACTATAATCATTTTAGCAATAGGTGCAAATGTCTCTTCATAGTAAATACCATATTCCTGTTGGTTCCCAAGAGCCACAAGGCAGGCCTTATATTGGTCCAATGATCCATCAGTCCTAAACTTGACAAAGTATATCCATTTACACCCAATAGGTTTGACACCAGAGGGACAAGTCACAAGATCCCAGGTGTGATTGTCTTGAAAAGCTTGGATTTGTCTTGCATGGCCTGTTGCCAACAAGCCTCAGTAACTGTCTGAGTATAAGAGGAACATAAACAATATCTAGAGTGACAGTAAGTGAGGTATGAGAAAAACCATACCCATCTGGTGGATGCGGAACCCTAGTGCATCGTCGAGGTACCAGAAGTGTAGAATCAGGTAACGAAGTAGTTTCTGGAAGAGGTGCTGGAGGAGGATATATTTGATACACTACACCTGGTTTAAATCGCTTAATAGAAGAAGATACATCATCAAATGGTGGAAGAGGGGTAGTAAGTGGATTGGCGATTCTGCAGCGGTACCCGATAGTCTTTGATGAAATGGTCTGACTTCTTGCAGTAGTTGCAAACTTCTTCGAGCAGTGACGACAATATGACCAAGCTTTTTGCAGCTAAAACACTGCAACTTATGCATCCCTCTCCCTTGCGCTGCATAGGCTACAATCACAGGCTAGGAAAAAACCTTCTTAGAAGTTATACTCATCTGGGTGGATAATCATTGCTCCTCACATAATAAATCCCCCAAGCAGATATTCAGGGAATGAATCGTATCACAGTTCAATAAACCAACTCTAACATGCTCAAATTCAGGATGAAGCTTCATCAAAAATTGATCGTATTGACTCTTAATATGAATCACTTGAAGAGCCATGGGAGCCGCAGTGAGAACCTTAGCATGAACAATAAAGAATACTCACTCTAGATATTAATAAAACTAGAATAAAATTGCTCAATGGTCAAGTTACCTTGACTGTAACTGCTAATCTCCAAATCCAATTGGAATTTAATAGCGTCGTGATCTTGATGATAAATGTGGTGTAGATAGACCCAAATAATTTGAGCCATAGTGAAACATCAAAGATTGGTAATAAAATGAGGCTCAATCGTTCCTAAAAGCCAAGTAATCACCTTAGCATCTTGGACCTCCCATTGGGCAAATTCCTATCAATATGATTTGATAATTCTTTCCATTTCAAGAACATTTTAAGTTGAAATTCCCATGTAGAAAAATTCTTTAGTGTAAAATGAATAATATTATTTTCTATAGACATGATGCAAGTCTTGAAAAATTAGCCCAAGTAATCAAAATTCAATCCAATTAATTATACAGCCCAGCTAATAAGACCCAAAGGAATTAGGCTAAAAAACTCAAGAAAGGGGCAGCAGAAATGAAAGCCCATGGAACAGAGGCTCACAGAACAGAGCCCTGAAACATAAGCCCACAAGCCCACAGATGCAGCCCAAAACCGAATCCCACAGCAGAAGCCTAGAACCTGAAACAAACATATTTAAACGAGAGTGAGATGTTCGTCTTCTTCTTCAAACACAGGACGATGCTTTAGAATTGTAATTCCAGCGACGATGCTCAGCCACCTCAAATCAGGAGGCACCAACGTAAAAGCACCATAGAAAATCGCCGATCTCCACCACAAGAAAGAACCCAACACGCAACCACCACAAGAATAGGAGACAATCCCACAGAACTTCCCGGTGACCATAGAGAAAGCCGATGTGATTACGGCAGCCCAAAAACAGAGCAGTGGACACCACAAAGAGAGAGACAAACACCACCCAACCACCACAAGAGCACTGCCGGACACTACCACAAAGAAGATCGACTACCATAGAGGAAGCCGATGCCACAGAAAATGCCGAACACCACCTCATAGAGAAACACAACAAACAAGCACACAAAACAAGAATCCCACGTAGTCGGTAACCACATACAGTGCCAAAGTACCAAGAACAAGAAAAAAAATCACACGCGAGTGATAAAAAACCACAGAAAAGTATAGCAGAGTAATATTAAGGAAGATCATAACAACACCAGAACTCCAGCCGAAGATCATGCCAAGCATCACATAAAATAATTCAATTGATTTATATTGTAAATGCACATCTATCACAATAGCACAATTACAGCATGACCGTTATCATTCCCTCTGTAATTAGAAACTTGCCTTACATAGGATAGTGTATAAATTAAACACAGAATCATCAATACAAGCGTGGAAAATTATCACTGAAAAAGCCTGTGTTTGTGAGTTTCATTATGGTATCAGAGCAAATTATCTCAGACGAGAATACGATCCCCACCCCTAGCCTAGTCATGGCCACACCTCAAAATCCAAACAACCAACCTTCATCACCTATCAAAACTCCACTCATAGCACTCAATATTGTAGCCCAAATCAATGGAAAGCTAACATCCTCCACCTTCTCCCAATGGCGTGCCCAATTTGAAGCTCTCCTAATTGGATATGATCTTTTATATTATGTCACAGGAAAATCAGTGTGCCCACTCTCCGATGACACTTCCTCATCTGCCTCAGTCATGAACCACTGGGTTCTGCAGGACAAGCTCATACTAAGTGCGATCTTTGCATCCACTTCAACCACGATTACCCCCCTCATTGCAGCCTCTAAAACATCTTATGAGGCTTGGCAAAAATTGAACAACATGTATGCTAGCAGATCTCGAATGAGAGCTATGCAACTCAAGGAAGACATTACCTTGATGAAAAAGGGAAATCGCTCGATTCCAGAGTATCTTCATGTAGTGAAAATTCTGGCTGATGAAATTGCTTTAATCGACCACCCTATCTCCGATGACGACCTCACTCTTTATGTTTTGAATGGATTAGGTTCTGATTTCAGGGAAATCACTGGATCCATTCGTGTCAGGGAGAAATCCATCAATTTTGAAGAACTTCATGACCTCTTGGCCGACCATGAAAGCTATCTTCGCCGTCTTGAAACGACTTCCTCTCAAATGCTGGTGTTTGCAAATTACACCAACCGCAGCAACCCCTCTGGTCGTTCTCAACAGAGGACTCACAAGAAGCCTTTGGGCTTTCAAAGAAATCAAGGCTTTCAACGGAACACTAGTGGATATACCAGGCACTTTGACAGAAACGTGGGCCGACCCAATCCTACTAAAAAACGTTACCAACCTAAGTGCTAATTTTGTGACAATGTTGGCCATACTGCAAAAATTTGTCCTCAGATCCAATCCCCTATGGCAACTGTCAATTGCACCTCTACTCCTTCTACGGACTCTAAATAGCTTATGGATTCCGCTGCCTCTCATAATATCACGGGTGATCTCAACAATCTCACCATCCATTCCGAATATGATGGAACTGATGAAGTTGTGCTTAGTAATGGTTCAGGTTTGCATGTCTCACACATAGGCTCTCTTACTCTCAAATCTAACAAAAAAAATTTCTTTCTTAAAAATACCCTATGTGTGCCAAATCTTTGAAAAAATCTCATATCTGTGCATCACTTTACTTCTCAAAATAATGTGTTTATTGAATTTCACCCCTATTATTTTCTTGTGAAGGATAGGTTCTCGAGGGTAATTCTGGTAAGGGGTGCATGTCAAAATGGTGTCTACATCTTTCTAGACACACTGGTGGCTCCCTCTTTTCCTATGGTTGCAAACGTGCATGAGCGTGTTTCATTTGATGGATGACATAAAAGACTTGGTCATCCCTCCTTAAAAACTGTTCAACATATTATTCATGGTTTTTCACTACTAGTTGCGAAAAATAAAAATCTTTCTTTATGTTCATCATGCTCTATTAATAAAGCGCATCGCCAACCTTTTCAACCTACCGGTCTATCTAGCAATGCCCCTCTTGATCTTTTATACACAGATGTTTGGGGCCCGACCCATTGCGTTGGCCTTGATGGCTCTCGGTACTACATCATTTTAATTGATCATTACACCAAATATATGTGGTTCTACACTTTGAAAACCAAATCTGAAGTTAAAACTATTTTCCCTCAATTCAAAGCTCTTGTAGAAAATCGTTTTCAAAGCAAAATTAGAACCCTATACTCAGACAATGGAGGAGAATATAAGGGTCTCAAATCCTTCCTTACTCAGCATGGCATTAGTCATTTTACTACAGCTCCCCATACCCCACAACAGAATGGCGTTTTCGAACGTCGTCACCGTCATTTAGTAGAAACTGGTTTGACTTTACTTCATAATTCCAATTTGCCTCTCACATATTGGCCCCATGCTTTTCACACAGCCGTCTATTTGATCAACCGTCAGCCCACACCATTGCTTCATAATATATCACCATACCAAGCACTTTTTGACCAACCACCAAATTATCTTAAATTACACAAATTTGGCTGTCTGTGTTACCCCCTCACCAAACCTTACAACCACCACAAAATGGAACCAAAATCAGTATCTTGCATTTTTTTTGGGCTATTCCCTAACCCAAAATGGATACAAATGTTTTGACCCACAAACCCATCGGTTCTATCTCTCCCGACACGTCATTTTTGATGAAAACCAGAGTCTTCCCTCTCACTTATCATCTCCCTCAGACTCTCCGTGTTCCTCTCTTTTCTTATCCTCCATGCCTCCTGCTCAAATAGTGCCACACTCATCCTTGCCTCGTCTGCCAACAGTGTCTCCGGAGGATGCTTCATCATCGCCGACAGCCCCTCCAGGTATGCCTTCGATTCCCTTTTCCTTTAATTCTCACTCACCTCTACCATGTCCATCACCTGCATCATATCTTGCCCAAACCAACCCTAATTCTTCCCATCATCCATCTAACCCATCTACCACCCCCACACCTCCCGATCCCCTACCCTTAGTCCCTTCCCTCACAAATTCCTCTTTACCCGACAACACCACTGTGACTCAACCACCACATTTCCCAGCAACTAGATCCCACTCCATGACAACCCGCTCTCAAAATAACATCTTCAAACCCAAGCAACTGAACACAGTCACAAAACACCCTCTCGCTGAAACCATTGAGCCTACTTGTGTGAGTTAAGCACTGTCCCATCCTCACTGGTGCACTGCCATATCTCAAGAACTTTCTGCTCTTATGAAGCATGGGACATGGGACTTAGTCCCTCCTCCCAGTTCTTGCAACCCTGTTGGTTGTCGGTGGGTTTTTCGTGTGAAGAGAAAACCCGATGGGTCAATAGACCGGTTTAAGGCACGCCTTGTTGCCAAAGGGTATCATCAATGGCCTGGGGTTGACTTTACAGAGACCTTTAGTCCTGTGGTCAAGCCGACCACAATTCAGACTATACTCTCTATTGCTGTGATGCGTGGTTGGGGATTGCGGCAGATGGACATAAATAACGCCTTCTTACATGGGGCACTCAGTGAAACTGTTTTTATGGCACAACCCCCTGGTTTCAAAGACCCAAGCAAACTGAAAAATGTTTGTCGTCTTCGCAAGGCCATCTATGGTCTTAAACAGGCACCCAAAGCGTGGTACTTAGCTTTGAAAAATACCCTGCTTCAGATTGGTTTCATGAATTCACTGGCTGACTCCTCTCTGTTTATTTACAAACATGATTCAATTATTTGTTATCTTTTGGTGTATGTTGATGATTTGGTACTAACTGGGAATGATTCATCTTTTGTGAATTATATTGTTGAACAACTTGGCTGTAAATTTTCTCTCAAGGATATGGGGCAACTACACTTTTTCTTAGGAGTGGAGGTGTTACCCACTCAAACTGGTTTGTTCCTTTCTCAGCACCAGTATATCAGGGACTTACTGAATACAACAAATATGCTTGGGGCCAAGGCTGTTTCTACGCCTCTCTCCACAAGCACTCCCCTCAAGCTCACGGATGGATCAACCTCTTTTGATAGCACAACCTATCGTAAAGTTCTTGGCAGCCTTCAGTATTTGTCCCTCACTCGGCTAGACATCTCCTACGCTGTGAACAAGCTATCTCAGTTCATGCACATGCCCACTCAGAATCACTAGACAATAGCAAAGCGTCTTCTACGCTATCTAAAGCACATTATTTTTTATGGTATTCATCTTAAATCCAAATCACATTGTGCTCTAACTACTTTTTCAGATGCTGATTGGGCAGGTAACCTTGATGATCGCACATCTACTTCCGCTTATATCAGTTTCCTTGGTTTCAACCCCATCTCCTAGAGCTCCAAGAAACAACACGCAGTTGCAAGGTCGTCCACTGAAGCTGAGTATAGGGCTCTTGCAAATGCATCCTCTGAAACCATGTGGCTATCCTCTCTTCTACGGGAACTTGGCATTTAGCTCAAGTCATCTCCATCTCTACTTTGTGACAACCTTGGTGCCACTCATCTAAGCTTCAATCCTGTCCATCACTCTAGGATGAAACATATTCAAATCGACCTCCACTTTGTTCGTGACCTAGTGCATCGTGGAATTCTTCAAGTCAGTCATGTTCACACCAATGATCAGCTTGCTGACCTACTCACCAAGCCCCTGTCATGACAACGAACTGACATACTAATAAGCAAAATCTCTCTTGCTGATGGCAGTTCGATTTTGAGGGGGCGTATTAAGGAAGATCATAACAACACCAGAACTCCAGCCGAAGATCATGCCAAGCATCACAGAAAATAATTCAATTGATTTATATTGTAAATGCACAGCTATCACAATAGCACAATTACAACATGACCGTTATCATTTCCTCTGTAATTAGAAACTTGCCTTACATAGGATTGTGTATAAATTAAACACAGAATCATCAATACAAGCGTGGAAAATTATCACTGAAAAAGCCTGTGTTTGTGAGTTTCATTAAGTAAAGACTCTGATACCATGCCAAATTGGACTGAATGCCCATTACATCCGATTTTCCTCAAACCTCACCCACAACCACAATACCAAATGGCCACTAAGGCTTACAAGTTGTGATCTGCATTTAGTGGGATTTAACCTAAACTAATTTAGAAAGTAAATATATTACATTAATACTTCTTAATAATTCAAGTTCTAATAGATCATACTAGTCTACCATCTTCGATAGTCCAAATGTATTTTTAACTTGCTTGAGAACACACGTATGGTTGATGCTCATCCTCTATCTTCTTCTACAATCTATGAAACTAAGCTCTCTGCATATGAGTTGAGATGATAGCAGATGACACATAATATGTTGACGTGTAGTGGGTGCGTTACAGTATTGTACTCTTACTCGTTCAGATATCAACTATTTTGTAAATCAACTCAGTCAATTCTTGAATATTCTACGTGAAGTCCAAAGGATTGTTGCCAAACGAGCTCTATATATGGTATTTAAAGGGTTCCATTGATTATGGTTTGCTTTAAATTCCATCTTCCATTACTTTAAATGCCATGACGAGCTTACAAGCTGTGATCCACATTTAGTGGCCCTTTGTGATTCTGATTGGGTAGAAAACCTGAATGATCGCAAGTCAACTAGTGGTTATGGAGTTTTCGTTGGCCAAAATCTCGTCTCCAATAGTGCAAAGAAGCAGAATGTGGTGTCCAAATCCAGTATTGTATACCTATTTATTTTGATCAATACAACTGTGAAGTCCATGTTGGAAAAACCTTTTGTTTATCTTGCCCTTCATAAACAAGCACTGATGGTGTTATTATCCAGTTGAGATGGTAGTATTTTCATGCTGCAAAGACAATTGCCTCCAACTTTATATTTGTTAATTACATGGAAGTCAACACTAGTTTTGATCCACTTGCTGGACAACTTGCACATAGTTTGAGTCTGTTTTTAGTAATCCGCTGGGAAAGTCATGGTCAAACATTGCATCTTCAACTCTTAATCTATTATATAGCTTAAAACGTTCAAAAAATTGACAATTAATAAAGCAATGTAATAAGGGAAAGGGAGAATTGAAATAAACTAATAGGTTGGTTATACTTTTGAAAGAATAGATTTGACGAATTCCATGTATACAATATATAATATTAGAAATAATGCATGCTCGAACATTGCATGTTCACCTCTTAATCTAATATATAGCTACTCTCTATAACACTTGTGCTCATGTCCACATGAATCTGCACGCAGTTCTCATCTTTCTTCAATTGTAAGAATCCGAGCACCTTCAATCTGATCATTCATCCATGTTTCGTTCAGCCTTTTGCTTCCGAGCCGCTCATTCATCCATGTTTCGTTCAGCATTTTGCTTCCGCGCCATTGTTTTGCTTTCATCTTTAATCGCAGTCACCTGCTCCAGCTACTCTAATGAGACTGACTTATTAGCCCTAATCCAATTCAAGAACAGAATAGTGGATGACCCTCTTGGGATCATGAGCTCGTGGAACAGCACTATCCATTTCTGCCAGTGGTATGGCGTCTCTTGTGGTCATAGGCACCAAAGGGTCAGAGTGTTATCCCTGCAGTCCCTCAAACTTTCAGGTACCATATCACCCCATATTGGCAATCTGAGCTTTTTAAGGAGCTATACCTGCAAAACAATAGTTTCTTTCATGAAATCCCTCCACAAGTTGGCCGTTTGCGTAGCTTGCAAGTATTGTCTCTGCACAATAATTCCATCTCTGGTCAAATCCCTCCTACCTTATCTGATTGCTCTAACCTTATTTCAATGAAGATTGAAAACAACAACCTGACGGGAGAAATTCCTGCGGAGCTAGGCTCTTTGTCGAAGCTCAAAAACCTTACTCTGCAAATCAATGGTCTAACAGGGACCATCCCTCCTTCTTTAGGGAATCTATCCTCCCTTGAGATCCTTCGGCTAGATAAAAATAAAATGTTGTCTGGGAACGTTCCTAGTACTCTAGGAAACTTGAAGAATCTCAGGATTTTAGATCTGATGGATAATACGTTTTCAGGTGTCATTCCACCCTCAATCTTCAATCTTTCTTTATTGACGGCTTTGGATATAGGATTCAACCTCTTCCATGGCAATATTCCATCTGATATAGGCATATCTCTCCCAAATCTTGAATTCTTTTCAATCGCCTCTAACCTGTTCACTGGATTCATTCCTGTTTCTATATCAAATGCTTCAAATCTTCAATTGCTCCAAGTAAGTTTAAATAATCTAACAGGAGAAGTTCCTACATTAGAAAAGCTGCATAGGCTTAACTTCTTCACCCTTTTCTCCAACCATTTAGGAAGTGGACAGGCTAATGACTTGAACTTTCTCTCCTCATTGACCAATTCCACCACTTTAGAGTATTTGTCTATTAAACGAAACAATTTTGGTGGGGAGTTGCCGAAACAAATCAGCAATCTCTCAACCATGCTCGGGGTGATCAGCCTAGCAGAAAACAACATCTTTGGAAGCATCCCGGCTGGAATAGAGAAGCTGGTGAGTTTGAGAGTTTTTGATGTTAGCACCAACAAAATCTCAGGTATTATTCCTTCTAGCATTGGAGAGCTTCGAAATCTTGTGGGACTGGTTCTTGACTACAACAATTTATCAGGGCATATTCCATCCTCTGTTGGGAATCTGACCAAATTAATTGCACTCCTTTTAGGGGAGAACAGTCTTGAAGGTAGCATCCCCTCAAGTCTAGATAACTGCAAGAGATTGTTAGTGTTGAATCTGTGTGAAAACAATCTTAGTGGTGACATACCCCCAGGACTTTTTGGGATCTTCTCATTACTGGATATCTGTTTTTCTAAAAACCATCTTACGGGTTCCCTCCCCACCGAAATAGGAAAGTTAATAAATCTATCAATCTTAGATATATCTCTAAACATGTTATCAGGTGAGATTCCTAGTGGTCTTGGGGGTTGTGTAAGTCTTCAAGGCTTGTATATGAATTCCAACTTCTTTTATGGGTCTATTCCTTCATCATTGAGTTCACTGAGAGGAGTTGTACAGTTCAACTTTTCTCGCAACAACTTGTCAGGGAAAATTCCAGAGTTTTTTCAGGGCTTCAACTCATTAGAGATGTTGGATCTCTCTTACAATAACTTCGAGGGCATGGTACCAGATGAAGGAATTTTCAAGAACTCAACTGTAGTTTCAGTCATAGGAAATAGCCAGCTATGCGGTGGTGGTAACAATGATTTTGGGCTGCCGAGATGCAATATCCACCAACCAAAGAGGCTGAACCTCAAATTGAAGATAGCAATCATTGCGATTGCCGTGCTTCTAGCACTGGCCCTTTTCGTCACTTGTTTATTTCTCAGTTCGTCAAGAAGGAAAAGAAGAGAGTTTAAATCGAGCTCTAAGCGGAATGAGCTAATGGAGGTGTCCTACCAAACTCTCTTAAAAGCTACCGATAGATTCTCTTCAGCGAATTTGGTTGGGACAGGTAGCTTTGGGTCTGTGTATAAAGGAATTCTTGACGAAAATGGAATGTTAATTGCTGTCAAAGTGCTGAATCTCATGCGTCAAGGAGCTTCCAGGAGTTTCATAGCTGAATGTGAAGCGCTGAGAAACATCAGACACCGGAATCTTGTCAGGGTTTTGACTGCATGCTCAAGTATTGATTACCACGGTAATGATTTCAAGGCCATAGTTTATGAGTTCATGGCAAATGGGAGTCTAGACGATTGGCTGCATCCATCTGCTACAGGAGGTGGCGCGCCGCTGATTCTGAATCTCCGCCGGAGACTCAGCATTGCCATCGATGTTGCGTGTGCACTAGAGTACCTTCACCATCATTGTGAAATACCAATAGCTCATTGTGATCTTAAACCAAGCAATGTTCTTCTCGACGATGAATTCACTGGACATGTAGGTGACTTTGGGCTAGCAAAATTTCTTCCTGAAGCAAGCCCTGACTGGCCACCAAATGAATCTATTTCCATTGGAGTAAGAGGAACTATAGGTTATGCTCCTCCAGGTAGTAAAATTATCAATCTTGCATTACTGTTATATGTGTTTTGAAAAAAGCAAACTAAATTGCATGTTTTCGTCATGAACTGTAGAGTATGGCGTAGGAAATGAAGTGTCAGCCTGTGGTGACACGTATAGCTATGGCATACTCTTGCTGGAGATGTTCACAGGAAAGAGGCCCACTGATGAGATGTTCAGAGATGGCTCAAATCTTCATGACTTCGCAAAGAGAGCTGTGCCTGAACAAGTGAACCAGATTACAGATCCAACTCTTGCTCAGGAATTTAGCAGCAGAATTCTTGAGTGCTTGAATTCAATATTCCGAATTGGAATCTCATGCTCTGTTGAATCGCCAAGAGAGCGCATGAAAATCAGCGACGCCGTTGCTCAACTCTGTTCTGTCCGAAATGAGCTTCAATCAACAGCTGGTAATTGAAGATATTTTGAAGTAAAATGGCATAATTTTCTCCAAGTTAATTGATGGCATAATTTTAAATTCTTGTATCGCAGCTGAGCAAGGAAGATGATGTTAAGGATAAAGACAGAGTCCTTGCTGTTGAAGAAGTCTTCAAGGACTGAAGATTAATAGATGAAGACCCTGCTGCAATAGTTTCCCACTGCAACTCAAACTCTCCCCTGGACTTATCAGTTACGTAAGGTTGTTTAAAGGATAACCATTATCAATTGTAACACTTAGTCTCATAGTCTAATTACTCATGTAAAACAATGTATCTATATAAAGCACAGCAGTGCAGATATCTCTGGTTAATTAACACTAGAAGTATTCGAAATTTTCATGGTATCAGAGCACACTACAGCTCACGCTTCCATTGATCCAATGACTACCACTACAGATTCTTCTTCTTCCGCTGCATTTCATCTTCCAGCTCAAGTTATTGCTATTAAACTTGATGGTACAAATTTTCTTTCATGGAGTGCTCAGCTACTCCCTTTATTTCGCAGCTATGGTCTCATGGGCATAGTTGATGGTTCTGAAACAAGTCCTCCTAAATTTACAGCACTGAACATAAAAACCAAGGAATTGTTAATCCTGGTTATATGGTTTGGCAATATAAAGATCAAACTGTTCTTGGCTGGATTATTTCTTCACTGTCTCCTGCGGTGGTCTCCACTATCTACGGTCTTGAGACCTCTCGGCTTGCTTGGCAAGCCCTTGGTGCAAGGTTTGCTGCACCCTCTACTTCACGTATCTCCCTCATCAAAAGAAAGCTGCAATCCTTACAACAAGGTTCTATGCAGTGCCAAGAATTTTTGGATGCTGTCAAAGCTCTTGCAGATGAATTGTCTGCTGTGGGAAAACCAATTGAGGACTCAGATTTGATTCTTTCTGTCCTCAATGGACTCAATTCATCCTTTCATTCCTTTGTAACGACATACATGCTAATGGCTAAGGAAAAATCCATGTCTTTCTCAGATTTCCATGCAGAACTGTTGAACTTCGATCTCATGCAGAAATTTCACAGCCACAACATTCAACAAGAGACAGGTTCTTATGCCTTCTATTCGCATAAATCTGCTCCCAAAACAGGCTATCGTCAAAACAAGCCTCGGTTTTCTGGCGTTACAAAAAGCTCCAGTCCTGCTCTTTCTCAATTTAGGCAGCCTTTGCCTCACTTACCTTCCTCATCTACACCCGTTTCATCCAATAATACAAATCGCTCTCGATCTCCATGTCAAATCTGCAGACGTGATGGTCATCAAGCACTGGATTGCTTTAATAGGATGAATTACTCCTACCAGGGACGACACCCACCAATAGAATTAGCTGCCATGGTTGCTGAGGCTAATACAACCTATCTCAACCAAAATCAATGGTATGCTGACAGTGGAGCCAATATTCATGTCACCTCTGATATTGCCAATCTTGAAAACTCACAGCCTTATGAGGGTGATGACTCTGTGGGTGTAGGTAACGGGGCAGGTTTGAACATATCACATACTGGTACTGCTGCCATTCAAACTCATTCTTCTGTTCTTATGTTGAAAGATGTTGTTTGTTGTCCACAAGCTTCGGCTAAACTTCTTTCCATTAATAAATTTTGCAAAGACAATAATGTTCTCTTTGAACTTACTGGAACTCATTTTTCTGTGAAGGACATGCTGACAGGGGACACGCTTCTGACGGGGCCAAGTGAAAATGGATTGTACCCAATCAATCTTCGTCAACTCTCTTCTTCAACTCTCTTCTTCAAAATTTCAAGCTCTTACTATGACTGTCGGGGTCAAAGCTTCTACTTCCATTTGGCATTGTCGTCTAGGACATCCTTCGGCCAAAACATTAAGTCTTGTTCTTTCCAATTTTTCTCTTCCAGTTACTAATTCCATAAAAACACAGGGTAGTTGCGTGTCTTGTCAATTGGGCAAATCCAAACAATTACCTTTTTCAGATTCGTCAAGAGAATCAAAATTTCCTCTAGAGTTAATTCATTCTGATGTCTGGTCTACTATCACCCCATCGTTAAGTGGTTGTCAATATTATGTAATTTTTATTGATGACTACACGTGCTTTTGTTGGCTTTTTCCTCTTTCTCATAAATCCGATGTTTACTCTACATTTTTTAAATTCAAGCTTTTGGTAGAAAAACAATTCAATTACAGTATTAAACAATTTCAAAGTGATAATGGGGGTGAATACTGATCTACACTCTTTAAGCAATTTTTAACCACATGTGGAATTTTTCATCGTTTTTCATGTCCTCATACATCCCAACAAAATGGTCTCGCCGAAAGAAAACACCGTCATATTATGGAAATGGGACTTACTCTACTCGCTCAATCTGGTTTACCTAAGGGTTTTTGGCCTGATGCCTTTCTCACTTCCATTTTTATCATTAACCGATTGCCCACCAAAGTCCTTGATTATTCCTCCCCATATGAACGTCTGTTTCTCCAGTCACCTGATTATTCCTATTTTCGAACTTTTGGTTGTCAATGTTTTCCATGTCTTCGTCCTTACAATTCTGATAAATTATCCTACCGTAGCACCCCTTGTATTTTCATTGGTTACTGTTCTAATCACAAAGGCTTTCGGTGTTTTAATCCTTCTTCCCGACGAGTATACATATCCAGGAATGTGCTCTTTGACGAAGAAATTTTCCCAGCACATAAACAATCCATCTTCACTAACTCTGCCAATTGGGTCGTCTCCTTAGGTATTTTGAACTCTCTATCACTCCCTCTCTCTTCTCCATCATTTAATTGCATCTTTGTGCCTCCCTCTGACAACCCTAATCAGATTCCTACTGTTGAGCAAAATTCGAGTCAGATTCAAACATTAGAGCAAAATTCCACAGCCCCTTATACTAATCTCCCCTCCTCTGCCTCTCTACCACAGCCAACTGACGGAATTGATAACCCCATCACTCTATCCCTCTCCAATTCATCTCTGGGTACCAACTCCAATACTTCACTCGACCCTGCATCATCTCTTTCTTTGGCTGTTGAAATTCCCCTTCCTCATGCATCCTCTCGTATGATTACTCGATCCCAAACTGGTCACTCTGCACCTCGCATGTTTCCTGACTACCACCTACACTACACCACTCGTCATCCTCTTAAAGCTTTGCATGCAAGTGTGACAATTTCAGAACCTCATACTTATGCTCAAGCTGCAACTAAACCTGAATGGTGTGCAGCAATGGCCAGTGAATTTCAGGCTTTGATGGAGAATAATACATGGTCACTATGCTCTCGTCCACTTGGTAAAAATGTTGTACCTTGTAAATGGGTTTTTAAATTGAAACGCGGACCTGATGACAGTATTGAGCGACATAAGGCCAGATTAGTGGCTGTTGGGTATTTCCAGAGAAGTGGAATTGATTTCCATGAAACCTTCAGTCCAGTCATTAAACCATCCACTGTGCGTATGGTGCTAGCAACTGCTGTTTCATTCAACTGGGATATTCGGCAACTAGATGTTTCCAATGCTTTTCTTCATGGAATCCTAGAAGAAGAAGTGTATATGGCTCAACCGAAGGGGTTTGAAGATCCAGTGCACCCCCAGTTTGTTTGTAAGCTCAACAAGTCATTGTATGGCTTGAAACAAGCCCCTAGGGCTTGGTTTAATCGATTGTCTTCTGCTCTGTTATCTCTCGGTTTTCACAGCTCACAAGTGGATCCTTCGCTATTCACATACCACCAAAATTCAATTCATGCATTTTTATTAGTATATGTGGACGATATTCTTATAACAGCAAATGCTCAAAGCTTCATTGCCTCTGTCATTTCTAATCTGCAGCTTGAGTTTGCTATGAAGGACCTTGGGCAACTATCTTATTTTCTGGGAATTGAAGCTGTGTGAAACTCATCTGGTCTGCATCTTCGCCAAACAAGATACATCATTGACTTATTAAATCGTGTTCGACTTCTTGGTATTCGTCCATATCGAGCACCATGTGTTTCAGGATCCAAGTTGTCAAAATTCGATGGCGAACCTCTTCCAGACCCCTCTGAATATCGGCAAACTGTTGGTGCCTTGCAATATGTCACCCTCACCAGGCCAGACATAGCTTATTCGGTGAACCAGCGCTGTCAACATATGCAGGCTCCCACTTCTACTCATTGGACTGCTGCCAAACGAGTGATTCGTTATCTAAAGAATACGCTGGATTTTGGTCTATTCTACAAGCAAGGGACATTTGCTGTCAATGCCTATTGTGATTCTGATTGGGCCGGTGATCCTGACGATAGAAGATCAACGTGTGGTTATGGTGTATATGTGGGTCACAATCTCATCTCTTGGTCAGCCAAGAAACAACCAATAGTGTCAAAGTCCAGTACAGAGGCTGAATATCGGTGTTTGGCATTAGTTACAGCTGAGGTATATTGGCTACGCATGCTATTGTGTGAACTGAACATTGCACTTGACTCTGCTCCTGTTGTTTGGTGTGATAATATCACTGCATTAGCCCTGGCTTCAAATCCCATTTTTCATGCAAGATCGAAGCACATTGAAGTGGATTACCACTTTGTTAGAGAAAAGTTAACAAACCGAGACATCATCTTGCAACATGTTCCATCTTCTCTTCAACCAGCAGATATCTTTAGAAAAGGACACACAACTGATCGTTTCTGCTTCCTTAGAAACAAGCTGTCAGTGCTGGAGCTCCCTGCTGGTTTGCGGGGGAATGTTAAGGATAAAGACAGAGTCCTTGCTGTTGAAGAAGTCTTCAAGGACTGAAGATTAATAGATGAAGACCCTGCTGCAATAGTTTCCCACTGCAACTCAAACTCTCCCCTGGACTTATCAGTTACGTAAGGTTGTTTAAAGGATAACCATTATCAATTGTAACACTTAGTCTCATAGTCTAATTACTCATGTAAAACAATGTATCTATATAAAGCACAGTAGTGCAGATATCTCTGGTTAATTAACACTAGAAGTATTCGAAATTTTCAGATGACATTTCTCTAAGTTGCCCGACGATCGAGATGTGGTTAATTAACACTAGAAGTATTCGAAATT
Organism: Salix koriyanagi; assembly: GCA_029228605.1. Taxonomy (NCBI): domain Eukaryota; kingdom Viridiplantae; phylum Streptophyta; class Magnoliopsida; order Malpighiales; family Salicaceae; genus Salix; species Salix koriyanagi. The sequence continues at coordinate 7,983,677 of CM055337.1, read as the reverse complement.
TTCAGATGACATTTCTTCAAGTTGTCCGACGATCGAGATGAGGGGTGCCGGCCAAACCTTACCATATCTGGGCCTCGCCATCTACCTCCTATCATGCCAAGTTTTATTTATTTAATTTCAGTGTGCTTTGTTTCTATTTTCTGCGGATGATTCTTACATCATTTGACTTTTATTATATCTTCGGCCATCATTGTGTGGTACCAAAAGTCAAATTAGGATTGAAGAGATTATCTTTGTCATTTATACAAAACAATTGATAAATTCAACCTATTAATATAGGAACCCTCATTTTCTTGGCAAGATGGATTGAATTTGTGTCCAAGTTGTTCTTAATATAGCAACCCTTATTTATCGATTGAGATTAATCGAGGTAAGGACCGAGGAAGAGAAGTGTTAGGGATTTGATTGGAGATTTTGAGTGAAATTTGGGGAAATGGGGGTGCCGAGGCATTCACTTAATTCATTCTTTTTTTAATTTTTTTCATGGCTGAAACGGGGCATGCGGCGTGCTTTTGACGTGTTTAAACCGGTATTTGACCGAAAAATCCAGAACGGGCTAGAATTTAAATCGAGGTAAAGACAACGCCGTTTTATCTTTTTTTTTATTGGTATGAAATGTTTTAACCATTTTGACCAAAACAAAACAAGATTGATAACTCCTTTATACCATCTTTGTCATTTATCCAAATTTTTTTTGATAAATCCAACTTGTTAATTTAACAACCCTCGTTTTCTTGGCAAGATGGATTGAATTTATGTACAAGTTTATGAGAAATTAAGCCTATTCTCAGCATAGAATGGGTCATAAACAACAAGAAAGGGACACATGATAATTCTAAACTATATTCAATTTCCTAATAAAACTATTTACACTTCAATGACAATCTATCACTAACAAGGACTTAGAAGGTGTTTAGGAAACACTTCAGAAAGTGCTTTTTTTTTTAAAAAAATGCTTTAAATAAAATTATTTTTAGATTACTTTTATGTGTTGATGTCAAAAATAATTTTTAGATCATCTACTATAGATTGAAGATTCTGATTTTCAATTTTTTAGTTTGTTTTATTCCAATGCAACTTCGGGTTGGAACAAAAACATGTTTGACATCATGGTAAAAAGAAAGCACTATTAGCTAGAAATTTATTTATTTTGTTTTGTTTAAGATTACTTTGAACAAACTCTTAAGAATTATTATATTATATGAGCCATTAAAAGTAAATTTTATTGCAAATTGATGTAAATTAAAGTTTAGGAATTTAATACCATACATTTTTTTTTTGGATTCGAGGAAACTCCACCTCCCTTCAGGTACTCTTTACAGGTCCAAGTTAAGCGGGTAAAATCTCAGTTGTACCAGACTCTTTTAAGGTGAGCATGCCCTGATTCGAACCTAAGATCTACAAGATAGATCTCACGTTTTTTGCTACCATACCATGCCCTTTGAGGACTTAATACCATATATCGTTAAAAATTAAATTGGTTGACTTGTTGAACTTAGCTTATTAAGTTGGACATCTATTTTGGTACATTTTCTAAGTTAGGCTCTCAAGTCTTCCTATAAATTATTCTTAATGATGATTAATGAAGAAAAAAAAGAGACTCTTCTTCTTCTTTTCTTACTAAAATTATTGTTTTCTAACAAGTTGCTTAGCCTTAGACCAGGTTTCATTATGACTTTATTATTTTTCAAGTTGCTTACCCCTCATCATCCATTTAAATAGTTTATTGATTAATATATATTAATAGCTAGTAGTTGGTTTTAAGAGATGTTTGATATTGCGTTTCAAAATCGCTTTTGAAAAATTTGATTTTTTTTACTTTAAATTAAATATTTTTGGTGTTTTTAGATTATTTTGATGTGTTGAAGTCAAAAATATTTTTTAAAAAATAAGAAAACATCATTTTGATGCATTTTTAAATGAAAGACACTTTTAAAAGTAACCTTAAGTACCCTCCTAATTAGACACTTATGTGTTTAACATTATGGTTATGGTTTGAAAAAATAGATTTAATAAAAGCTATAAATTATAATTTTTATTTTGTACTTAAAATTTCAAAACAGTTTTTAGTAAAACTTATACAAAACTATAATGTATGTTAATTACCTAAATACTTTCAAATATGTAATTAGAATAAAATGTATCACACCTAACCACACTACAAAATTGATCCCTAGTATCCATTATTACCTAATGCTAACATGATCAAGTTTTGTCAATGTATATATTGATAAATTATGTGTAGGTAACATCAATTGCTTTGTAATTTCAAAACAATAAAAATTTTTAGTTTTATTTCTCACTGATAATCTTAAAGTAAACTTACCTTTTTATAATATGTGTTTCGTTTTGACTAGTTAATTCTAAAAAAGTTATTAATTCACCCATAATAGGTTGTGTTAATCAATCTCTTAAAAATATATTTTCTTTATTTTATTTGTATACACACACACACACACACACATGTAAATATACACACACAGGTGTATATATATATATATATATACACACACACACACACACACACACACACACATAGACATGTTATTTATATTTCATATGATAATGTGTGCATGCTATATATTCAAACTTGTCATCATAAATTTTACCTTGTCATTTGAAAATATAAGTTTTATCATCATAATCAAGCAAAAAAGGTTAACCATGCCATTAAAAAATTTCATCGTCGACCTTGCAATCAAGAAGTTTTAGATTTAACTAAGCAATTAGGTTGTATCTTGCCAAATTATACAGCTAGGAAAGTAATTTCTAAGCCATTAGGAACTTCACTTCTGTAAATAACCAAATTTACAAAACATTTTTATAATCGGCTAACCGCTTTAGAAAAATAGGATATTTGTAAAAATCTTTTAATTTTTCACTTATAGGCTAGTCATCTAGAAAACTTGTAGGCCAGTCGTCTAGAAAAATAAGATCATTTTAGAAAAATCTTTGACCTATAAGTTTGTTACATAACCACCTGAATCTAAAACTATTGATTCTATGGTAAAACTAGCTTAGTTTTGGTTTATTACACCTTTTCAAACTCATCTAGAAGGACATGGATTAACCTATAAAAGGGGAAGGAATCAGAGGAGAGAAACTTTAGTTAAGTTTGTAAGAAAATCACTTCAACTCATGATTGCAAGGTCTAAGTTTGTTGTGTTGGGTTTCAAGATAAGAAAAAAGAAAGACAATATTAGAAATCAATCCTTGTTTGAATATTTTAAATTTTAAAGGTATATACATGCAACTTGAAAAGTGAAGTGCATAGGCCTACTGAATTATAGGCCTACTGAATTATTTTCTTTCATTTAGTTGCATTGTTTGAGCTGTTTGAAATGTTAATATTTGTTTTAGTATGTTATGTTCACATGTTTTTTTAATTTATAATTTTCCAAATATGGCAACAAGTTATTGAAGTTTTTCATGTTTTGTTAATGCATGGTGTCAAGCTTTTGAGTTGTGGTTTAGCCTTATATAATTTCAAATTGTAGATTTTTAAACTTAGTTTGCTTGAACCTACTTTGTGTTTTGGGTTGGTAAGTTTAGGAATGATGATTAAAGCATGTTGTTAATGCTCAATGGTTTTTTAGTCTATTTTGTCTCAATTATGTTTGTAAGTAATAATTAGGCATGTTGAGCAAAATGTCTAGCTTGGTGGCCTAAGAGGCATTTTCTAGGTTTGGTAGCATATATGGTGTATTTTTGGGCAATTATTGTTTGTGTTCTTTATGTTCATGCAATGGAGTTTCCAAGCTTATTTTGATTTAATTTTGATTTGATTTTGATTTCTCCCAATTTATATATCATTATTAGTAAATAATCTAGGATTTCTCTCAGTTTATAACATTTTTTGTGTGGATTTAATCTTTCGGTTTCGGTTTTGAATCCAAACCTATTATAAACAAATTCATGTGTTTTTAGTGATAATTGAGGCAAACTACCACTTGACAATTGATCTACATTAATTTGCACACAAAACCTTGTTACTTAGTGTTTGAAATTTGTTTTAGATAAGTTTTCATGTTGTTGGGAAATCACTTTAATGTTCGTTATGCTCTTCAACATTGTAGTGCATAATCCATTTTTTTTCTACTTTTTATATGTTTCTTATGCTTAATCCATTTTTGTTATGTTTTGTTGTTTGGGTTTGTTTTTTTGGGTTAAACTAGTCAGGTCAACTCAATCAAGTCAACTTGATCAGGTCAACACAATCAAGTTCGGGTCAGACATTAAGAAATTATTTGTTTGTCTATTCTTTTTGTGAAACACTTTTTGGCTTAAAGGTGTGTTGGGCAAACACCTGTATTTAGGAAGCTTTATGTTAAACACCTGTATTTAGGAAGTTTTATTTCAATATTATCGTTGCCACTATCATTATCGTTATAAAAAGAAATTCTTTTTTTATTCTTCATATTATTATATTTGAAGTATTCCAGAATACTAAAAGTAAATTACTTTGAATTTGTTTTACAAAAAATCTTCCTTTATTTTTTTCATATATATTTTAATGTGTTAATATTAAAACAATTCCAAAATATATAATTATTTTTATGAGAAAAATTCTTCAAAATAATCGCCATCATTATTTTAAACGCATTTTGCATACTAAAATGAATATATAAAAACCTAATATACAATAATAATTATTATTATTGTAAATAATTTTCCTATAGTAAGAACCGAAAGTTTTGTAGGCTGTATTTTGCTAAGATATATAGCATTATAAAAAAAATCTAAGACCATTAATACTTTTTTACATGTTAAAAAATTTCTTTATGGCTACGGCGAAGTGAGGACAAGTGACTCAAATATTTTTTTATTGTAGATAATTTGCCCCAATTTATCCATCTATTTCGTCTATGTGTCACTTCATATATTTTTTATTTATATAATATTTGATATGAAATAGAATACATAAAAAAGTCTTAGAAATCAACCTTTAAGAAAAATAATATCAATTGATGAATTATTCGATTATTATTGTCATTGTTATTATCATGATTGTTAAATTGTCACCATTATTATAACTGTCAATATAAATGTTATTATAAATAATTCATATTCTAATTATTATTGCTCATACTATCGATGACACCATAATTATTGTTAGAAAAAGAAATTAAAATATATATATTTTTATTTTATAAGATTTATTCCTCATATTATTATATTAAAAGTATTTCAGAATACTGATATTAATTATTTTTTTTAAAAAAACCTAAGTCATTTATATATATATATATATATTAAGGCGCTCATATTAAATAAATATCAAAATATATAATTAATCTAACATATTTATAAGAAAAAAAACATACAAACAATCATTATTTTGAATGTGTTATCTTTAATAATTATAAATTTCAACACCTAATAATATTAATAAAAAAATAAAAAAACAAAGTGAAAAAAAATAATAAATATCAATTTTCAAATGATCACCAACACAAATTAAAATTTAAACATTAAATAAAAAAACTTTAATAAAAAAATGTTAAAAAAGTGGGTCCAGAGATTATTCGTGGCGCGCGTAAGCTATTCTGGACACCTTGGTTATTAAAAAAAATATATATGTTGGACAAAAAAATCGTGGTGCGTGTAAACTGGCCCGGACACCGTTGTTATAATAAAAAACCAAAAGAAATGTATAAATGAAAAAAAAAGGAAAAAAAATGTAAAAAAAAGTGGGTCCGAAGATAAAAAAAATTATACGTGGGAAAAAAATCATGTTGCGCGTAAGCTAACCTGGACACTCCGGTTATAAAAAAAACCAAAAAAAATGCATATGTGGAAAAAACACAGGAAAAAAATGTAAAAAAAAATGGGTCCAGAGATTAATCGTGGTGCATGTAATCTGGCTCGAACACCTTGGTTAAAAAACAAACAAAAAAGGAAGTCTGGTTAAAAAAAAAGGGAAAGCACTGTTTAAAAGTGCAATTTTATAGCCTGAGAGATTCAAACTCTTGCTGCAAGGAAAGTCACATGCCTTAACCACTTGGCCAAAAGACTTCATTGTGCAATTATAATATACAAATAATACTTATATTAGTCAATAATTTTATTTTTAGGCCTCGAGAGATTCAAACTCTCGTGGAGACCTAGCAGCGCACATCTTAACCACTCGGCCAAAATCACTTCATTGTTGTTCTAGTATACAAATAATACTTATTTATTATATAATTTTACTATTTCAATCCACAGTGTATCTGAGTCTTAATAAACAGTGCAAAACACTGTTTAAATAATTTATCTACTTTAGCTATATACTAATATATAGATATAATAAAATATGACTAGTGTAGAGTACCATCACTATCCTGGAAATTTCACTAAAAACGAGCGTAGTGTCAGGATAAAGTGGGCGTGTATAAAAAAAATATCTCCGTCCACCGACTACTTTATTTTTACAAGACATGAGTAGACTAGAGAATTGAAAAGTTAGCAACTTTGACCATGTGTTTTTTGCACTGTATTTTTGAAAAAAGTTAATTTTTTCTATTTTTATTTGTTATTTTAAATTAAAAAAATAATATTTTTAGATCATTTTAATGTATTAATATTAAAATAAATAAATTAATAAATAAAAATAATAATTTTAAAGTATTTTTAAACAAAAAACACTTTTAAAAACAATTTCAACTATACCTCTAATATAGACAACAACGATGAGGTTTCAAATTTGATCCTCTTTTTCCTTGATTCCATATATATATATATATATATAAGAAGTTAGTGTGAAAATTCACCTTTATTATTATTATGAAGAGTAATGAAGGTGAGTTTTTATAAAGCATTTCCCCCTTTATTTCTTTCATTATTTTTATTTTTTTTGTTTAATTTTATTTATTAATATTCACTTTATTTTTAATTTAATTTCATAAATTATTTCACTTTATTTTATACGAGAATATTATAGGCTCAAACAAATGTCTCAATGATTTGTATTCGTATCTATTTTTATTATTATATAATTAAGAATAATAATTGTTTTAAAAAATAAAGTTATTAAATTCACTGAAGTATAATCATTAATTTGTAAGTTAAGATAGGAAACATTAATGATCTAATATATCAACATCTAAATGTTTAAAAAAATACCATCTTGAATTTCATTTCATTTTATTTTATAAGTTAAAACATGCTCTTTACTTATTGTTCAGTTATTTCTAGATCCTCCAAGTTGATTGAGTTAAACTCAAATTAATTAAAAAATCAGGTCAAAACATTTTAGATTGAATCAAGTTTAATAATAAAATCAAATACTTTCTTCTCACTCAACTTTTATATTTAATTAAATAAAGTTGCAAGTGAAATAGAAGTGAAGTGATACCGTGTAAATGAACAATAGATGTAGGAAAATCATGCTCCAATTCGCCACTTGTTTATGATGGAGAGTGAGTGGGTTTGTCTTCCATAGCTGCGAGCTTTCATTGCTCTGGTTGACGTGAATGAATCACCAGCTTGGAGAAAGAAGAAGATGGTGGGCGAAGACGGTCCCATTCAAAGCATTATACTCAACAACGCAGACACGGGAACCTACTTTACCCACGAAACTTAGAGGCTGGATTTACATTAAGAAAAGAAAAATCCAAATACTATGTTGTTTCCTCACCTCGACTAATGCTAACCTTATATAATAGTTTTTTAAAAATAACTTTGAATAATATTGATAAGATATAATAGTGACACTCCTCAAAATAATGCAAAACAAAACTTTGGTGTGCATCTAGTAGTTTTTTCAAAAAATTAAACGTTAGGTGCTATTTTCTCTAAAATGCAATAGATTTGCTGGAAATAATAAAATACTAGTTAGAATGCCCGCACTACGTTGCGGGCCCAATAAACAATTTTTATAATTATTGAGTTTGAAGCAATTAATAGATTTTGTTAATTCCAAAATAAAATACACATGCAAAGTTTGATATAAGAAAACACATCAATACACTCTACCGCAGCAACAACAACAACAACACTGAAACTTTAACATCAAAGAGACAGAAATAGGTAATTGCTTCAAAAGAATTTCAAAATAAGGTGTGGAAAAATACATGATAGATCACTGTAATTTGAGATTGTATTATGGTAGATAGTGAAATGCATTTCTTCCTTCTTCTTCCTCTTGTTTTCTTTTTTTAATGTGATTCGTTTATTTAAGCTATTTGCAAATGAAATATAAGCACTTCTCTAATGGGTAGGACAACAGAAATGACATCAGTATTGGTGGAGTTTGTCCTTTATGTAACCCACACGGTGCACAAACATGAAAAATAACAAACCAATCATCAAAAAATTAAAAACGAAGGCATCAAACAGGAAGAAAAAGGAAAAAAAACATAGTTAAGCAAAAAAATATTTAATGGCAACGTCGAAGACTACATTGCTAACAAAAACGAAAAACATAAAATATAATGACAAATGCAAAAACAACCCAAAAAAACAACCATGTTTTCCATAAACCAATGGAAAAAAAATCAAGGAAATAGACAAAAAAAAAAAAAAAACATCCACAACGTTAACCATATACATTAATTTTAACAAACCAATCATTGCTAAAATTAAACATTAATTTTCTATTTCCATAACTAATCAATGACAAAATTGTCCATTGAATGCAAATGAAATAGAGCAACTTAATAAAACATTAATCCTCTAATTTCATAACTATTTGTAGCAAAAAATCATTCACCAAAGGCATACGCATTGTAGAAAACTATATTAGATCCACCAAACAAAAATCTATACTTGATCCACTAAACATCACCAAAACATCCAATAAAAAATAATAGATTAAAATCACAAAATTCTGAATTTCTAATTTCATTAACCAATTCCAACATGAAATCATCAACCTAAGGAACATGAAACATAATCTGATACTTGGTCTAGCGAATATCACAAATACTCTTAACTAAAATGATAGATTCGAATTGCAAAACAGGAAAAACTAACTATATAAAAGAGGCAAAACAAAATTCATCAATGCTTATGCCAACCATTTCCAGGAAAAACAAATGTGCATACAATTTCATCCACATTATCAATACAATTCCATCCACATTGATAAGCAAAAGTCCCTTCATTCACATACAGTGATGGATTAAATTTCACATTATATATCGAAGAGAGCCATAAAAACAGCCACAAATTTTAAGAAAAACCTCACTCCAATATAAAAATTGAAAAAAATTAAAGCGTAAACAAAGAAACCTACATCAACAAAACTAACACTTGATTTTCAATGGCAGTCAAACTAAAAAAAAATCCTTAATTTGCCCCTAAGTTTTTCCAAAGCAAAATAACACATTTATGACATATAAATAACACAACAACCACCTGTATCACTTAGTAGCAACAACAATATCGCTAAAACAGTCCACAGAAACAGCATAACATCCATCACCATTAAATTCAGCCCACACAAAAACAAAAACGCAAAACATAGTTTTGTTGATTATGATCACATATGCTATTTTCAAATACATAAAAAGGGTACCTTCACAACAAAAAGCAAACTAATGAAAACAAAACAACAATAGCTCCAACCCCTGAAAAAAATCAACAAACCTAACACCAACGTCACAATCAATGAACTAGGTGAGAAAACAACATTGCAACCAAAAAATTGTAACAAAACATTCACAAAAGTAACAATGCAACCAAACTAAACTCATCGAAACCAACAAACAATCAACAAAACTGTCAATTAAGACAACAACTATCATTGAACCTAACAATCTATTGGGGGAAAATTGGACCAAGACAAAATTGAAAAAATACATATATACCCTAACAACCAACAAAGCAAACAAAACCCACAACACTCAACACCCATCCAAAAAACTAGGGGTCAAAAACAAAAAAACAGAAGCTGAAAACCATCCTAAACAACATAATAGCAAGACCAATAGTGCGAAATGGGGGAGGGCAGGAAGGATGAAAAGGCAAGTAAATTGCCAATAAAGGCATGAATAACAACAAAAAATCAAGTGCCATGTTTTATACCAACATAAAACCCATCAAAAAATTTGTTTCAAGATATAATACAACCCTTGCTACCATTAAATTCCAACCAAATCTAAACCCAAAAACTTAAATTCATCCTAATCAAAACTAAAAATCAAAACACAGCTTTGTTACTTATGATCAACATAAATAATTTTTCAAATAAAAAAGAGTTACCACACAAAAAGAAAAGCAAGGAGAACCAAAACACCAACATCCACAACTCATAGACCCTAAGAAAACCCAACAAACTTAGCATCAACACCACAGACAACAAACCATTAAAGATAAGAACGTAACATTGAAAAAAGGCAACACAAAAACAACATCCATCATTTAACATAACAATGTAAGAACCAAAAACAAAAATGAACGAGCATGAAACCAAAAAACAACCACACATACCTTGAAAATAAATGGAGCAAACAAAGATCAAAATAACGACAATCTATTTCTGCAAAAAAAAAAAAAAACAGGGAAAAATTGAAAAACAGGAACAAAAAATAAACTAAACAAACAAAGCAGAAGATAAAACAATGTTAAACAAAAAAAAATTACACTAAAGCAACACAATACTCACCAATCTAGCCTTAACAACCAACATTTTTTTTTGAAAGTTGCATATAACTTATATATAGCTCCCGAAAGCAACACAATACAATTGACAAAAAATAAGACACACGTAATAAATATCAACAAGAGTAACAACATACTTGCGCAACAAAGAAAAAACATTTTTATATTAACCAACCATATCTAAAGGCAGGAAAAACACAGTACAAAATATCAATCATATACCAAACCCATTACTATCTAGGACACAAATTTTGAAAATAGCTGAAATCAACTTTGCTAGTACATAGTAGGTAATGTGTGCATTTAATGCAAATTGCTATCCACAAACAATCTCTTCCAAAAAGAAACAGTAAAACAGAAGAAACAACACACAAAACTGCACACACAAACAACATGAAAATAAAAATCAATAACAAACCAAACATTAGCAGCAGCTGCATGCACACACAATCAAACAGTTCTGCCAACCAATCCCACGCAACATTGGCAGTAATCTGCACTGAAAAATCAACATCTCCCCACACTACCAACAAACCCAAGCAAAATCAACAACAAACCTGCATAAACACCAAGTAAAAATCAAAACCAATAATAAACCAAATCAACAACATATTGGTAAAAACCTCTACACACACCCAATTCAAACTCATCCCTGCCAACACACCGAAGCCACACACCCACAAAAATGAGACAACAAACACGTTAAAATCAAAAGCAACAACAAATCAAACCCACAAACAATGTCACTCAATGATTTAGCCACCACACAAATCAACCCTTCCACTGCCAAAACACACAAGCACCACACTTGGAAAAATCAAGATCAACAAGCACAAAAGCTGAAAAAACTAGTGCTTCTAAACCAAACCCACACCACCCAAAGAGGAAAGGAACCAATCACACCCTCCCCAACAACAAATCAGGCTGGAAAAAGCAAGAAATCAGCCAACACAATGCTAAGCCGATGTCCTCGCTGACAATAAAAGGCCACCGACACCAAAAAACTCGTCGATGCCTCTTCCTAGTGTGACTAAAAGTCCAAAAACCCGCAACAAAATATTTAAAAACCCTCACCGATGCCACCTTATAGTGCAGTAGAAGGACCAAACCGAGCGCTAAAAAACACATAAAAGATGAAGAAATGCAGAAGAGCCACACATAGAAGCAAAAAAACCCAAAATAAAAGACAAAATGCATGCAGCAGAAGGACCAAACCGAGTGCCAAAAACACAAAAAAGATAAAGAAATGTGTTGAGTAGCCCGCGGGAAATAGATTCGGCTTAGGAGTTCTCACTTGGGCTACTAATCTCTCATATCCTACTCATAAGAACTAGAACAGGCACTCATACATCCCTAACCTCTGTCTCTAACATATTCCCTTTCCTCTATTTATTTACCCTTTAAACAACAAGCCAAAACTAGATTACATTACTGAAAGAGCATAAATTCGGCTTGGGAGTTCTCACTCAGGCTACTAATCTCCTCTTCTCCTACTCATAAGAACCAGAATAGACACTCGTAATCATCCCTAACCTTTGTCTCTAACCTATTCCCTTTCCTCTATCCTTTTACCCTTTAAACAACAAGCCAGAACTGGATTACATTTCAATAGAGAAAGCTATTAGTGGTCCATACACAGAAGCACAAAACCCAAAATAAAAGAAAAAATGCAAGCTGTGACACAGAAAAAGAAAAGGATTTCAAAAAGCCAGGATACGTGGAAAAGCAACCACCACAAACACAAAAAAAAACCATGACCTGAACCGATCCAAAACCCAAAAACCGAGTCGATCCAAAACTACTATTACAATCTACAGTGAAAATACACATTGTGAATAGACACTTCATAAATTAAGCTATATTGCTTTCTTATTACTCAAATAATAATCTTAAAAATCATTTCATCTCCATTCATCATGATATAATAGAGGTCTAATGTGAGAAAGCCAATCTTTTTTTATCCCACTTGTTTCTCATAATATACTTTATACAAACATGTATGCATGTACTAAAATTAATGTAATTAGGCAATGATAAATTTATTATTAATAATAAAAACATTCATGAATATTATTGAAGAAAAAAAATACATTAGTAAATCAATTTTATGCAAGTGACTTAATGTTCCTATTGAAAACATCTTTTGAAATATATTTTTTTGCTTCTTCTTTGTATAAAAAATTATCCATGCATCTCTTTATAGTCTTGCATAAAGATTCAATAACTAATAAAGATAATTCCTATTCATATCTATGATAGTTATATCAGACATAACTTGTAACTTTTTTTTTAAGTTAAAAATCCTAATTTTGTCCATTCTTGAGTTCAAATCAAACTCTTCTGTAACTTTGAAAGTTTTATCTAGCATCCTTATTCTAACTACTTAAAAATCCATAACAAAATAGAGTTCACAATAAAACAATTAAGAACATAGATCCAATGGCTTGATAAAAAGCATCAACAAAAACAAATGGCTACTAATATCATGTTGTTTTTGGTAACTTTCTATTTCATTGAACTTTGATATTTAGAAAACAAAATGAAAAACAAGAACCATGAATTGATTACACATTGAAGGTTCTATTGTTCTTGTCTAGCAATTCAAGATATAGAAGAGAGAGCGAAGTCCCCACTTTCTGAAAGACACAGGTATTAAACTATACTGAAAAATAACCTAACAATAGAGAAAACAAAATGAAAACAAGACCACATAAGCTCAAAGAGATTCAAACCACTAAAAAATAACCTAACAGTTGACAAAAAGAAGAGCATACTTTGACTAGGTGGTGCGGTTTCTTCAAAGAGATTAATAAACAACTTGGTTTTGCTTTTTGCAGACCATGGTCCAAAAACAATTTTGTGTGGATCTCATATCAACTGCAGTTGTGGTTGAAAAATTACCAAATGTAAAAATAATTGATTTTCCTCAAACATCACCCACAACCACAACACCAAACGGCCACTAAGGCTTGTTGAAACCTGAGGTTGATTCCAGACCTGCCAAAGAAGCTGACAGGTTGCAGGAGCTGAGGAGATTTGAAGATTGAAGAATCAAAGTTATTAATTCTCATTGTATTCTGGATGATTAAACATCCTTTAGTGATTAGTCAATGTTTTTAGTCAAATTCAGTTAATGGTCAATTCATTGATAAATTGGAAATTGTAACAGATTTTTGAATATTATAGCCGTTGTAATTTTTGATTCATATAAATAAAATTGATGGGATGGCAGTAACCATAATAAAATATTCTGCCCATGTTCACGTTACTTTGATTCTCAAAATTACAGAATTTACAGTTCTTTCGTTTCTGGAAATTTTCCATCAAATTCTGGAAAATTGCTCATTCCCAGAATTTGATCGCTACAATACTTGTTTTTGTTCTTTGGGGCTCATTTGTCCATACAAATCGCTACAGTACTTGTTTTCCCAAATTTTCCAGTTTTCTTCAAAATTCAACATGGTATCAGAGCAGAATTAGGTCTTTGAGAAGGGATTGAAAGCAATACACGAGAGAAAAGAATTCAAGGATTGATTAAACCTTGAAAGGGAAGGTTGCATTTGTTTACGAAATTCCAGAATTTGTCAATCAAGAAATCAGTATTGAATTGTTCTTTAAAGGATTAATAATTGAAAGAAATTCTTAAAGGATTAATAATTGAAAGAAATTCTCAATTGTTATCCCTGTTCTTTGTTCTGTGGAATCTTTGGAAGAGTGCAAGAAGCAAGTTTTGACAGAGATGGATTCATCATTTTTGTCAAAATCCCCAATCTTCACAGGAGTTAACTATGGAGTCTGGGCAGTAAAGATGAAGATTTATCTTAAAGCTTTCGACCTGTGGAAAGATGTGGAGTTTGAAAGGGAACCAACTCCCTTGAATAACAATCCTACAAATGATCAAATTAAGTTCTTTAATGAACAAAGAGCAAAGAAATTCAAAGCACTCACAAGCATTCACAATGCTGTGAGTGAGGACATTTTCACAAGGATAATGGCCTGTGAAACTGCAAAGGAAGCATGGGATAAGCTGAAATCCGAATTTCAAGGTGATGAGAAGTCAAAGAGGATGCAAATTCTGAACTTGAAGAGGCAATTTGAAGGTCTAAAGATGAAGGATTTTGACACTGTCAAAGATTTTTCATCAAACATTTCCAAGATAGCGAATCAGATGACACTGCTAGGGGAAGAAATTCAAGAATCAAGGGTGGTTGAAAAGGTACTTGTAAGCCTACCTGAAAAGTTCGAAAATAAAATATGTTCCTTGGAAGATTCTAAGGATTTCATTGAACTGAGTCTGCAAGAATTGGTCAATGCATTGCAAGCCGTGGAACAAAGGCAGCAATTCAGGCAAGAAAACTCTGGTGAAGAGGCGTTTGCAGCTGGATTCAAGGGAAGATCAAAATCCCAGATGTTTTACAAG
This sequence comes from Salix koriyanagi, assembly GCA_029228605.1. Lineage (NCBI taxonomy): Eukaryota > Viridiplantae > Streptophyta > Magnoliopsida > Malpighiales > Salicaceae > Salix > Salix koriyanagi. The sequence continues at coordinate 7,968,673 of CM055337.1, read as the reverse complement.
AACCCAGAACCAAGAACAAGTTCTGGAAAACAGTGGCAGAGTAAAAATTGGCAAAGCAACCAACCACATGCAAATAACTTCAATGCAAAAGGGAAGGAAAGGAGAGAACAATTTCCCACCTGCAAGTACTGTCAGAAAACCAATCATCTTGAGTCATTTTGTTGGCTCAAGAATGCACAATATAGAAAATGCAAGCAATTTGGACATATCCAAAATTTTTGCAAGAACAACACCTCAGGAGACAAGCAAGCACATGTTGCAGAGGTTATGGAACCTAAGGATGAACAATTGTTCACTGCAATTGTTGAACACAGCTGCAACACAACTGAGGTTAGTAAACAAAAGTGGTTAATTGATAGTGGATGTTCAAATCATATGACTGCAGAACTAAGCATGTTTGAGAACCTAGATTTAGAATACAAATCAAAGGTTAAGGTAGCTAATGGGCAGTATGTAAGTGTAGAGGGCAGAGGGGAAGTTGATATTGAAACCTTGGCTGGAACCCGAAATTTTAAGCATGTTTTATATGTGCCAGAAATTGACCAAAATTTGATTAGTGTAGGTCAATTACTTGAAGTAGGATACTCACTGTTCTTTGATAATGGCATTTGCACAATTAAGGATGATCTAGGAACACCTTTGTTTACTACCAAGATGAATAATAGGTGCTTTAGTATTGAAGAAAAACAGGCACACATTAGTATGAATATAAGTGCATCAGAAACTTCAAGTCTGTGGCATAGAAGAATGGGTCACTTTAACTATGCTACATTAAAGAAAATGGCTGAATTACAAGTAGTAGAAGGTTTACCTATGATACATGAACAATATGAGGTTTGTGAAGCATGCCAGCTAGGAAAGCAATCAAGGGCAAAGTTCAATAATCATGCACTTAGCTCAACAACTAAGCTGCAAATTGTGCACACAGATGTGTGTGGCCCAATGCAAAATGAGTCATTAAATGGTGCAAGGTATTTTGTGTTATTCATAGATGACTTTAGTAGATTTTGTTGGGTGTATTTCATTAAAACTAAGGGGGAGGTGTTTGAGGTGTTCTTGAGGTTTAAGGCTGCAGCCAAGAGGGAATCCAGCTACAACCTAAAAATTTTGAGGTCTGATAATGGGGGGGAATTTACCTCCCATAAATTTGAAGATTACTTAGTAAAAGAGGGAATTAAACATCAAGTAACAGTCCCCTATACCCCCACAACAAAATGGGGTGAGTGAGAGGAAAAACAGGACTTTGATGGAGATGGGAAGATGCCTTCTCTATAAGAAGAAAATGCCCCTGAAATTTTAGGCAGAGGCTGTGAGCACTGCCTCTTATCTGCTAAATAGGTTGATGACAAGAACCTTGGGAGATAAAACACCTTATGAAGAGTGGCATGGACATAAACCAAGCATAGATCATCTAAAAGTATTTGGCAGCCCCTGTTATGTGCTTCAACCTGAGATTAAGAGAAGAAAATTGGACCAAAAATCCGAGGTTGGGATTTTGATAGGCTATAGCTCGAAATCAAAGGGCTATAAGGTTTTTGATTTGAAAACAAACCAAGCTGTAATAGCTAGGAATGTTAAGGTGGCTGAGAACCAAATATGGAATTGGGATGATGAGAAAATTGAAGATACAAACAATGAACCTGCACCCGAGACTGATGAAGAAACTGAATCTGATGATGAAGACTAATCAGTGAGGGGGACTAGGTTGCTAAGTGACATATATGATAGATGTAATGTAGCTGAAATAGAACCAAGCAATGTTGGAGAAGCCATGGACTCCCCAGTATGGGTAGCAGCAATGAAAGATGAACTTATGATGATAGAAAAGAATGAGACATGGCAACTTGTTGACAGACCAAGGCATAGGAAAGTTATAGGAGTTAAATGGATCTATAAAACAAAACTCAATGCTGATGGTAGTGTCAACAAGAACAAAGCAAGACTTGTAGTAAAAGGTTACTCACAAGAACAAGGGGTAGACTATCATGATACATTTGCCCCTGTGTCAAGAATGGACACAATTAAGCTACTACTCATGTTGGCTACACAAAAGGGCTGGTTGATTTGGCAAATGGATGTTAAATCAGTATTTTTGAATGGGAACTTGAAAGAGGAGATATATGTAGAGCAGCCTGAAGGATTTGAGAGAGAAACAAATTTGAACAAAGTCTATTTACTAAATAAGGCTTTGTATGGGTTGAAACAAGCTCCTAGAGCTTGGTATGGTAAATTGGATGAATACCTATCAAGTTTGGGATTTGAAAAGAGCTTGAATGAAGCCACTCTATATGTAAAAAGGGTGGAAGATCACATTTTGATAATCTCAGTGTATGTGGATGACTTGTTAATCACGGGAGATAATGGGCAACTTGTTGATGAATTTAAGATGAACATGAAGAACAAGTTTGAGATGAATGAACTTGGACTTTTAGCATACTTTCTTGGAATGGAAATTACTCAATCAAAAGAAGGTTGCTGTGTATGCCAAAAACAATTCACAACCAAGATGCTGAGCAAGTTTGCAATGGAAAATTGCAAGCCAGTCAGCACCCCTATGGTGCTGGGAATGAAGCTGTCAAAAAGTGATGACGCCCCCTCAACAGATGGAAGCATTTACAGAAGTCTAATTGGAAGCCTACTTTATTTATCTTCCACTAGACCTGATATAGTATTCACTGTAAACTACCTCTCGAGATTTATGAAAAACCCCAGCCAAGAGCACTATGTCGCAGCTAAAAGAGTACTAAGATATCTAAGGGGCACACTAGACCTTGGCATATTTTTTGGGAAGAAGAATTCTGTCAAATTGAAGGGGTTCTATGACAGTGATTGGGCTGGAAGTGATGAGGAAATGATGAGCACTTCAAGGTATTGTTTCTCAATGGGGGATTGCATATTTTGTTGGAATTCAAAGAAGCAATCTGTAGTTGCTCACTCAACTGCTGAAGCAGAATATATTTCTGCATTTGTGGCATCCAATCAACTGGTTTGATTGAGAAAGATATTGAAGGATTTGAATTGTGAACAAATGGAACCTACTGAACTACTATGTGACAACATGACTGCAATTGCTATCTCAAAGAATTCTGTATTCCATGTCAGAACCAAACACATGAAAATTAAGTTTCATGCAATAAGGCAATTCCAGCAAGAAGGAGAACTAGAGCTGAAATATTGTTGTTCGAAAGAACAGTTAGCTGACTTGTTCACAAAGACTTTAGCAAAGGAGAGATTTGAGGAGCTAAGGAGAATGGTGGGAATGTGCAGCTCAGGAATCAAGGGGGAGTGTTGAAACCTGAGGTTGATTCCAGACCTGCCAAAGAAGCTGACAGGTTGCAGGAGCTGAGGAGATTTGAAGATTGAAGAATCAAAGTTATTAATTCTCATTGTATTCAGGATGATTAAACATCCTTTAGTGATTAGTCAATGTTTTTAGTCAAATTCAGTTAATGGTCAATTCATTGATAAATAGGAAATTGTAACAGATTTTTGAATATTATAGCCGTTGTAATTTTTGATTCATATAAATAAAATTGATGGGATGGAAGTAACCATAACAAAATATTCTGCCCATGTTCACGTTACTTTGATTCTCAAAATTACAGAATTTACAGTTCTTTCGTTTCTGGAAATTTTCCATCATATTCTGGAAAATTGCTCATTCCCAGAATTTGATCGCTACAATACTTGTTTTTGTTCTTTGGGGCTCATTTGTCCGTACAAATCGCTACAGTACTTATTTTCCCAAATTTTCCAGTTTTCTTCAAAACTCAACATGGGTTACAAGTTGTGATCCTTATTTAGTGGGATTTAATATAGTTGCCTTTTGTGATTCTGATTGGGTTGGAAACCTGAATGATCGCAAGTCAACTAGTGGTTATGAAGTTTTTGCTGGCCAAAATCTCGTCTCTTGCAGTGCAAAGAAGCAAAATGTGATGTCCAAATCCAGTATTGTATACCTACTTAATTTGATCGATACAACTGTGAAGTCCATGTTGGAAAAACCTTTAGTTTATCTTGCCCTTCATAAACAAGTGCTGGTGTTGTTATTATCCAGTTGAGATGGTATGATTTTCATGCTACAAAGACAAATGCCTCCAACTATATACTTGTTAATTACATGGAAGTCAACACTAGTTTTGATCCCCTTGCTGGAAAGTTTGCACATAGTTTGAGTCTGTTTTTAGTAATCTGTTGGGAAAGTCATGGTCGAACATTGCATCTTCAACTCTTATATAGCTTAAAAAGTTCAAAAAAATTGACAATTATACTATTTTTACATAATAATGCAATATAATAAGGGAAAGGGAGAATTGAAATAAACTAATCGGATGGCTATACTTTTGAAAGAATAGATTTGAAAAATTCAACATATACAATATATAATAATAGAAATAATGCATGCTCGAACATTGCATGTTCACCTCTTAATCTATTATAAAGCTCCTCTTTATAAAACCTGTGCTCATGTCCACATGAATCTGCACGCAGTTCTGATCTTTCTCCAATTGTAAGAATCATCCGAGCACCAGTACCCAGCCCTTCAATCTGATCATTCCACCATGTTTCGTTCAGCATTTTGCTTCCGAGCCATTGTTTTGCTTTCATATTTAATCTCAGTCACCTGCTCCAGCTACTCTAATGAGACTGACTTATTAGCCCTAATCCAATTCAAGAACAGAATAGTGGATGACCCTCTTGGGATCATGAGCTCGTGGAACAGCACTATCCATTTCTGCCAGTGGTATGGCGTCTCTTGTGGTCATAGGCACCAAAGGGTCAGAGTGTTAGCCCTGCAGTCCCTCAAACTTTCAGGTACCATATCACCCCATATTGGCAATCTGAGCTTTTTAAAGGAGCTATACCTGCAAAACAATAGTTTCTTTCATGAAATCCCTCCACAAGTTGGCCGTTTGCGTAGCTTGCAAGTATTGTCTCTGCACAATAATTCCATCTCTGGTCAAATCCCTCCTAGCTTATCTGATTGCTCTAACCTTATTTCAATGAAGATTGAAAACAACAATCTGACAGGAGAAATTCCTGTGGAGCTAGGCTCTTTGTCGAAGCTCAAAAACCTTACTCTACTAAACAATGGTCTATCAGGGACTATCCCTCCTTCTTTAGGGAATCTATCCTCCCTTGAGATCCTTCGGCTAGAAAAAAATAAAATTCTGTTTGGGAATGTTCCTAGTACTCTAGGAAAATTGAAGAATCTCAGGATTTTATATCTGATGGGTAATATGTTTTCAGGTGTCATTCCACCCTCAATCTTCAATCTTTCTTTATTAACGGGTTTGGATATAGGATTCAACCTCTTCCATGGCAATATTCCATCTGATATAGGCATATCTCTCCCAAATATTGAATTCTTTTCAATTGCCTCTAACCAGTTCACTGGTTCCATTCCGGTTTCTATATCAAATGCTTCAAATCTTGAATTGATTCAACTAAGTTTAAATAATCTAACAGGAGAAGTTCCTACATTAGAAAAGCTGCATAGGCTTAACTTCTTCACCCTTTTCTCCAACCATTTAGGAAGTGGACAAGCTAATGACTTGAACTTTCTCTCCTCAATGACCAATTCCACCACTTTAGAGTTTTTGTCTATTAAACGCAATAACTTTGGTGGGGAGTTGCCGAAACAAATCAGCAATCTCTCAACCATGCTCGGGGTGATCAGCGTAGCAGAAAATAACATCTTTGGAAGCATCCCAGCTGGAATAGAGAAGCTGGTGAGTTTGAAAGTTTTTGATGTTAGCACCAACAAAATCTCAGGTATGATTCCTTCTAGCATTGGAGTGCTTCAAAATCTTGAGGGATTGGTTCTTGACTACAACAATTTACTAGGGCATATTCCATCCTCTGTTGGAAATCTGACCAAATTAATGGCACTCCATTTACGGGAGAACAGTCTCGAAGGTAGCATCCCCTCAAGTCTAGAGAACTGCAAGAAATTGTTAGTGTTAAATCTGTGTAAGAACAATCTCAGTGGTGACATACCCCTAGGACTTTTTGGGATCTTCTCATTACTGTATATTTGTTTTTCTAAAAACCATTTTTCGGGTTCCCTCCCCATCGAAATAGGAAAGTTAATAAACCTATCAATCTTAGATGTATCTCTAAACATGTTATCAGGTGAGATTCCTAGTGGTCTTGGGGGTTGTGTAAGTCTTCAAGGTTTGTATATGAATTCCAACTTCTTTCATGGGTCTATTCCTTCATCATTGAGTTCACTGAGAGGAGTTCTACAGTTCGACTTTTCTCCTAACAACTTGTCAGGGAAAATTCTAGAGTTTTTCCAGGGCTTCAACTCATTAGAGATGCTGGATCTCTCTTATAATAACCTCGAGGGCATGGTACCAGATGAAGGAATTTTCAAGAACACAACTGTAGTTTCAGTCATAGGAAATAGCCATCTATGCGGTGGTGGTAACAATGATTTTGGGCTGCCGAGATGCAATATCCACCAACCAAAGAGGCTGACCCTCAAATTGAAGATAGCAATCATTGCGATTGCCGTGCTTCTAGCACTGGCCCTTTTCGTCACTTGTTTATTTCTCAGTTCGTCAAGAAGGAAAAGAAGAGAGTTTAAATCGAGCTCTAAGCGGAATGAGCTAATGGAGGTGTCCTACCAAACTCTCTTAAAAGCTACCGATAGATTCTCTTCAGCGAATTTGGTTGGGACAGGTAGCTTTGGGTCTGTGTATAAAGGAATTCTTGACGAAAATGGAATGTTAATTGCTGTCAAAGTGCTTAATCTCATGCGTCAAGGAGCTTCCAGGAGTTTCATAGATGAATGTGAAGCGCTGAGAAACATCAGACACCCGAATCTTGTCAGGGTTTTGACTGCATGCTCAAGTATTGATTACCACGGTAATGATTTCGAGGCCATAGTTTATGAGTTCATGGCTAATGGGAGTCTAGACGATTGGCTGCATCCAGCTACTACAGGAGGTGGCGCGCCGCGGATTCTGAATCTCCGCCGGAGACTCAGCATTGCCATCGATGTTGCGTGTGCACTAGAGTACCTTCACCATCATTGTGAAATCCCAATAGCACATTGTGATCTTAAGCCAAGCAATGTTCTTCTCGACGATGAATTCACTGGACATGTAGGTGACTTTGGGCTAGCAAAATTTCTTCCTGAAGCAAGCCCTGACTGGCCACCAAATGAATCTACTTCCATTGGAGTAAGAGGAACTATAGGTTATGCTCCTCCAGGTAGTAAAATTATCAATCTTCCAATCTCTTACTTTTCTATAAGTGTTTTGAAAAAGCAAAACTAAATTACATGTTTTCGTCATGAACTGTAGAGTATGGCGTAGGAAATGAAGTGTTAGCCTGTGGTGACATGTATAGCTATGGCATACTCTTGCTGGAGATGTTCACAGGAAAGAGGCCCACTGATGAGATGTTCAGAGATGGCTCAAATCTGTCGGAAAAAATTTTGATGAACAAACAAACACTGTTAAGATCACTGTCAGGAATTTGCCTCTGACAGTGACAAACAGACACTGTTCAAATCAGTGTAAAAAACAAGGCAATTTTCCGTAAATTTTCGTAACTTGCTTAATGATTTTGGGACAAATAATTAAGCAATAAACATCAGAACAAGGGGCAGAATTTCTTGTTAGGATACTGCCATCCCTTCACTTTTTATTTATAGAAGAAGATCAAAAATACAAGAATGGTAATTCAAACCTATTACAATCTCTTCTACTTAAACAGGAAATAAATATGCGAAAATAAAGCAACAAGATATGATCAAATATAATTTGATCTTACTTAACTAAAACATAAACTCTTAAATTAAAACAAGCTAAAAACAATAAAGGAAAATTCTTGATGATCTTCGCAGCTCCAGTTCTTCAATTGTGCAGACTTGAAATCAGTTGACTTTTGTTGACTTTGACCCTGCATTTTCAACACTCCCCCTTGATTCAAGTCTGCTCATGCCTATCATCTCTCTCAGTTCTTCAAACCTTTCTTTGGCTAAGGACTTAGTGAATAAATCTGCAAATTGCTCCTTAGAACAACAATATTTCATCTCCAGCTCACCTTCAAGTTGAAACTGCCGAATTGCATGAAATTTGATCTTCATGTGTTTGGTTCTATCATGAAAGACTGAGTTTTTAGAAATTGCAATGGCTGACATATTATCACAAAATAACTCAGTAGGTTCTAGTTGAACAAAATTCAAATCTCCCATCATCTTCCTCAGCCATACAAGTTGTTTTTGCAAAGAACATAGGTCGCAATGTACTTGGCTTCAAACTGTAGAATGAGCTACAACACTTTGCTTCTTTGAATTCCAACAAAACACACTACCTCCCATTGAAAAACAAGTAGCCCGAAGTACTCATCATGTCTTCATCATTTCCAGCCCGACCACCGTCACAATATCCAACCAATTTGACAGCTTTCCAGCTTTATCAAACACCATTCCAAAATCCCGAGTTCCTCTTAAATACCTCAAGACTCTTTTGGCTGCAACATAGTGATTTTGACTTGGATTTTGCATAAACCTAGACAAGTAATTCACAAGTAAACACAATGTCAGTCTTGTGGCGCTCAAATACAACAAGCTCCCAATTAAGCTCCTATACATTCTTCCATCGGCCCTTAGGGGGTCGCATCATCCTTCATCGCTTTTTGTCCCTCGCCACCATAGGAGTGCTAATCGGCTTTGCGCTTTTCCATAGCAAATTTCTTTAACAATTTCATAGTGAAATTCCTTTGACACAAAAAACATCTCAATTTTGATTGCATTATTTCCATTCCTAGAAAATAAGACAACAATCCAAGTTCATTCATTTCGAACTTGTTCTTCATATTCATCTTGAACTCAAACCCCACCATTTTCTCCATGTTTCCAAAGTAATAAGTAAATCATCCACATAGACTCGAAACAATCAAAATGTGGTCTTCAACTTTTTTTCACATACAAGGTAGCTTCATTCAAGCTTTTCTCAAACCCCCAAACTCAGCAGAAAATTCATCAAGCCGATCTGTACTCAAGCTCTAGGAGCTTGTTTCAGTCCATACAAGGCCTTTTTTAGGAGATACACCTTGTTTGCTGAGATTTCTTCTTCAAACCTCTCAGGTTGTTCAACATAGATCTCTTCATCAAGAGTTCCATTCAAAAATGCTGACTTGACATCCATTTGCCATACATACCAACCAGTTTGTGCAGCAATCATCAATAGCATTTTAATGGTGTCAAGCCTAGAAACAGGTGCAAATATATCATGATAATCAATACCTAGTTCTTGGGAGTAGCCTTTAACTACTAACCTTTCTTTGTGCTTTTTGATGCTTCCATCTGCATTCAATTTTGTTTTGAAGATCCATTTCACACCAATGACCTTTCTATTGATAGGTCTGTCAACTAGCTGCCAGGTTCCATTTTTTTCGATCATCATCAGCTCCTCCTTCATTGCTGCCATCCATGTGTTTGAATCCATGGCTTCTTGAACATCATTAGGTTCAGTTTTAGCTAGATTACACCTGCTATAGATGTCACTCAACAGTCTAGTACCTCTCACAGATTCATCTTCATTTTCATCCATGTCAATAGTCTCATCAGTTTCAGTTTCAGCTTTGAATTTCAAGCCCGTATTCTTCCACGGTTTCAGCCTTCCCAATTCCACACCTTGTCTTCTCGCAACCTTGACATTTCTAGCAATTACAGCCTTGTTTGATTTCAGATCAAACACCTTGTATCCAAAGTGGACTTCATGCTATATCCAACTAGGATTCCCACCTCGCCTTTTTTGATCAAGCTTTCCCCTTTTTAATTTCTCGGTTGTAGAACATAGCAAGGGTTGCCAAACACTCTTAAGTGTTCCAAATTTGGTTTGAACCCATACCACATTTCATATGGTGTCTTTTTTTCCCCAAAACCTTGGTCACCATACGATTGAGAAGATATGATGTTGTGCACACAGCTTTCCGCCCAAAAATTTAAGTGGCGCTTTCTTCTCATACAAGAGACATCTTGCCATCTCCATTAGTGTTCTATTTCTTCTTTCACTAACACCATTTTGCTGAGGTGTGTATGGTACTGTAAGTTGGTGTTTTATTCCTTCTTTTGCTAGGTGTTCTTCAAGTTTGTGGGAAGTAAATTCACCCCCATTATCAGACCTCAAAGCCTTCAGTTTTGTGCCAGTTTCCCTCTTGGCTGCAGCTTTGAATTTCAGGAATTCTTCATACACTTCCCCTTTGGTTTTAAGAAAATACACCCAACAATATCTTGTATAGTCATCAATGAATAATAGAAAATACTTAGCACCATTCAAGGATTCATTCCTCATTGGTCCACACACATCAGTATACACCAATTGAAGCTTGCAAGTGGCTCTAAATGCATTGTCATTAAAAGCAATTCTAGTTTGCTTACCTAATTGACATGCTTCACAAACATCTTTTTGTTCTTGAATTTTAGGTAATCCAATCACAATCTCTAAGTCTGCCATCTTCTTCATGTTAGCATAATTAAAATGCCCCAACCTTTTATGCCATAACACTGAATTTGAGCTACTTGTTATGCTCATATTCATGTGTTCATTCTCCAAGCCGAGACTAAAACTCCTATTAGTCATTTTGGCAGAAAACAAAACACTTCCACTACCATCTCTAATCGTGCATATGCCATTAACAAAGGACAATGAATGACCATCTTCAAGCAATTGACCAACACTCACTAAGTTTTGTTTAATTTCAGGCACAAACAAAACATTGTCAAAAGTTCTCATTCCAGCCAAAGTATTTATGTCCACATCACCTCTGCCTTTTACATCAACATACTGCCCATTTGCAACTTTTACTTTAGACTTATAGTTGGTATCCAAGGCTTTAAACAGATTTATGTTTGCAGACATGTGATTTGTGCAGCCACTATCAACAAGCCAGTTGGAATTTATTACCTCAGTTTTGGAGCAATTTTCCTCTACCACAACCATGAACAAGTGTTCATCTTCTTCTTCAGTGTTCTTTGCCACATATGCTTGCTTTCCAGTTCCAGCTCCTGAGGTTGATTTGCAATACTTTTGAATATGACCAAACTATTTGCATCTCCTGCATTGTGCATTTTTCAGCCAACACCACGCTTCTTGATGACTTGTTTTGTGACAGTATTTACAAGGGGGAAATTGTTCCTTCTTTTCTTTTCCCCTTGTGTTTGAACTGCTAGGGGAATTCTGATTTCCTTGCCACTTTTTGGTCTGCCAGTTCTTCCCATTTTCCCTTCTTCCTTCATGGCTGTCTTTGGAAAAATTCTGGGATTGTGGCCTGTTTTTGAAACCAGCAACAAAGGCCTCTTCACTTGACACTTCTTGCCTAAAGGCATGCCTTTGTTCAACTGATTGAAGAGCATTGATCAAGTCCTGAAGACTCATCTCCGTGACATCTTTAGAATCTTCTAAAGAACAGATTTTGTTCTCAAATCTTTCAGGTAAACTGACAAGCACTTTTTCCACCACTCTTGAGTCCTGAACATCTTCACCCAAAAGTCTCATTTGATTGACTATTTTTGAGATGTTAGATGAAAAATCTTTAATTGTTTCAGTTTCCCTCATTTTCAGCCCTTCAAATTGTCTCTTTAAATTCAATATCTGCATTCTTCTTGACTTCTCGTCACCTTGAAATTCAGCCTTCAATTTATCCCATGCATCTTTAGCAATCTCACAATCCATTATTCTTGTGAATATCTCTTCACTTACTGCATTATGGATGCAGGTAAGTGCTCTGAATCTCTTTGCCTTCTCTTCATTGTGGTACTTGATTTGATTCACGGTAGGATTGTTGTTCAAGGGATTTGGATCCCTGTTAGTCTCCACAACTTCCCATAAATCAAAAGCTTTGAGATAAGTTCTCATCTTCACTGCCCAAACATCATAATTTGTTCCAGTGAACACAGGTGACTTTGAAAACTTCGATGATTCCATTCAGTAGAAATCAGTTGAAATTCTGGAAAAATAAATCCTCTCTCGTGTTTCACTCTCCACCCAATCAAAGTTAAATAACTTTGAAAAATTCTCACAATGCACTCGTGTTTCACTCAATTCCCTTTCAAAGATTCAATTTTGCTCTGATACCAATTGTTGGAAAAAATTCTGATGAACAAACAAACATCGTTCATATCACTCGTCGGGAATTTGCCTCCGACAAGTGACAAATGCAGTACATCGTTCAAATCGATGTCAAAAACAAGGCAATTTTCCAGAAATTTCCAGAACTTGCTTAATGATTTTGGGACAAATAATTAAGCAATAAACATCAGAACAAGGAGCAGAATTTCTTGTTAGGATACTGCCATCCCTTCACTTTTATTTATAGAAGAAGATCAAAATACAAGAATGGTAATTCAAATCTATTACAATCTCTTCTACTTAAACAGGAAATAAATATGCGAAAATAAAGCAACAAGATATGATCAAATATAATTTGATCTTACTTAACTAAAACATAAACTCTTAAATTAAAACAAGATAAAAACAATAAAGGAAAATTCTTGATGATCTTCGCAGCTCCAGTTCTTCAATTGTGCAGACTTGAAATCAGTTGACTTTTGTTGACTTTGACCCTGCATTTTCAACAAAATCTTCATGACTTCGCAAAGAGAGCTGTGCCTGAACAAGTGAACCACATTACAGATCCAACTCTTGCTCAGGAATTTAGCAGCAGGATTCTTGAGTCCTTGAATTCAATATTCCGAATTGGAATCTCATGCTCTGTTGAATCGCCAAGAGAGCGCATGAAAATCAGCGATGCCGTTGGTCAACTCTGTTCTGTCCGTAATGAGCTTCAATCAACAGTTGGTATTTAGCTTCTTGCTTAAAAAATGGAACTCCTCATCACCTACCCTTAATTGATGGCATAATTTCAAATTCCTGTATCGCAGCTGAGCAAGGAAGATGACATTTCTCCAAGTTGCCAGACGATCGAGAGAGGGGCGCCGGCCAAACCTTACCATATCTGGGCCTCACCATCTATCTCCTATCATGCCAAGTTTTATTTATTTAATTTCAGTGTGCTTTGTTTGTATTTTCTGCGGATGATTCTTACATCATTTGACTTTTATTATATCTTTGGCCATCAATGAGAGGTACCAAAAGTCAAATTAGGATTCAAGAGATTCATACCATCTTTGTCATTTATCCAAAACAATTGATAAATCCAACTTCTTAATATAGCAACCCTCATTTTCTTGGGAAGATGGATTGAATTTGTGTGCAAGTTTACAAGAAATTGTAGATTTGATAATATAAACTTACTTGTGAGATTTTGTTTTTCTTACTCCCGGATCAATTACTTCAGCAACACTTCGATTACGAGAATCAAAGCAATGTTTCACAGCACGAACGCCTTTACAGATCTTAGCAAGCTTAATGCAGAGAATTGAAAAAAAAAATTATCTTCCAATTATATGAAAAACTGTTTTCTCACAGGAGAGGGAAGTCCATATTTATATATTGAGAGGAGCGATTACTTAACGGTTACCTAACGATTACTAATTAGTATCACCCCTAGATATATAAACCAGGTAAATCAGACTAAACCACACCTCTAGATAAATAGACTGGGCTCATCCCTCATGGATAAACAAGGCCATACCCAATAACTAATAAAAATTCAGCCTATTCACACCATAGATTGGGTCGTAAACAACAAGTATGGGACATATGATAATTGTAAACTATGTTAATTTCCTAATAAAACTATTTGCACCTCAATCACAATCCGTCATTAAGAAAGATTTATAGGTGGTTGGAAATCACTATCAAAGTGCTTTTTGAAAAAAAAAATTGTTTTAAATAAAATTATTTTTAGTATTTTTAGATCATTTTATATGCTAATAATTTAAAAAATTAAAAACAATATTATTTTAATATATTTCTAAGTGAAAAATATTTTAAAAAACAACTACAACCAAACTCTAATACACCATCTTAAACCAATACATTACAAAACTACTACACAAAACTAAATTGGAATCAGTGAAAAAATTAACTTTTGATCCAAGAAAACTTTTCTTCCGAGTCATCGTCATTTTCGTCAGCATAAGGTCTGTTTTTGGCGACTCTAGGGGGAGGTTCCACCCTTGGACGGTTGTGGGCACCCTCATTGGCTGGTGCCAAAGGTCCCCTAACCAGCTGCTGGATCATGGCTTCCATCCTTGCCATTGCTTGCCTTTGTTCGTCAATGGCTGCCCACAGATCAGCATCTGTGTCCCTGCGACCAGCGTCATGGGGATTAGCTCTTCCTCCTTCGTTTTTATTGGCCATTGAAACAAGGCAATTCCTTGCTCTGATACCACTTGACGCAGAACAAAAGGTGATTCAAATGATTTACTAACGTAAATCACAGAGACAAGAACTCAAGTGTAAAGAAAATCTGAAATGTATTATTGTGTGTTCTTTTCTCCTCTGTTCCGCAGCCTTTAAATAGGCATGACAACATTCAAGGGGTTACAATTTTGATTGCAGTAAATCTGCAATTATATGCTAAAAACAGAAATAAAGCAAAGGACTTGCAGACAAGTAAATGGAAAAAACATAATGGAAATAAAAACAATTAAAGATTAACGGGAATTATAAGTAATTGGGAAATAAAAGTTGATGCATATTAGCTGGGATTTGGGACGTTGCTGGTTGAGAATCCAAATTTAATTCCTGATCTTCCTGCTGCCAGTTGGCATGTGATTTTTGGACCGTTCCTTCTTCTTCATTTTCTTGTCCAATTCTTCCTCAAATTCTGCAGCAAGCTGTTCAGATCATATATAAAGTTGATAAACAACTTATTTTCGGATAATACTCCCAACACGGCCTGTCGGTGACTTATGTGTTCATCCTCGCTGCGGCTGTAAAATAGTATGTCGTCAAAATAAACGACTACATATTTTCCAATAAAAGGTCGTAATACCTGATTCATGAGTCGCATAAAAGTACTAGGGGCGTTTGACAATCCGAATGGCATCACCAGTTACTCGTAGAGTCCATCCTTCATCTTAAAAGCTGTCTTCCATTCATCACCCGGCCTCACCCGAATATGATGGTACCCACTGCGTAGATCAATTTTGGAGAATAATTTTGACCCTTCCAACATATCCAGCATGTCATCTAGTCGCGGAATCGGAAACTATATGTGACTGTTATCCAGTTTATGGCACGGCTATCAACGCACATCCTCCAACTCCCTTCTTTCTTCGGAACCAGTAAGGTAGGAACAGCGCACGGACTCATGCTCTCACGAATAAACCCCTTCCTTAGTAATTCTTCCACCTTCTCCTGCAAAATCTGATTTTCTTTAGGATTCATTCGGTAGTGCGGTAGATTCGATAAACTCGCCCTCGACACTAAATCAATTTGGTGTTGTATATCTCTCAACGGAGGAAGATCATTTGGTAATTCCTCTGACACCAATACGTTAAATTCTTCCAAAAGAAATTGTACCCTTTTAGGTACTTCCTCCTCTCGAGATCCCTTTTCTGTTACCACCAGAGCTCGTACGACTACCACATGGACCTCCCGTGCTTTCTTCACCTCCTCTTCCAAGTCTGGAAAAGAGGTGACTAACGAGAGTAACGAGTGATCCTCTGCCATAGTTTTATTCGCGACTCCTCCTGAATTTCGCTTAGGCACCATAGTTATTTTATTGCCTTCCCAATTGAAGACATAGACATTCTCTCGCCCTCGATAAGTCACATCCACATCAAATTGCCAAGGACGACCCAATAATACATGACTAGCATCCATGTCGACCACGTCACAAGCCACTTCATCTCGGTAATGTTGCCCAATAGAAATAGGGACTTTGCATACTTCGGTCACACTCACTTTAGGCCCCTTTTTTATCCACCCAATCATATAAGGTATTGGGTGTTTTTCGGCCCTCAATTTCAGATGTTCCACCAGCCTTCTAGACACAAAGTTTTCACAACTTCTCGTATTGACGATTAAATCGCAGACCTTGCCTTGCACACTGCAGCAAGACTTGAAGATGTTATTTCTGTGCGATGGGTCTTCTATTTTTGCTGAACACAACACGCTGAACCACGCAATTCACAAAGTCTCCCTCTTCTTCTGCGATTTCGGCCCCTTCCAGCAGCTCCTCCGTTTCTGTCTCTTCCCCCTCATACTGTCCCTTCCCCCTCATACTGTCCCTCTTCTCCATCTGCTCCCGCTCCTATAAAATTCACAGGCCTCCTGGCTGGGCACTCATTGGAACGATGCCTAGGCTGCCCACAACGGTAGCATTTGAATCCCCCTGTTTTGGCATATGTATTTGGTGCCCGAGAGGCTTCTTTTGCTACTGCTGTTGTGCGATTTCCAGCTGGGCTGTTAGAAGAGGATGCTCCTCGCGAGGTCTGATCTGGAACCACTTTGGGAGTACTCTGGACGTCAATGGTCGTGAGTTTGCCCTTATAAGCTGACTAACTCGTGTTTCTATAATGTGGAAAATGGGTGGTAGATTTCTCCATTAACTCTGCTTTCAGGGCCATATTGTGTGCCTCATCAACTGTCCTCACTACTTGCAGCCAAATCCTTTCTCTAATGGATGGTTTCAAGCCCCCCCAAATACCTGGAAACCTGTTGAGCTTCTGATTCATTCAAATCGTTTCGAACCGACAACCGGGACCACTCTTCGGTATAATCTGCTACTGTCTTGTTCCCCTGCACACAATTCTGCATGCTTTGGAAAAGGAATTTTTCATAATTAAGGGGTAGAAATCTGCCCATCATGAGTTGCTTCAACCTCCTCCAAGATCGTGTGGGGGCTTTTCCTTGGCATCTCCTGTCCATTTGTAGCCTTTCCCACCACACAGTAGCCTCACTTCTTAGTTTGTAGGAGACCAGTTTCACTTGACGCGTTTCTGCGACCTCCGTAAAATCGAAGAACCTTTCGACCTCGGAGATCCAGTCCAGAAATTCTTCGATCTGCAATTTCCCATGGAACAAAGGAATGTCAGCTCGTACCCTGTATCCAGGTTGGTTTCGTCGCTGCAATTGATTTTCAGGTGCATCTGCTGCTTCTTCCGAGTCATCATCACTATCGTCAGCATAAGGTCTGTTTCTGGCGACTCTAGGGGGAGGTTCCACCCTTGGATGGTTGTGGGCACCCTCATTGGCAGGTGCCAAAGGTCCCCTAACCAGCTGCTGGATCATGGCTTCCATCCTTGCCATTGCTTGCCTTTGTTCGTCAATGGCTGCCCACAGATCAACATCTGTGTCCCTACGTCCAGCGTCACGGGGATTAACTCTTCCTCCTACATTGTTGTTGGCCATTGAAACAAGGCAATTCCTTGCTCTGATACCACTTGACGCAGAACGGAAAGTGATTTAAATGATTTACCAACGTAAATCACAGAGACAAGAACTCAAGTGTTAAGAAAATCTGAAATGTATTATTGTGTGTTTTTTCTCCTCTGTTCCACAGCCTTTAAATAGGCATGACAACATTCAAGGGGTTACAATTTTGATTGCAGTAAATCTGCAATTATATGCTAAAAACAGAAATAAAGCAAAGGACTTGCAGACAAATAAATGGAAAAAACATAACAGAAATAAAAACAATTAAAGCGTAATGGGAATTATAAGTAATTGGGAAATAAAAGTTGATGCATACAGCTGGGATTTGGGACGTTGCTGGTTGAGAATCCAAATTTAATTCCTGATCTTCCTGCTGCCAGTTGGCATGTGATTTTTGGACCATTCCTTCTTCTTCATTTTCTTGTCCAATTCTTCCTCAAATTCTGCAGCAAGCTGTTCAGCATCATATATAAACCAGGTAAATCAGACTAAACCACACCTCTAGATAAATAGATTGGGTTCATCCCTCATGGATAAACAAGGCCATACCCAATAACTAATAAAAATTCAGCCTATTCACACCATAGATTGGGTCGTAAACAACAAGTATGGGACATATGATAATTGTAAACTATATTCAATTTCCTAATAAAACTATTTGCGCCTCAATCACAATCCGTCATTAAGAAAGATTTATAGGTGGTTGGGAATCACTATAAAAGTGCTTTTTGAAAGAAAAAAAATTGTTTTAAATAAAATTATTTTTAGTATTTTTAGATCATTTTATATGCTGATGTCAAAAATAATTTAAAAAATTAAAAACAATATTATTTTAATATATTTCTAAGTGAAAAATATTTTAAAAAACAACTACAACCAAACTCTAATACACCATCTTAAACCAATACATTACAAAACTACTACACAAAACTAAATTGGAATGAGTGAAAAAATTAACTTTTGATCCAAGAAAAGTTTCTAAAATAAGTCAGGATATTCAAATTCCTATTTAAGCATGGATTCTATGGATAGAAGATCGCGATTTTCAACTTTTATTTTCTTATTCCCACGCAACTCCGGGTTGGAACAAAAACATGTTTGACATCGTGGTAAAAAGAAAGCACTATTAGTTAGAATTTTATTTTTTTTAAATTACTTTGATTTTTTTTCATTTTTTAGGGTCAGAAAAAAATATTATTTAAAACAAAAACTATTTAAAAAAAAAAAACAACGATGACAAACTCTTAAGAATTACTGTATTTTATGCGCCATTAAGAGTAAATTTATGACAAATTGATGTAAATTAAAGTTTAAGAATTTAATACCATATATTATTTTAACTTAAATTGGTTGACTTGTTGAACTTACCTTATTAAGTTGGGCGTCTCTATCTTGGTACAAGTGCTAAGTTTTGCTCTGAAGTCTTCGTTTTCTTTTCGTCCTGAAATTATTGTTTTCTTACAAGTTGCTTTAGCCCTCATCATCCAGTTAAATAGTTTATTGATGAATATATATTAATAGCTAGTAGTTGGTATTAAAGGGTGTTTTACATTGTGTTTCAAAAACACTTTTACAAAAATAATGAATTTTTTATTTTTATTTTTTACTTTAAATTAAATATTTTTGGTGTTTTTCAGATCTTTTTGATGTGCTGATGTCAAAAATATTTTTTAAAATATACAAAAAAATATTATTTTAATTCATTTCTAAACGAGAAGAATTTTCAAAAACAATCTCAACAATAAAAAAAAAAAAAAAAAGGACTCTTGGCATGACCCGAGAGACCCTCACCAATCCATTTTAATTATAATGGGGCCATACAGATTACAAATTTCTATTTTGGTTTTTTTTTTTACAATATATATATATATATGGGTGGGTGGGTGTCAATGTAATATATTGATAAATTATGTGCAGGTAACATCAATTGCTTTGTAATTTAAAAATCATGTTCAGTGCATATAAGATTGCCACCATCCTTTGTGAGCATCGTAGTCTGTGCATGTCTCCATCCAAAGATAAGATCATTCTTCGCTATTGGACAAGCCAACAAGTTAGAAAAACTAAATGCTTGAAATTGCACTGATGTTTGGCACAAGAGGTGATGCAAATCAGGAGGAAGATGCAGATCAAAGGGGAATTTCAGTCGACACAAATCAAGTAGCCGTTGCAGATCAAGAGGGAATCAGCATGGATGTTGTGGATAATTCAATTGAGCCAAATTTGGAAGGGAACCCGTAATCAACACAAATACTGAAGTCTGGGAGATTCATCAAATCTAGAATTCTAAATTGCTCAAATCCCCTTGATTGTTCAGACCCGTTACTGCCATCAATTATTTGTTTAATTTCCTATTTTATTGCTTTCCTATTTAAGATTAAAGACATGTAAGAATTTAGACTATTTAAGAAGAAGATTGTAAGGAGACAAGACAGTTGATAATTTCCAATTGAATAAAATCTGTATTCTCAGTTTATTTCTGGTGTGATTCCAGTAACTTGCAAAGTGATTTTGCAACACTAGAACTTGGCTTCTGTGAGATATTGAAGCTCCATAGTTTTGGCACCAATTTGGTATCAGAGCTTTCAACCTACCTATGCCTGTAACCCGCAGCGGCACTTCTTACGCCATGGCAACCACCCAAAATATGAACAGCCCACACCCAGCCACCCACAACCCAAGCAACCAGCAACCAACCAACCAAAACCCAATCAACCCACAACCAACCACACAAAACCCAAACAGCCCAGGACCTACCAGCTACAACCCGAACAACCCGAACCCAAACAGCCCGAACCCAAAGCACATAAACCAATCCAGCTCTAGTCATCAAAACACATACATTCACCAACCAAATACCCGAGATACAGAACCACCCCAACTGCATTTTCAGGTTGATCAAATCGCCATAGTCATGGCACAAATTATGCGTCGATTGGATGTCATGGAAGAACGCAGAATTAGAGAGGGATATGGCCCTCCTACTCAGCAAAGGCGCAGAGCAACGTATACGGGGAGGCTGCAGGATGATGAAGATGAAGTTGTTTACCAGAACGAAGAGGGAAATCAGGAGTTTGAAGAACATGACTTTCGAAATAGACCTCAAAGACATAACACAAACAGAAGATATGACAATCATGGTGCAGATTACCAACCTCTCGATGAATTAACAAAAAGAATGAAGGTTGATATACCAGATTTTTTTGGGAAGCTAGAGCCTAATGCCTTTGAGGATGGTTGACAGCCATTGAAGATTACTTTGACTGGTTCTCTGTTTCAGAGGACAAGAAGGTGCGCTATATTCGGATGAAGTTGAAGGGGCACGCACGAGCATGGTGGGGGAGTGTTGAAGAACAATTACGACGAACTAGACATCCAGCAGTCGTGAATTGGGAAGAAATGAAAGAACGACTCAATGAAAAGTACTTGCCCATTGACTATGAGCAAATGATATTTGAAGAAATGCTTCAGCTTAGGCAGGGATCAATGAATGTTGATCAGTTCACAGATCGGTTTCATGAGTCGATCGTCCGCGACAAGATCGTGGAGGCGAACAACGTGACTTTAGCCCGTTATCGTACTGGATTAAGGGATGACTTACGCAGAGAAATGTGGACTGCTCGGTTGATCAATGTAGAGGAGGCGTATCAATTGACCCTCCTCCTTGAAAAATAGACATTGCATTCTGCTGGGAGAAGAATTACAGTGACAGATGCAAAACATGATTATACGGCTACCAATCAATTTCTGAGAACTTCAGTTCCACGGGAGCAATTTAGGAGCCTGAACAATGGTAACTCAAGAGGGACAAGACCTGCCAATGATGGTCCCCAATGTTACAAGTGTAAAGGATTTGGCCACTATGCTGTGGTATGTCCAACGAAGGATAAAAAGCTAACATTTATTTGCGAGAAGGAACTAGCTGCGACAGAAGGGGAGGAGGACATAGAAACAGAGGAACCGTGTGATGATTTTGACTATGAAGGTGAACATCTAGGTGCCTCAAATCTGCCCAGCTGCGTCATCAACAGGGTGCTAACGGGTTTAAGGAAAGAATTGCAAGCCAATCCCGAGTGGCTGTGCACTAATATTTTCCACACTCGAATGGAGCACAACGGTCGAGCAATGAATGTTATTATCGACAATGGAAGTGGCATGAATGTGATCTCAGAAACAGCCATCGAGCGCTTGGGATTGAAGACGGAGAAACATCCCAGCCCGTATAAAATTAATTGGGTGAATGATGCCAATTCAATCCTTGTGAAACGGCGTTGCTTGATTACATTTTCATTGGGGAAAACTTATGTGGACGAAGCTTGGTGCGATGTGATTCCCATGACCACATGCCACATGTTATTGGGTCTACCTTGGCTGTATGATCGAAGGGTGATCTATGATGGATATGCTAACACATATTCCTTCAATTTTAAGGGAAAAAAGTTTGTCCTAGATCCCTTACACATCACTGATTTTGAGACTAAACAAGAGGTTGTGCTAGTATTGACAATGAGTCAATTTACACAAGCTATGCAAGAAAAAAAGATGGTGCTCATGTTAATTACACGAGAGACGAAGCAGGGTGACAACAATTCACCAATGGAACTATCGGATTTATTGAAGGAATTTCAGGACATCATGCCAGCCGAGATACCCAATCAGCTCCCTCCAATGAGAGAAATTAAACATGCTATCGATTTAATTCTGGGGTCTACTTTACCAAATGTTCCACACTACCGAATGAGTCCCACAGAAAATAAGGAGCTTAGTCGACAGATTCAGGAGTTACTGGACAAAGGGTTCATCCAAGAAAGTTTCAGCCCTTGCGCTGTCCCTGTTTTACTGATGCCAAAAAAAGACGGCAGCTGGAGAATGTGTGTTGACAGCCGCGCAATAAAAAAAATCACAGTGAAATACCGATTCCCCATACCTCGTCTTGATGACATGTTGGACCTACTAAATGGCTCCTCCATTTTTACTAAGATCGATCTCCGGAGTGGATATCACCAAGTTCGAATTCGATTGGGCGATGAGTGGAAAACCGCGTTCAAATCAAAGGATGGTTTGTTTGAATGGTTAGTCATGCCTTTCGGATTAACTAACGCACCTAGCACCTTCATGCGTGTTATGACTCAAGTGCTCAAACCATTCTTGGGAAAGTTCGTCGTCGTCTACTTTGACGATATCTTAATTTTCAGTCACAGCATGCAGGACCATCTTCATCACGTTGAGCAGGTCCTGACAGTATTGCGCACAGAAAAGCTATTTATCAATAGGGAGAAGTGTTCATTCATGAAGGAAAGTGTCAATTTTCTGGGGTTTATTGTTTCCAGCAAGGAGTCAAGGCTGACCCTTCCAAAATTCAGGCTGTTCAGTTGTGGCCGACACCTCAAAATTTTTTAGAAGTCAGGAGCTTTCATGGGTTGGCCACTTTCTATCGACGATTGATTCGTAACTTCAGTACTATCATGGCCCCAATTACTGAATGCCTCAAAACAAAAAAAAATTGTGGAGCACCGCACCTGACAAGGCTTTCCGGGAGATCAAGAAGAGGATGGGATAGACGCTAGTACTCAGGTTACCATACTTTTCTAAAGTCTTCGAAGTAGCGTGTGACGCGTCCCATGTAGGGATTGGAGGTGTTTTGAGCCAAGAAGGTCATCCCATTGCCTTTTTCAGTGAGAAACTTAATGAAACCCGCAGGCGATATTCAGCTTATGATATGGAGTTTTACGCTCTAATACAAATGTTGAAGTATTGGAGGCCCTACTTGATCCGTAGGGAATTTATCCTTTATACTGACCATGACTCTTTGAAACACTTGAATTCACAGAACAAGATGAATGCACGCCATGCTCGTTGGATGGATTATATCCAACAATTCGACTTTGTCATTAAGCACAAAGCAGGAGTGGAGAACAAGGTGGCTGACGCACTGAGCAGGAGACCTCACCTGCTGCATTTATCATCGGTGAAAGTGACTGAATTTGAGTGTCTGAAAAATGAGTATGCTACGGATGAGGATTTTGGCGAAATCTAGACTAGCCTATCAGCACAGGAACGACAACCTCAAGGCAATTATATGCTGCGTGAAGGGTTCTTATTTTTCAAATCATGTTTATGTGTTCCACGCGGATCCTTCCGTGTGTTTTTAATTTCAGAACTCCATGGTGGTGGCTTAGCTGGTCATTTCGGATATGACAAGACCTATGCTATAGTGGCTGATCGGTTCTATTGGCCAAAACTGCGGAGAGATGTGCACACCATGGTGGATAGGTGTAGGAATTGTCAAATAAATAAAGGCACAAAACATCAAGCAGGACTCTATACTCCACTACCCATTCCAGACAAACCATGGCAGCATGTGAGCATGGACTTTGTCCTAGGACTACCAAGAACCCAGAGGCAACACGATTCCATCATGGTAGTTGTGGATCGATTTTCAAAAATGGCCCATTTCATTCCCTGTCACAAGACTTTTGATGCATCTAAGGTGGCAGCCTTGTTCATCCAGGAAGTTGTCCGCTTGCACGGCATCCCAACTTCCATAGTCTTGGATAGAGATGTCAAATTCGTAAGCTATTTTTGGAAGACACTTTGGGCGAAGATGGGAACAAAACTGATGTTCTCCAGTGCATTTCACCCTCAGACGGATGGCCAAACTGAAGTGATGAACCGGAGTCTCGGCAATTTACTACGCTGCCTTGTGGAGGATCATGCTACAAGCTAGGACATGGTAATTCCTCATGCTGAATTTTCTTTTAACAATTCTGTGAACAGGTCAACAGGTTGCACTCCCTTTGAAATCATCTACGGCTCTCGCCAAAGCACTCCCGTAGACATCAACTCACTGTCATTGCCACCACGACCAAGTGAAGTTGCACTGGATTTCTCCAGTTATATGCAACAGCTCCATGGCGAATGCAAACGAAGACTGACGCTCAGCGCCAACTCCTACGCAGCAGCAGCCAATTCTCATCGGAGGGATCATCAATTCAATGAAGGGGATATGGTTCTGGTTCGCTTAAAACCAGAACGCTTTCCTCTAGGAAGCTTCACCAAGTTACATGCCCGTCGAGCAGGTCCCTTTAAGGTTATTAAGAAGATGGGCAGAAATGCATATGTCATTGAGTTACCACCTGCTTTTATGATCAGTCCTGTGTTCAACATTGAAGACCTCATTGCTTTCAAAGGTGAAATCCCGACCCCCACAAAGCCAGAAGCACTACCAGTCATTTCCTTGCCAAAACAAACAGCACCGCGTGATGAAATTGCCTCAATTATTGATCATCAATTTGTGTCCACTCGACGAGGGGGATATTACAAGTTCTTAGTCCATTGGAAAAATCACCCGAATTCAGAATCGATTTGGTTACAAGCATCAGAGCTGAACCGCCTACACCTAAAGCTATTCACTGCCTATCGTCAGCATAACTTGACAGAGTCAAGTTCTTCAGGAGGGGTGGCAATTGATGCAAATCAGGAGGAAGATGCAGATCAAAGGGGAATTTCAGTCAACACAAATCAAGTAGCCGTTGCAAATCAAGAGGGAATCAGCATGGATGTTGTGGATAATTCAATTGAGCCAAATTTGGAAGGGAACTGGTAATCAACACAACTACTGAAGTCTAGGAGATTCATCAAATCTAGAATTCTAAATTGCTCAAATCCCCTTGATTGTTCAGACCCGTTGCTGCCATCAATTATTTGTTTAATTTCCTATTTTATTGCTTTCCTATTTAAGATTGAAGACATGTAAGAATTTAGACTATTTAAGAAGAAGATTGTAAGGAGACAAGACAGTTGATAATTTCCAATTGAATAAATTTTGTTTTCTGAGTTTATTTCTGGTGTGATTCCAGTAACTTGCAAAGTGATTTTGCAACGCTAGAACTTGGCTTCTGTGAGATATTGAAGCTCCATAGTTTTGGCACCGAGAGGCCAGGGCATTATCATCATAAAGGGTTGTTATTGATAAAATCCAAGATGATGGCTAAGGATTTTTCAGCACTTGATGATCATATGTCCAGCTGCAAGACATGTCATTCGAGAGAGCAAAGCAGGAAACCTTTTCCAAAGGTAACATAGAGAGCAACAAGGAAGTTGCAATTAATTCATACAAATATTGGAGGACCATAAAGGACACCTTCTCTAAATGGTAGTCTTTATTATGATGTATTCATTAATGATTACAACTGTATGTGTTGGATTTTCTTCTTGAGGCACAAGTCAGAGGTAGCTCAAGTATTCTGGAATTTTAAAGTAGAATTGAAAGTGAAAGTGATTGCAAAATTCATGCACTTAGATCAGACAATTGCAAGGAATACACCTCTAACACCTTCAAGAAGTTTTGTGAGGAGGCACGCATTCATCATCAATTTACAACGCCATACACTCCATAACATAATGGAGTTATTGAGAGACGAAACACGTTCATCTTGGAGATGACAGGATGCTTGTCATATGAGAAGAATTTACAAAAAATGTTTTGGGAAGAAGCATCAAACATTGTTGTCTTCTTGCAAAACAGACTTCCAACAAAGCCTTGGAGGATCAAACACTCTTTGATGGTAATAGTTCACCCTTGTTCCATAGATTAAAAGAGACAAACTTGACAAAAGAGCACTTCTTGGCATCTTCATTGTCTATAATTCAATTGCAAAAGCTTATAAAATTTTCCAACCACAAATTGCAAAAAATGTTATAGGTAGGGATGTGCCCTTCAAGGAAGATGAAGAATGGGACTAAGATGATGCAAAGAAAAGCAATCCAACCTTATTTGAGCTAAAAATCAACATTCTTGCTTCAGACACAGAAGGTTAATGCATATAAGACTGACAAAATGACATGGAAGACAACACTCCTGTTAGAGACAAAATATCACTTTTTGATGTTTATCAAAGATGCAACATTGCCTTATGTGATCCTGCAGATTTTGAATGAGCCAAATTGAATCAAAATTGGATTGCTGCAATGAAGGAGGAGCTATTCATGATTGAAAGAATCAAAACATGGGAGTTGGTTGATCGACCTCAAAACAGGAAGGTGATTGGAGTCAAATTGGTGTACATAACAAAGATTAATGCTGATGGCTCAATCAATAAGCATAAAGCCAGGTTCTTGGTCAATGTTATGCTCAAATATCTGGTGTAGACTACTAAGACACGTTCAGACCAGTAGCTAGACTAGATACTATCAGGCTACTACTTGCCATTGCAACTAGATGTCAAGTCATCATTCTTAAATGATGTTTTGCAGGAGGAGATTTATATAGAGCAACCAAAAGGCTATGCAAATAAAGAAGACAAAGTCTATCTTCTTAAGAAGGCCCTATATGGATTGAAGCAAGCTCCAAGAGCTTGGTACAATAGAATTGATGAACATTTGAAAAACCTAGGGTTTGCTAAAAACATCTATGAATCAACACTATACATCAAGCAAAATGGAGATGACATTCTGATCATCTCACTATATATTGATGATTTGCTTGTGACAGGAAATAACACCATTCATGTTGATAAATTCAAGCAAGAGATGAGATGATGGATGTTTTTGAGATGAAAGATCTCGACTTGATGACTTTCTTTCTTGGAATGGAAGTTAGTAGGCAGAACATGAAGTCTTCATTTGTCAGAAGAAATATGCCAAAAAATTCTTAAGAACTTCAAACTTGAAGAATACAAGGCAGTTAGCATTCCTATGAAACGAAAGGAGAAGTTATGTAAAGAAGATGGAGTTGAGAAGGTTGATCAAACACAATTCAGAAAACTAGTTGGTTGTTAGATGTATCTCACAACAACTAGGCTTGATATTTTGAATGTTGTGAGTATCTCGTCTAGATTCATGTATTGTGCAATTGAATTGCATTTCAAGGTTACTAAGAGAGTGATCAGGTATGTCAAAGGAACATGCAATTTTGGCATCAAATACACAAGAAGCAAGGAATTCAGGCTAGCAGAGTACTCAAACAATGACTGGGGAGGTTCTATTGATGATTTAAAGAGCACCCCAGGCTACTGTTTTTCTTTAGGTTATGGTATATTTCATGGAGTTAAAGAAGACAAGAAACTATAGCTCAATCCATTACTGAAGCCAAGTTTGTTGCTACAACAGCTGCTGTTAATCAAGCTTTATGGTTGAGGAAGATTGTAATTGATCTTAACTTGGAACAAAAAGAGAGCTTGGAAATTCTAGTTGACAACTAAGTTGTTATTACTATCTCTCATTATCTTGTATTTCATAAGAAAACTAAGCATTTTAACATTAAATTATTCTTCTTCAGGGAAGTTCAGAAAGATAGAGTTATTAATCTTATCTACTACAAAATAGAAGAACAAGTGGCAGACATTTTCACCAAACCACTACTTGCTAGCAAGTTCAAACTTCCGAGGACGAATCTTGGAGTTTGCAGAGCCTTCTTATCAAGCTTGTCCCTTTTCATCTGTGGAAAATGAACAAAACAAATACTGTTAAAGATCTTAAGAAAACTTAGTGAAGGTTTGTAATTATACCACACTTCAAAAAGTGTCTTTTCTTCAAGCAATTTTATTGGAAATCGGTTTTGAAGAAAAAAAGTTGTGTTGGCTATTTTTGCCCAAAATGTCTATAGCAAGTTCTTTTCATGTAACATGCATCTAACCATCTCTATAATGTATCAATTTCTCCTCTCACTAACTCCATTATGTTCTAGAGTGTAAACATGCATCTAACCATCTCTGTAATGTATTGGTTTCTCCTATCACTAACTCCATTATGTTCTAGAGTGTAAAGAGCAGGGAATTGATGTTCAATGCTATCTTCCTCACAATAAGAATTGAAATTGGATGAAGTATATTCCTTACCATTGTCTAACCGAATGGATTGAATCATGTCGTTGCTATTATTATCCACATTCTTCTTGAATCTCCCAAAAATCCCAGCTACTTTTGACTTGTATTCATAAAGAAGATCCAGCACATTCTAGTAAAGTCATTAATAAAAATTATGTAATATCGACTACCTTATACTGGATTGTTATGAGGACTAACAACATTATTATGAATCAACTAATGTTTCTATGTAGACCTCCATGTTGATTTTAGAAATGGTTTTTTGGTGTGGTTACCAAATTGATATGCATTGCAATTTGATAAAAGATCAATGAATAGAGGCACTCCTCTTATATCATCATGCTTCTTCATATTGATCATATGTTGTTGATGACAGTGACCTAGTCTCCTATGCCACAATTTCATGTCATTAAGCTTTGTTGGAAGGCTGTGTACCCTCCTAAAATGGTAAAAATTAAAAGCTTTTGCTTCTCATCGTGACCTGTAATATTTTTTTTTCTAGTAGCATTAAAGATATAACAAGATTAATTTTCAAAAACCACTTTCATACCTTTCTCTATTAACTGCCAACAATCAATAGTTTTTAATCTATAGCAAGTACATAGAGAACATTAGAAATAGTTTTTGTACCAGAGTTTGTGGTGATGGAAATTATTGTTTTTCCCTTTGCTGCTATAAAATCATCATTTCCATTTTTGACCTTTGCAGCTTCAATAGATTGCAAAGTTCTGAAGAGACTTTTATCAAAAGTCAAGCGATTTGTGCACCCACTAAACAATTTGTCCTCCTCTAACATTATCTCGATGTTGAGGATTAGAGAACTAAATGATTTGACATACTCACGAATTGTCATGTCATGTTTGAGTTGTTTCAATTCCTCCCACGCAATCTAGAATGTGTTGCTCGATAAGAATTGTTCCTTCAACTCTTCCTTCAGACGTTCCCATGTCTCAATATTGAGACATCCAACATTCAAATCTTATATGGTTCTCGTCCTCCACCAAATTTTAGCATCACCCGTGAGTTACATGACGGTGAGATCCATTTGTTCAGTAGCATCGATCTTCGCAGTACTAAAGTTGCTCCATGTCCCACAAGAAATTTTCAAGTTCATTGGAACTTCTTGCCCCACCAAAGGACTTTGGTTCAGACACTTTAGGCTTAGAGATCCTGACCCCATTTTTTTATTGCCTTTTTTAGAATGGCAATCATCTCTACGGTAGCTTCCAATCGCTCACTTGATTATGCAGCAAGAGAGATGTACAAACTTTCAGCCCTTTCAGTGTTTTTCATAGCTTCCTTGAAGTGAGCAGTGATAGTGTTCTTTACCCTCTTCCACTGGCCATATCAATGTCTCAAGATGTGTCAACCTTTCACAAAGTGTCTTTATAGGTTTATATATGAAAAGCTTAGTCATCAACGCTCCAAACTATCTCAACAATGGCTCTTCCAAATCAGCCCTTCGCTTTGTCCACAAAATAGTCTTGTTGTCACGGGGTCAAATGTTTTGCCTAAAACCAGCCCCTATGTAACACCCAACCCACTACAAAACTCAGCCTTTCCTCACACTTTAAACGTGTTTGCCTACAACTAAGTGTATCCCACACTTAAGAGGTCTTCAACACTCTCACAAGTTATAAGCAAGTGGAACACACAAGTAAGTAGGAATGCAAAGTAAGTGCACAACATATATGGGAAAACGCCCAACCATTATTAATCTTGTAAGCAAAAGAATTACACCATATACAAGTGTATATGCTCTGTACAAAGATTACATGCTACACAATCAAGTCTTTCTAGCCTATTTATAGACAAACATAAGTGAGTTACAAGGCAGAACTATCATTCCTATATTCTATGATATAGTGGGGCACTTTCTCTCCCATGTTCTCCATGCACAACATAGTGTCACGTCACAACAAAATTCAGCAGCGAGATTGTACACCATTGATATTTACGTTTAGATTAGCACATCATAGATTATGTTTTTATAGAAACGTAAATACACAAACCAAATGGTCGAACATTGCATCTTAATCTAATATATGAATAACTGAAGTAAAAGGAAACCAGAGAAGAAATATTGAGAACAGAGTATAAAGTTGCTGCCTTGAATACTGCAGTAGTGATTTTATTACGTAATGCATTATGTATATATACAACGCAGCAAGGGCGTGAGCAGAGGTGGAATAAAATTCTATGACTAACAGATAATGCAAAGCGTTAGTATAATTAATCCTTTACAAGTCAAACAACCGTTCCCTGTTGCTAAAATATCGGCTAATATTTAGCTTCCAATACTCCCCCTCAAGCTGGATCAAGGGGATTAATAGATCCAAGCTTGGCCAACAGTCGGTGAAAATGAGCAGAAGTCAGGGATTTTGTGAACACATCGGCAAGTTGATCGTGACTGCGGACGTAACGTGTCTGAATAATCTGAGATTGAACTTGTTGACGAATAAAATGACAATCAACTTCAATGTGTTTTGTTCTTTCATGGAACACAGGATTGGCTGCAATATGCATAGCAGCTTGGTTGTCGCAGAACAGGATCATAGGGATGCAAATTGGAAAACTTAGTTCGGATAGGAGACCTTTAAGCCAAATTTAGTCACAAGCAGCTGATGCCATGGCACGATATTCGGCTTCGGCACTAGAACGTGCAATAACATGTTGCTTCTTGCTTCGCCAAGAGACAAGATTACCACCAACAAACATACAATAACCAGTAGTTGACTTGCGATCAATAGCATTGCCAGCCCAATCTGAATCACTGTACCCGATTATCTGAGTGTGACCATTTTTAGCCATAACAATTCCACGTCCAATAGAACCCTTTAGATAGCGTAGGATGCGCTTGACAATACTCAGATGGAAAATAGTAGGTGCATGCATAAATTGGCTAACAAGACTAACCGCGTAGGTTATATCAGGCCGTGTAATAGTAAGGTAAATAAGCTTACCTACAAGATGTTGATAGTGATTGATGGACTGAAGGGGCTCACTATTTGTGGTAAGCTGCAATTTACTATCCAATGGAGTAGGAGCAGGCTTGGCATCCATCATCTCAGCATCTTTGAGTAAATCAAGAACATATTTGCGTTGGTTAAGAAATAACCCTTTATGAGAAGTTGCCATTTCTATTCCAAGAAAATATTTCAACCTTCCAAGATCTTTAATTGGAAAATGACGTCGTAAGGTGGCTTTGAGTCGTGATATGGCCTCATCGTCACTTCCTGAAATAATAAGATCATCAACATAGATAAGAACCACCAATGTTTCCTTAGGTCCAAGATGAACAAATAAGGATGAATCCGCATTACTCCTTTTGAAACCAAGTTTTTCAAGGACGGAGCTTAATTGCGCATGCCAGGCACGTGAAGACTGCTTCAAACCATAAAGTGATTTGTGTAGTCGACATACTAAGGTAGGATCTGAAGCTTGAGGATGACCGGGAGGTAATTTCATGTAAACTTCTTCCTCAAGGTTCCCATGCAGGAAGGCATTCTTTAAATCCATCTGACACATTGACCATCTTTTATTTACGGCAACTGATAATAAAACACGAACAATGTTCATTTTGGCAACAGGAGCAAAAGTTTCCTTATAATCCACTCCAAAAGTTTGAGTGAATCCCTGAGCTACAAGGCGTGCCTTGTGTCTGTCAATGGTGCCATCTGAATTAAACTTTATCTTATACACCCACCGGCTGCCAACAACATGTTTTCCTTTGGGGAGTTTGACAATACTCCAAGTTTGATTATGAGCAAGAGCTAGGAGCTCATCATTCATGGCACGTTTCCATTCATCTTGTTTATTAGCTTCCTGAAAATTTCGTGGCTCTTGAACATTTGAAATAGCCAAAAGAAATGATGTATGATCAGGTGAGAGTTTTTGATATGAAATGGATTTTGAAATAGGATGTCTTGCTGCAAAGGTGACAAAATCTTGCATTCTAATGGGAGGAGCACGATTACGAACTAGATTTTTGCGAGTCTGGGGCAAAGGAATAACATGATTCTCCAATTCAGATTGCTCATTTTGAGGATCGCCCTCAGCATTAGCCATAATGGGGTTACCAACCCTTATGCCAGAAGAAGGATCTGCAGTAGACACAGGAATGCTGCTACCAGAATTTGCGTCGGGGTTCAGAGTGTGCATGCTCTTTCTTGGATTCTAAGATGGTCTGACCAAGGCTCTCTGTACCTGAGGGCTCATCAGTGGTTGATGAGGATTTGTTACTGGTTGCGGGAGGTAAGGCTGAGCGAGACACCGTTTCTTTAGGAGCTGGATAAGGCAGCGGAAAAATATCATTTGAAGATGTATTCTGACTTGTCTCATCATAATATGGAATAGTTTCTTCAAATTGAACATCCCTTGATATGAATAGCTTCCGGGAATGAGGATGATAGCATTTATATCCCTTCTTGGTTGAGGAATATCCCAAGAAAATACACTTAGCAGCCCTTGGGTCAAGTTTATCACGATTTGGAGCCTGGATATGCACAAAACATGTGCAGCCGAATACCCTTAAATGTGATATGTCAGGTGATTGTTTCTGCAAAACTTCAAGTGGTGATTTAAACAACAATACATGGCTAGGCAGCCGATTAATTATATATGCAGCAGATAATACTCCTTGAGACCAGAAAAATTTGGGACCATGCATTTGTATCATCAAAGCTCGAGTTTTTTCTAGCAAATCTCTATTTTTGCGTTCAGCTACCCCATTCTGTTGGGGTGTGCCAACACAACTGGACTGATGTAAAATGCCATGAGAAGCTAGATACTGTGTCATTTTATGAGACATGTATTCGGTGCCATTATCAGATCTGAGAATTTTAAGTTTCGTGGAAAATTGAGTCATGACTAGCATATGAAAATCCTTAAAAACATCAACAACCTCACTTTTGAATTTTAAGAGATATATCCAGGTTACACGAGAAAAATCATCAACAAAAGTAATAAAATACTTGTAACCATCAAAAGATTCAATAGTTGGTCCCCAAACATCAGAATGTACAAGTTCAAACATCTCATTAGCTCTAGATATAGAGGATGGGAATGGCAATCTGGTGGATTTTGATAGATGACATGTATCACAAGTGATGTTTCTTGCATCTAAATTTGGCATTAACTTTGTAAGGACATTCTCGGAAGGATGGGCTAAACGTTGATGCCACAAAACTTGATTCTGACTAAGGGAAGAAAAAGCAGAAATTTGAGGATGCTTAGGGATTATTTGAAAAATAGTAAAGCCCTTGAAAAAGGAAACCTTCACCAATCATCCTCTTGGTGGCGCGGTCCTGAAAAAAAACTCGGTGAGAGTCGAATATAACACGACAATTTAGTGTTTTGGTGACTTTTCCAATGGAAAGTAATTGAAATGGAAAAGATGGAACATATAACACCAAAGACTCAATATTTTCGGAGAGCAATTTTATTTTCCCTTTACCTTCGACGGGGACATATTTTCCATTTGCAACAGAAATATGAGTCGGGGTGGTGGTTTTTTCAAAATCATGTAAGCTAGTCATTTTATTTGTTGTGTGATCTGAGGCACCCGAATCAATGACCCAAAAATTATGCACAGTACTAACAACTAAAGCAGTTTTAAAAGCAGTCAAAATACCTTCTAAATTCTCTTGTGATAGATGATCAGAGTTTGCTAGGAAACCAGCAAACTTACCCAGAATTGTCGTAGAATCAGCGTTGCTTGAGGCTGTCAAGCTGGCATCACCTTTTTCTTTAAGGTAATTGGCAAAATCATTAAGAAGAGCAGACGGGTTGGTAGAAAAACCTTTTGAAGAATAATTATCAGCAGGGCGAGCAGCAATGTGAGCTGTATACCCATGATCTTTTTGAAGTCCCCTCTCCTTTTCAAAATTGGGTTTTAACTCCGGATGAAGAATCCAACACCGCCCGATTGTGTGACCAAGATTATGGCAATGAGTACACTTCAAATCTGGTCGTTTTCCCTTGTATGCTTTATTACCTTTCATTTGTCTGGTAACAGCATACGCACGGGTTTCTGGTAAGGCAATTCTGGGTTCTGGGTTCATGACTTTTCTACGAGCTTCTTCTCGTTGTATTGTCGCACATACACTCGCAAGGGATGGAAGGTCAGAGTTCATCAACACTCGACTTCGAAGATCTTCATAATCTGGACCGAGACTGGATAGTAATTGGAATATCTTGTCTTCCTCATCTCGTTTCTTTAACACTGCAATATCAACAGTGTGAGGTCTATATAATGCAAGTTCACTCCACATACCTTTCAAAATTCCAAGCAATTGTACGTAAGTCTTGCCATCTTGCTGCATATTAGCAAGATCCCTTTTGATTTGGAACACACGGGCTGCATTATTTTGATTTCCATACATCTCCTTCACAGCCTCCCAGAGATCCATTGAAGATTCTGAATAACTGAAAATTTCAGCAATGTTGTTTTCCATGGAATTGAGTAACCAGGACATGACAAGTTGATCTTTGCATTGCCATGCTTCATAGTCCTTAGAAGAAGGATCAGGGGCCTTGATATGGCCATTAACATAGCCAAGTTTGGATCTTCCACCAAGAGCAATTGTCACAGCTCTTGACCAAGGAAGATAGTTGAGTTCATTCAACAAAAAAGAACTTAGGCGTTGGTTTGGGTTATTCTGTTCTCCCTCTGATGAATTATAAATTCTGTTGTTGTCATCTGCACCAACACGTTTAGAAGGTATGTTGCTGTCATCTGCATCAACATATTTGGAAGAGTCTTCCATAGAAAACTTTTAGGCAAATCGCAGGTAAATCGAAACCTACTCTGATACCATGAAGAAAAAGGAAACCAGAGAAGAAATATTGAGAACAGAGTATAAAGTTGCTGCCTTGAATACTGCAGTAGTGATTTTATTACATAATGCATTATGTATATATACATCGCAGCAAGGGCGTGAGCAGAGGTGGAATAAAATTCTATGACTAACAGATAATGCAAAGCGTTAGTATAATTAATCCTTTACAAGTCAAACAACAGTTCCCTATTGCTAAAATATCGGCTAATATTTAGCTTCCAATAATAACAAACACTCAGCTCTCCTTTGAAAACACCACCTAATACTCTAAAAACTTAAGAGTGGCATGGCCACCTTCCTCTCAAAATTACATTTCCCTTATTACATTGCATTATGAAGTATATGTGGATTATATAGCTTAAAAAGTTCAATTTTTTTTACAATTATACTATTTTTGCATCATAATGCAATGTAATAAGGGAAAGGGACAATTGAAATAAACTATTAGGTTGGTTATACTTTTGAAAGAATAGATTTGACAAATTCAACATATACAATATAAAATATTAGAAATCATGCATGCTCGAACATTGCATGTTCACATCGTAATCTATTATATAGCGACTCTCTATAACACTTGTGCTCATGTCCACATGAATCTGCACGCAGTTCTCATCTTTCTTCAATTGTAAGAATCCGAGCACCTTCAATCTGATCATTCATCCATGTTTCCTTCAGCCTTTTGCTTCCGAGCCGCTCATTCATCCATGTTTCGTTCAGCCTTTTGCTTCCGAGCCATTGTTTTGCTTTCATCTTTAATCTCAGTAACCTGCTCCAGCTACTCTAATGAGACTGACTTATTAGCCCTAATCCAATTCAAGAACAGAATAGTGGATGACCCTCTTGGGATCATGAGCTCGTGGAACAGCACTATCCATTTCTGCCAGTGGTATGGCGTCTCTTGTGGTCATAGGCACCAAAGGGTCAGAGTGTTAGCCCTGCAGTCCCTCAAACTTTCAGGTACCATATCACCCCATATTGGCAATCTGAGCTTTTTAAAGGAGCTATACCTGCAAAACAATAGTTTCTTTCATGAAATCCCTCCACAAGTTGGCCGTTTGCGTAGCTTGCAAGTATTGTCTCTGCACAATAATTCCATCTCTGGTCAAATCCCTCCTAGCTTATCTGATTGCTCTAACCTTATTTCAATGAAGATTGAAAACAACAACCTGACGGGAGAAATTCCTGTGGAGCTAGGCTCTTTGTCGAAGCTCAAAAACCTTACTCTGCAAATCAATGGTCTAACAGGGACCATCCCTCCATCTTTAGGGAATCTATCCTCCCTTGAGATCCTTCGGCTAGAAAAAAATAAAATGCTGTGTGGGAACGTTCCTAGTACTCTAGGAAGCTTGAAGAATCTCAGGATTTTAAATCTGATGGATAATATGTTTTCAGGTGTCATTCCACCCTCAATCTTCAATCTTTCTTTATTGACGGGTTTGGATATAGGATTCAACCTCTTGCATGGCAATATTCCATCTGATATAGGCATATCTCTCCCAAATCTTGAATTCTTTTCAATCGCCTCTAACCAGTTCACTGGTTCTATTCCGGTTTCTATATCAAATGCTTCAAATCTTGAATTGCTTCAAGTAAGTTTAAATAATCTAACAGGAGAAGTTCCTACATTAGAAAAGCTGCATAGGCTTAACTTCTTCACCCTTTTCTCCAACCATTTAGGAAGTGGACAGGCTAATGACTTGAACTTTCTCTCCTCATTGACCAATTCCACCACTTTAGAGTATTTGTCTATTAAACGAAATAACTTTGGTGGGGAGTTGCCGAAACAAATCAGCAATCTCTCAACCATGCTCGAGGTGATCAACCTAGCAGAAAATAACATCTTTGGAAGCATCCCAGCTGGAACAGAGAAGCTGGTGAGTTTGACAGTCTTTGATGTTAGCACCAACAGAATCTCAGGTATTATTCCTTCTAGCATCGGAGAGCTTCAAAATCTTGAGGGATTAGTTCTTGACTACAACAATTTATCAGGGCATATTCCATCCTCTGTTGGGAACCTGACCAAATTAATTGCACTCCATTTACGGGAGAACAGTCTTGAAGGTAGCATCCCCTCAAGTCTAGAGAACTGCAAGAAATTGTTAGTGTTGAATCTGTGTAAAAACAATCTCAGTGGTGACATACCCCCAGGACTTTTTGGGATCTTCTCATTACTGTATATTTGTTTTTCTAAAAACCATTTTTCGGGTTCCCTCCCCATCGAAATAGGAAAGTTAATAAATCTATCAATCTTAGATGTATCTCAAAACATGTTATCAGGTGAGATTCCTAGTGGTCTTGGGGGTTATGTAAGTCTTCAAGGTTTGTATATGAATTCCAACTTCTTTCATGGGTCTATTCCTTCATCATTGAGTTCACTAAGAGGAGTTCTACAGTTCAACTTTTCTCATAACAACTTGTCAGGGAAAATTCCAGAGTTTTTCCAGGGCTTCAACTCATTAGAGATGCTGGATCACTCATATAATAACCTCGAGGGCATGGTACCAGATGAAGGAATTTTCAAGAACTCAACTGTAGTTTCAGTCATAGGAAATAGCCATCTATGCGGTGGTGGAGACAATGATATTGGGCTGCCGAGATGCAATATCCACCAACCAAAGAGGCTGAGCCACAGATTGAAGATGGCAATCATTGCGATTGCCGTGCTTCTAGCACTGGCCCTTTTCGTCACTTGTTTATTTCTCAGTTCGTCAAGAAGGAAAAGAAGTGAGTTTAAATCGAGCTCTAAGCGGAATGAGCTAATGGAGGTGTCCTACCAAACTCTCTTAAAAGCTACCGATAGATTCTCTTCAGCGAATTTGGTTGGTACAGGTAGCTTTGGGTCTGTGTATAAGGGAATACTTGACGAAAATGGAATGTTAATTGCTGTCAAAGTGCTGAATCTCATGCGTCAAGGCGCTTCCAGTAGTTTCATAGCTGAATGTGAAGCCCAGAGAAACATCAGACACCGGAATCTTGTCACGGTTTTGACTGCATGCTCAAGTATTGATTACCACGGTAATGATTTCAAGGCCATATTTTATGAGTTCATGGCAAATGGGAGTCTAGACGATTGGCTGCATCCATCTGCTACAGGAGGTGGCGCGCCACTGATTCTGAATCTCCGCCGGAGACTCAGCATTGCCATCGATGTTGCGTGTGCACTGGAGTACCTTCACCATCATTGTGAAATACCAATAGCTCACTGTGATCTTAAACCAAGCAATGTTCTTCTCGACGATGAATTCACTGGACATGTAGGTGACTTTGGGCTAGCAAAATTTCTTCCTGAAGCAAGCCCTGACTGTCCACCAAATGAATCTACTTCCATTGGAGTAAGAGGAACTATAGGTTATGCTCCTCCAGGTAGTAAAATTATCAATCTTGCGTTACTGTTATATGTGTTTTGAAAAAGCAAACTAAATTGCATGTTTTCGTTATGAACTGCAGAGTATGGGGTAGGAAATGAAGCGTCAGCCAGTGGTGACACGTATAGCTATGGCATACTCTTGCTGGAGATGTTCACAGGAAAGAGGCCCACTGATGAGATGTTCAGAGATGGCTCAAATCTTCATGAATTCGCAAAGAGAGCTGTGCCTGAACAAGTGAACCACATTACAGATCCAACTCTTGCTCAGGAATTTAGCAGCAGGATTCTTGAGTGCTTGAATTCAATATTCCGAATTGGAATCTCATGCTCTGTTGAATCGCCAAGAGAGCGCATGAAAATCAGCGACGCCGTTGCTCAACTCTGTCCGAAATGAGCTTCAATCAACAGCTGGTAATTGAAGATATTTTGAAGTAAAATGGCATAATTTTCTCCAAGTTAATTGATGGCATAATTCTAAATTCTTGTATCGCAGCTGAGCAAGGAAGATGACATTTCTCCAAGTTGCCAGGCGATCGAGATGAGGAGCGCCAGCCAAACCTGACCATATCCGGGCCTCGTCATCTACCTCCTATCTACTTTTATTTATTTAATTTCAGTGTGCTTTGTTTGTATGTTCCGCGGATGATTCTTACAGCATTTGACTTTTATTATATCTTAGTGTTTTTTTTTTGTTTTTTTAAAATTAAATATTTTTTGTGTTTTTAGATCTTTTTTATGTGCTGATGTTAAAAATATATTTTAAAACATACAAAAACCATTATTTGGATATATTTTTGAACAAAAAGAATTGTCAAAAAGAATCTCAACCATTATTTATGGTCATGGTTTGAAAAAATAAATTTAATAAAAGCTATAAATTATAATTTTTTTGTATTTAAAATTTCAAAAGAGAGTTTTCAGTACAACTTATACAAAACTATAGGATAGGTTAGTGACCTAAATACTTTCAATTTTGTAATTATAATAAAATGTATTGCACCTAACCACACTACTAAATTGATCCCTAGTATCCATTATTACCTCATGCTAACATGATGAAGTTTTGCACAAATTTAATTTGCAAAAAATGGCAAAAAAATCTACAATTAAAAAATAAAAGAGTGTCCATTATGGATGCAGACATAAACACTATGATAATTTAGTTTAGTTACTATGATAATCTAGTTTAGTAACCTTCATTTTCTTGGTAAGAATCATTGAATTTGAGTGTAAGTTATCAAGAAATGAAGATCATGGAATGGGTCGTAAACAGCATGAAAGGGACAAATGATAATAGTAAATTATATTCAATTTACTAATAAAATTATTTGCACCTCCAAGGATAGTCATTAAGCATGCATTAGAATGTTGTCCCTCAGAAATGAATTGCAGTCATAGAAAAAATGCAGATTTGATCCAAGAAAAGTTTTTAAAATAAGGCAGGTTATTCAAATTCCTATTTAAGATAGAAGATTGCAATTTTTAATTGTCTTATTCCAGCCTAGTTGATGGGTTGGAACAAGGAGCATATTTCACATTTCTATCAAAATATTATTTGCTAAATATTTAATTATTTTTTTATGTTTTTGAATTGTTTTGTTTCGATGGTGTCATAAATAAATAGAAAAAAATATTAATTCCTTCCCATTTAGACTCAAGTTCATTGAAACTCCATTATTTCTATCCTTCCAAATCCTCCAAAAATGGACTTGGCATGACCCAAGAGACCCTCACCAATCCATGATTTAGTTGTTTATCATAATTTAATTATAATGGGGCCACGCAGATTACAAATTTCTATTTTGGGTTTTTTTACGATATAAATTATATATATATAGGATTGTGTGTGTGTGTCAATGTAATATATTGATAAATTATGTGGAGGTAACATCAATTGCTTTGTAATTTAAAATCATGTTCAGTGCATATAAAATCATCCTTTGTGAATATCGTAGTCTGCATGTCTCCATCCAAAGATAAGATCATTCTTAGCTTTTGGACAAGCCAACACGTTAGAAAAAGTAAACGCTTGAAATTGCATAACCTATTTTATTGACATTGGCTGGATGATGACTTCTTCTATTGTATATGATAATCTTTCATGTGTTCACACTTAAAAGCTCCTCGAAGATTCTTATTATCAAGGAAACCAGTGAATTCTACCAAACGCAAATCAACGCTGATTTGTCACCATAAATTCAAACCAGATTTTATTACCATTCATTGTAATTGTAAATACATTTCCGTTACAAACGTTTCATTGCTTATAACTGCCTTTTGAAACTCATAAAATTGACTTTCATAATTGACTTCATAGCTTTGTTCAAAACATTTTGCAATATTAGTTTGGTAAACACCATCACCTAAATAATCTTGAAAAAATCAACTTTACCTTTTTTATCTCAGAAATAAGTTCATGTTTGCTTAAAACAACATTTAAACACTCATTTGTAGGGTGAAAAATTCAAGCAATTCTCATTTTGAGGTGGCCAAACAATTTTCAACCAAGACATAAAAAAAATACACAAAAAAAGCTTGTTCCCATGCTCATATGCCATTTTTTAGTTGCATGCATAATTGTATATAGTTTGATTTGCTAGTCATTCATTCACAAAAATATAAATCTTTATGCAAAAACAATCACAAGGAACAAGGACAATATTTGTTGTCATAACTGTTTATGCTTGAAATGGTGAAATGTTATCTTTGTTGTCCCTTGACATTCTAAAATTATCCCTCATTGATGCAACCATATTATTTGATAGTTTCACCCATATTTACCTAGTGTTTTGCATATATTTTATGTATTAAATGCCTTGATATTCTTTGTTTTATGTTTTGAAGGCATTTTTCGATGAAAGATGTAAAAAGGAGGTAATTTGAGTTGATTGACAGATTTGACCTTCAATCAATGTTTTGTGTAGATCGGAAGCTCTAGAGATCGAAATGAAGGTATTCTAGTGGCATTCAAAAGCTAACATCCAAAACTTTCTGGAAAGCAAAGGCAAAAGAAATAAAATAAGGAAGAGCATGGAAATCGCAGCCTTCAAAGTCAAATCTTGCAATCTGCCGATGTCAACCTTTGTCCGTTCCAACTTCAATATTGATGCAAACCCATTTTTTTGGATTTAAGACTCAAATGAATATAAGCGATCCAAATCTCAGCTCAAAACAATGTGTTATGAATGATATATGATTTTTACAACGGACAACTAAATTCTGTCAACTTATGGAAGGACTATTTTGCAAAATAGAAACTAGGGTTTCTAAGCATATATAAAGGAGGAGAGGCAGCAAGGGACTTCAGCCAACAGGAAAGAAAACACAAATCTTCCTCTATCATGTTTGCTTCCATATTTTTATTTAGTTGTTCAATAAATATGCAAGGCTAAACTCTTTTGCTTGGTTGCAAGGACACAAAAACCTTCAGATTTCAAGATGAATGATGAATGTGTTTGTTCTCCTATGCTTATTTTTCCTATGATTGCTTCTTTAATTGCTAAGAGCGGACTCGAAGTTATTATTGTAGACAATCGATTGCTAAGTTTGATATCAAAACCAGAGTTGTGGTATATGAACTTGTGAAGCAACTGAGTTAATAATTGTGGTGGATCTACATTATTAATCTTAGGGAGAACATTTAATCAAATAAAACATAGCTTGCGGACAATTATGTTTCTTGATTAGTCAATTTATAAAGTTTTTAAGGCTGCCATTGAATCAAATTACTAGTGCGGACACTATGGTTGTTTAATGGTTAGGGTAAGTTATATGGCGGATCCGTTAATGAACCAATGTTAAGAAGAGATAAATATTTAAAATATAAATTGATGTTTCGTTTCCATGATCAATTCTGATTTCTGTAGGTGGATGTTTACTTGCGACCAAGGTTTATTTTATTGATAAATTTCAGTTTTATATAATTTTTGCTTAGTTTGTTTTAGCGTAGCCTAGACAACTTCCAACACCCCTCCCCTAATTACATAGAATATAGTACTAAAATATGAACTAAATTGTCCTCGTGGGATCAATCCCTTGCTTGCTCTATATTATCTTGTGTGATTTGTTTTAAGTTAGGGTAATTAATTTGGGTGGTCGCGACATCGCAACAAATTTTGGCGTCATTGCTAGGGACGTGATTTTCATTGATTCTTGTGTTGTGTTATGCTGTGATTTATTCTACATGTTGTGGTTTTTAATTATTCTAAAAACAAAAGAAAAAACATATTTGTGCTTGCGGCGGTACTGTTCAAAACAAACTTTTTGGTGGAATTAGGTATCTACCTTTTGTTTCTGAAGGACAATGACATTCAAAGAAGATCTAGTGACATTTGGTCTCTAGCCCCACCTTATCGGGGCCAGATTTTTGAACACTTTTAGTTTTCTAACGTAAGATCCTCATGCCTATAGCGTTGTTTTCAATCTCTTGTGTGTTTGGTTTCTTTTCAGTTTTCTTTACGATTTATGCCTGTAACCCGTTCTACTAACCAAAGTCATCAAGTGCAGGTTGATCTCGAAATAGAAAACACTTTACACAGGTTACAAAAGGAAGCTCGCGTCAACATCATGGTTGTTGCAAGACAACAAACACTCAAGGAGCTTGCTACTCCTAACGTGGAAAACCAGCCATTGTGCATAAATGTAGACAATAATATAAACTTTGAACTCAAATTTGGTTTTATACATTTGCTGCCAACATTCAATGGTCTTGCAGGAGAAGATTCTCACACTCATCTCAAGGAGTTCCACATGGTTTGTGTTGGCATGAAACCGAATGGAGTTGAAGAGGAACAAGTTAAGTTGAAAGTTTTCCCTTTCTCTTTAAAAGGGGCAGCAAAGCCATGGTTCTTTCTATTCTCCCAAGTTCCATTGACCACTTGGATTGGCATGAAGAAAATTTTCATCAAAAAGTATTTCCCAGCATCTCGAGTTGCCAACATAAGGAAAGAAATATGTGGGATTCGACAATCTCATGGAGAGACACTCGTTGAATATTGGGAAAGATTTGATCTAATGTGCATTCAATGCCCTCATAATCAAATATCCGATCAACTGCTCATTCAATATTTCTACGAAGGATTGTTTTCTATTGATCATAGTATCATTGATGCTGCAAGTGGAGGGGCATTGGTAGATAAGACATGCGATGTTGCACGCCAATTAATCTCAAACATGGCATCCAACTCGAAACAATTTCGCACTCGTGGAGACTTCTCAAACCAACGAGTGAATGAGGTAAGCATTTCTAACCTTGAGAATAAAGTTAATGATCTAGCTTCTCTTGTGCGTTCTTTGGCTTCACCTAAAGTAAATGCTTAGTTTTGATTTATTACACCTTTACAAACTCATCTAGAAGCCATGGATGAACCTTTAGTAAGGTTTGTAAAAAAATCACTTCAACTCATGATTCCAATGTCTAAGTTTTGAATATAATAGCGGAAATGATCGAACTTTAAGATGTGTTATGCAAGATGCTAAGAGGAAATCCTCACCCTTTTGAAACTCATAAAATTGACTTTCATAATTGACTTTCATAATTGACTTCATAGCTTTGTTCAAAACATTTTGACAATATTAGTTTGGTAAACACCATCACCTAAATAATCTTGAAAAAATCAACTTTACCTTTTTTATAGCAGAAATAAGTTCATGTTTGCTTAAAACAACATTTAAACACTCATTTGTAGGGTGAAAAATTCAAGCAATTCTCATTTTGAGGTGGCCAAACAATTTTCAACCAAGACATAAAAAAAATACACAAAAAAAGCTTGTTCCCATGCTC
Organism: Salix koriyanagi; assembly: GCA_029228605.1. Classification (NCBI taxonomy): domain Eukaryota; kingdom Viridiplantae; phylum Streptophyta; class Magnoliopsida; order Malpighiales; family Salicaceae; genus Salix; species Salix koriyanagi. Next base: position 7,924,547 of record CM055337.1, on the reverse strand, counting down.
ATATGCCATTTTTTAGTTGCATGCATAATTGTATATAGTTTGATTTGCTAGTCATTCATTCACAAAAATATAAATCTTTATGCAAAAACAATCACAAGGAACAAGGACAATATTTGTCGTTATAACAATTTATGCTTGAAATGGTGAAATGTTATCTTTGTTGTCCCTTGACATTCTAAAATATATCCCTCATGGTTCCTATTTGAGCTAGAATATTGTTTTCTTTTTGATAACCATACTAGGATCACAACTTATTGTCGGGGAAAATGAAAACTCTAATAACAATCAAAAGTCAATCCTAAATAGCTTCCATAAATATTATATTTCCATTCAGAAAACCATATTACTAATTTAGCTCTTCTAATTCAAAATATTTTTTTCTATTCAAGATTGCTATTAGCAGGAAAGGGCTAGCCAAACCTATCTTATAAATTAAACCAGGTTAATGAAAAGTAGGGCTCTCTTTTAACCGCTCAGGCATCATATCCCCTTTTGTTGATTAAACGACAATATCACTACAATAAAACACAAGTTCTTTCAAATGTTGAGTGGAATTTATTCTGATCAAAGAATTGAATTGCATTGCATATCTAGTTACACAGCATGAATAGATACAGGAAGTTTGACTTAACCCTTGAAACGTATCATTCTAGAAAGAGGACCAGCTACCTCACCTCAAATTCTAGACCTAAAGCCATTGCATAATCTTGATACTTGGCTTATCAGCGTGAGGGTGAAAAGGATTTATCTCAAAGAAAAGAGACTATTTTAATCCATAATGAATAGTGCCACATTCCTATGAGCAGCCACAGAAGCAACACCAACCGGACCAAAGTGGGATTGTGTCTGGGTTTTTTTCTGCATCAATGGCAATTCTCTCCTTTAACGGCTCCAACCTAGTTTGTGGTTGGTAATATGGGTTGGTGTTCACGTCCATGGCCATCCCATAGGATGCCTTGGCCACCACATTACATTAAGGATGTTGGTTTGTGAATCTTTTTTAGTCACCGCGATAGACTTCTCTTCTATCAATGTGTTAGTCCTAAAGAAGCAGTGTGGAGAGCTGGTTTGGGGAGGAAGAGCAACATTTCTAGGGCATAATGATCCCACAAATCTTCCTGGCTTTGTTGTACAGAAAAACAAAAAAAGAAAATATGATGTTTAGTCAGCTATACAGAATCTAGGTCGGGGAAACCAAAAAAAAAACCTAGGAAGCAGAATAAAAAGTCTAGAAAGACATCTGGTAAATGTTGAAGTTTTGATTTTGTGTTTGTTGTTGATTTTTGCAGGTTGTGTTTACTTGATTTTGAGGAGCAGAAGAAGATATTTTGAGAAAATTGAGAGAAGAGATAGTTGCAGAAGAAGGTAATTCATTTCTTCTATTTCTTGCATTCTAATTGTTTGATGTTATGTCTCTTATATACCTGGAGGCAGAGCGCACACTTTATGCATGCTTACAATAGGAGAACACAAACCTTATGCATGCTTACTTGTTAGTTAGTTGTACAATAACAGAAAAACTAACTATTACATCATCAACTACACTAACTATTTCAAGCTTTACATCATTAATTGTTGTTGCTTCTTCATATCATCAACTGTCAAGCATCTTCATTCTTCTGCAATTGTTGTTGTTGATCCAGCTTAGCAACTTAACTTCCAATAGACTCTCTTAACTTACTGACTGGTTTAACCCCAAGATTCAATCTTAATTGATTGAATCTATCTTTAGGCAAGGCTTTAGTAAATATGTCTGAGAGTTGGTCTTCCCCCCTGCAAAATTGCATGTTAATCAATCCTTCTTTGAAGGATTCTCTAATGAAATGATACCTCCTGTGTATGTGCCTTGTTTTCTGATGGAAAATAGGATTTTTAGCCATTGATATTGCTGACATGTTGTCACAATACAATGGAGTTGCCTTGATACACAATACAATGGCTTGTGATGTGGCTTCAGAAGCTGAGACATACTCAACTTCTGCTGTTGACAGAGCCACCATGCTTTGTTTTACAAAAGCCTAAGAGAAAACAACACCTCCAAAACTAAAAGCATAGCCAGAGGTGCTCCTGCTATCATCCTCACTCCCCATTCAGCATCACAATAACCAATTAGAGTAGTAGATCTGTCCCTTGTATACTCAATCCCATAGTCTAAGGTACCTTGAATATACCTTAATACCCTTCTAGCAATTCCCATATGCTTCTTTGTAGGACAACTCATGAACCTTGACACTAAGCTTGCTAAATACATCAAGTTTGGCCTTGTTGCCGTCAAATACAACAAGCTTCCCACTATCCTTCTATATAAACCTTCATCTGAAGGTTCACTGCCATCCACCTTCTTCAACTTTTCATCCACGGTTAGAGGAGTGGCAACTGGATTGTAGTCCTCAAGACCAAACTTAGTAAGTAGGGACTTAGCATACTTACTTTGGTGAATAAAAATTCCTTGTCTGGTCTGCAACACACCAATCCCTAGAAAATGATGGAGAAGTCCTAGGTGTGACATTTCATATCTCTGCATCATCTCCCTTTTAAACTCAGTTATCATCTTTTCACTATTGCCAGTATACACTATATCATCAACATATATCGATATAATGATCTGGCCTCCTTCACTGTCACTTCTGGTACTGACACAAAACATCTGAAATTCTTGAGAGGTAAACTCTCCACCCCTGTCACTTCTTAATTTCTTAAGTTTATGTCCACTTTGTAGTTCAACAAGCAATTTAAACTTCTTGAATACATGTAATGCATCAGATTTATTTCGAAGAAAATATATCCAACACATTCTTGAAAAATCATCAATGAATTTGATGAAATACCTATTTCCTCCAACTGATTTTATTTGCATTGGTCTATATAGGTCTGTATGCACCAACTCTAGTGGATGCTTGGCTCTCCATGCTCCTTCTTTGTCAAAAGATTCTCTTTGCAGCTTGCCCTTAACACAACCTTCACAAACTTCCTTCACTTTTGTAAGTCTAGGTAATCCTGTGACCATTTCTAGTTGTTGCATTTTCTTCATACTAATAGAATTCAAATGGCCAAACCTTTTATGCCATGTCCAGAAATCCTCAATTACTGATGCTCTCATGGCTGCAGGTGCCATGGACTCCAAAGATAGAGGAAAACATCTATTTCCTCTCATAATGACTCCTGCTATAATATTTGTAAGTGTCTCATCATCAAAAAATTATAGCTTTGTTAACTCCAAACAGTATGTAATACCCATACTCCATCATTTGACCAACACTTAGTAAATTTTCATCTAGGCCTGGCACTAGTAGCACTTCCTCTATGTGTTTGATTCCATGCTTTGTCTCTACCACCAATGTGCCTTTGCCAGTAGCCTGTACGAGATCCCCTGATCCCATCTTCACCTTGCAGGTAATGTTCCTGTCAATGTTGATCAAAATTGACTCTTGTGAGGTCATGTGGTTGCTGCAAGCACTGTCCACAAACCACACATTTTCATCCTTTACACTGGCAGCATGGCAAGCATAAAACATTGTGCTTGTACATGCATCTTCCTCCTTTGCACAATTAGCTATTTGCTTGTAATTGTTGCAGTCTTTTGTGGTATGGCCAAAAAAACTACATCTTCCACACTTTGGTTTTCCTTTATACCTGCAAACACCATAGTGAAATTTCTGGCATGTACTGCATTATGGTTTAGCATTCGGTTGATTTTTGTTCATATTTCTATACTGTGAATTGAAGGAATTTCCATAACTAGTCCCAACCTTTTGATTCCACTTTGTAGGATGATTATTACTCACATTCCTTCCTTGATTCCAGCTTGAGTGGCTTTGATCTCGTCTTTTCCACTTTGGATTGAATTTTCCATGTGAAGACCTGTTTGCAGCAGCATGTCCAGGGTTATAGCCAACCTTGAGGCTGCTGAATGTCTTCTCTGTTCTAGTAATCCTGTCTCTCTCATGATGCAAGTCCTCTCTTCGGTCAAAAACCTTGACTGAGGCTATTACCTCTTCAACCTTCAGCACCTCAAGATCCCTAGTTTCTTCAATGATTGAAACTATGGATCTGTATCTTCTATTCAAGCTCATTAGAAGCTTCTGCACAGTTCTGACCTCAGGTACTTCTTCTCCTAGTGATTTCAGGCTATTTATTGTTTCGAAAAACTTAGAAAGATAATGTTCTAAGTCTTCTCCTTCTGACATTCTTAAGTATTCAAATTCTGCCCTTACTGCTTGTAGTTTTACAGCCCTCACTTTCTTATCTCCTCTATACTCTCTTTTCAACACATTCCATGCACCTTTTGCTATTTTTTCATTTCTGATTCTCGGAAAAAGGTCATCTAACAATGCTCCTTGAAGAATGCTCAATGCCTTGGCATTTTTTATCCTATTTTCTTTGGACACAACAGCCTCTCCAAGTTCAACCTTTTTTCCTTTGGAACTACCAGCCTACTCAGATTCAGATTCATCTCCTTCTTTCTTTGATTCATCTGTCATTAAAAGGTCTGTTTGTATGAGGATTGTCTCCATTTTTACTAACCAAAAGTCATAATTTTCACCATTAAATTATGGTGTTCGAAGATCTCCACTTGTTACCATTTTTCCTTCCATTCAATCACAGTTTGTATGAATCAAGGTTTGCTTTTTGTCCCTTCCTTGTTGATCAAGCTTGCTCTGATACCATGTTGAAGTTTTGATTTTGTGTTTGTTGTTGATTTTTGTAGGTTGTGTTTACTGGATTTTGAGGAGTAGAGGAAGATATTTCAGAAAATTGAGAGAAGAGATAGTTGCAGAAGAATGTAATTCGTTTCTTATATTTCTTGTATTATAATTGTTTGATATCATGCCTCTTATATACCTTGAGGCAGAGACACACTTTATGCATGCTTACAATAGGAGAACACACACCTTATGCATGCTTACTTGTTAGTTAGTTGTACAATAACAGAAACACTAACTATTACATCATCAACTACACTAACTATTACATGCTTTACATCATTAACTGTTGCTGCTTCTTCATATCATCAACTGTCAAGCATCTTCATTCTTCTGCAATTGTTGTTGTTGATCCAGCTCAGCAACTAGACTTCCAACATTCATAAAAAAAATTCAAGTCTCATGGACAAAAAAGTTAACAAGCTCAGCCATAAGTCAGTAGGCTAGATTTAGGGGGGGTCTCTTTACAAAAAGCAAGCAAAATAAGCATAGGTTGTACCTGATGGCATTCGAGGTAGGGCCTTGCGACCTTTGCTATACTCTTAAGTTTTTAGAAGCATCTTCTGTAACTTGCCTGTTGTCAAATGAGGTTGAATTTGAATGCATATTAGGTGGGATTGTGTTTGAGTGAACAGTAGACCTGTGAACAAAAATAAAGGTTAAAAGGAACAAATGCAGAAATGATATTTATAGTGGTAGCTCACAAGAATTCCTGATAAAATACTACTATAACCCTTAAAACAAATAAATCTGTTAGGAAACATGTTCAGGACTGCTAATGTGGAATGAGTAAACATTGTGAAGTGATTTGAATTTGTCAATTTCTTAGTTTTTGCTGCTATTTTATAGCTTTTGTTATTTATTTTATTATCAATTATGGCATGATCTTAGGGGCATGATTTTAGTAGGTTGTTATTTATTCAATCTATAAATTGTAATGTTAAAGATAATAAAGTGTATTCAAGTCCTTAATTTCAAACATTATTCTCAACCTCAATTGTCGGACGCATTATTTTGTTTTTCTTCATCTAAAACTTCAATAACAGCTACAATTGGTATCAAAGCTCTCTGGTTTAAAGAGATCTGTGATGAAATCCATGGAAATAGAAGTCAACTTGTCATCAATTGCTCCACTAGTGTTCAATGGAGACAATTACTGGGCAGTATGGATGGAGACATACTTAGAGGCTTTGGATATGTGGGAAGCAGTGGAAGAAGATTATGAAATCCCTGTACTTCAAAATAATCCCACCATGGCACAGGTCAAAACTCACAATGAGAAGAAGATGAAAAAAAATCAAAGGCAATGGCCTGCTTATTTGTTGTAGTATCATCTACCATTTTCTCTCAAATCATGTCTCTAAAAACAACAAAGGAGATATGGGATTATCTCAAGATTGAATATGAAAGGGATGAAAGGATTCAAGGGATGCAAGTGCTAAACTTTGTGTGTGACTTTGAATTGCAAAGGTTGAAGAAGACTGAATCCATTAAAGAATATTCTGATAGGCTGCTTAATATTGCTAGCTGAATCAGATTACTTGGCTCGTCCCTTCCAGAATCAAGAATTGTTCAAAAAATTCTTGTAACAAGTTCTAAAACATTTGAGGCTACAATTACATCCTTAGACAACACTAAGGATATGTCAAAAATTACTTCGAGAGAAATGCTAAATACACTACAAGCCTAGGAACACAGAAGGGTTATGAGACAAGAAGATGACTTTGAAGGAGCCCTATTCGTCAAACATAGAAAAAATGGAAAGAATTACAAGAAGAATAAGGGAAGCAATCAAGAAGGGTCATCAGGAGATTCCAAGAGTTACAACAGGAGTAATATTGGAAACAAGAAAGGACTTTATCCTCCATGCCAGCATTGTAAAACGAGATCTCATCCACATGTGAAATGCTAGAGAAGACAAGAAGCTAAGTGCAACAAATGCAATCAATCAAATAGGGCACAAAGTTGTTATCTGTAGAAACAAAATCCAATAGCATGGTGAAGAGGGCACAAATTTTTGATCAAGAATATGAAGATCAACTGTTTGTGGCTACCTGCATCTCTGGTAGTGATTCAAGTGAGAGCTGGCTTCTTGACAGTGGTTATACTAACCACATGACACATGCAAAGATTTGTTCAAGGAATTAATAAGTACGAACACTTCAAAAGTTTGAATTTAAAATGGAGGAGCTAGTTGCAAATGGGAAGGGAACAGTTGCAATCTTGACTTGTTCAGGTACAAAGTTCATCTTTGATGTGCTGTATGTTCCTGACATTACTCAAAATTTGTTTTGTGTTAGCCAACTAGCTCAAAAAGGTTATAAAGTGGTGTTCAAAAACAAAGTTGCTTGATTAAAGATGCAAATGGCCATGATATTTTCAAGGTAAATGTGAAAGGGAAAAGGTTTGCCTGAAATCCATTGGAGGAGGAGCATACTGTTTTCCCAATCAAATAAAATATAACTGATGTTTTCGCACAAGAGGCTAGGGCATTATCATCATAAAGGGTTGTTGCTGGTCAAATCCAAGATGATGGCTAAGGATTTTCCAGAACTTGATGATCATATGTCCAGCTACAAGACATGTCATTCTGGAAAGCAAAGTTGGAAACCTTTTCAAAAGGTCACATGGAAAGCAACAAGGAAGTTGCAATTAATTCATACAGATATTGGAGGACCACAAAGGACACCTTCTCTAAATGATAGTCTTTATTATGATGTATTCATCGATGATTACAACTGTATGTGTTGGATTTTCTTCTTGAAGCACAAGTTAGAGGTAGCTCAAGTATTCTAGAATTTTAAAGGAGAATTGAAAGTGAGAGTGGCTGCAAAATTCAAGCCCTCAGATCAGACAATTGCAAGGAATACACCTCTAACACCATTAAGAAGTTTTGTAAGGAGGCACACATTCATCATCAGTTTACAACTCCATACACTCCACAACATAATGGAGTTAGTGAGAGATGAAACAAGTTCATCTTGGAGATGACAAGATGCTGGTTATATGAGAAGAATCTACCAAAGAAATTTTGGGCAGAAGCATCAAACACTGTTGTCTTTTTGCAAAACAGACTTCCAATAGGAGCCTCGAAGGATCAAACACCCTTTGAGGCATCGTATGGTTATAAACCAGCTTTGAATTTTTTTAAGATATTTGGATTTGTGTGTTTCACCCTTGTTCCACGGATTAAAAGAGACAAACTTGACAAAAGAGCACTTCCTGGCATCTTCATTGGCTATAGTTTGGTTGCAAAAGCTTATAAAATTTTCTAGCCATAAACTGGAAAAAATGTTATAGGCAGGGATTTGCATGTCATGGAAGATGAATAATGGGACTAGAATGATGCAAAGAAAAGCAATCCAACCTCATTTGATCCAAAAATCAGCCTTCTAACTTCAGACACAGAAGGCCAATGCATAGAAGACTGACAAAATGACATGGAAGACAACACTCTTGTTAGAGGCAAAATATCACTTTTTGATGTTTATCAAAGATGAAATATTGCCTTATGTGAACCTGCAAATTTTGAAGGAGCCCATTGAATCAAAATTGGATTGTTATAATGGAGGAGCTATTCATGATTAAAAGAAACAAAATATGGGAGTTGGTTGATTGACCTCAAAACAGAAAGGTGATTGGAGTCAAATTGGTGTACATAACAAAGTTTAATGTTGCTGGCTCAATCAATAAGCATAAGGCCATGCTTGTGGTCAAGGGTTATGATCAAATATTTGGTATAGACTACTCAGACACCTTCAGACCAATACCTAGACTTGATACTATTAGGCACTACTTGCCATTGCAGCACAAAAGAATTGGAAGGTGTATCAACTAGATGTCAAGGCATCATTCTTAAATGATGTTTTGCAGGAGGAGATTTATATAAAACAACCGAAAGGATATGCAAATAAAGAAGAAGAAGACAAAGTCTATCTTCTTAAGAAGGCCCTATATGGATTGAAGCAAGCTCTAAGAGCTTGGTACAACAAAATTGATGAACATTTGCAGAACCTAGGGTTTGCTAAAAGCATCTCTAATTCAACACTAAACGTCAAACAAAATGGAGATGACATTCTGATCATCTCACTGTATGTTGATGATTTGCTTGTGACAGGAAATAACACCAATCATGTGGATAAATTCAAACTAGAGATGAGATGATGGATGTTTTTGAGATTACAAATCTCAGCTTGATGACATTCTTTCTTGGAATGGAAGTTAGCAGGCAGAAGATGAAGTCTTCTTTTGTTAGAAGAAATATGCCAAAGAAATTCTTAAGAAGTGATCAAGTATGTCAAAGGAACATGCAATTTTGGCATCAAATATACAAGAAGCAAGGAATTCAAGGTGGCAGAGTACTCAAATAGTGAATGGGGAGGTTCTATTGATGATTTGAAGATCACCTCTAGCTATTGTTTCTCTTTAGGTTCTAGTTTTTTTCATGGAACTAAAAAAGACAAGAAACTGCAGCTCAATCCACTACTGAAGCCGAGTTTGTTGCTGCAACAGGTGCTGTTAATCAAGCTTTGTGGCTGAGGAAGATTCTAATTGATCTTAACTTAGAATAGAAAGAAAGCCTAGAAATTCTAGTTGACAACCAAGTTGTTATTTCTATCTCTCATAATCCAGTATTTCATAGGAAAACTAAGCACTTTAACGTTAAATTATTCTTCTTAAGGGAAGTTCAAAAAGATGGAGTTATTAATCTTGTCTACTACAAAACAGAAGAACAAGTGGCAGAAATTTTCACCAAATCACTACTTTCTAGCAAGTTCGAATTTCTAAGACAAATCTTGGAGTTTGTAGAGCCTTCTTATCAAGCTTGTCCTTTTTGATCTATAGAACATGAACAAATAAAATATAGTTAAAGATCTTAAGAAAACTTAGTGAATGTTTGTAATTATACCACACTTCAAAAGGTGTCTTTCCTTCAAGCAATTTTGTTAAAAGTCGGTTTTGAAGAAAAACAGTTGTGTTGGCTGCTTCTGCCTAAAATGTCTTTGACAAGTTCTTTTCATGTAGCATGCATCTAACCATCTCTACAATGTTTCTATTTCTCCTCTCACTAACTCCATTATGTTCTCGAGTGTAAAGAGTAGTGAATTGTTGTTCAATGCTAGCTTCCTGACAGTAAAGATTGAATTCTGATGAAGTATATTCCTTACCATTGTCTGATCGAATGGCTTGAATCCTGTTGTTGCTATTATTATCCACATTCTTCTTGAATCTCCAAAAAATCCTAGCTACTTCTAACTTGTATTTCATAAACATGATCCAAAACATTCTAGTAAAGTCATCAATAAAAAGTATGTAATATTGACTACTTTTATTGGTGTTGTAAGAGGACCAACAACATCAGTATGAATCAACTGAAGTTTCTATGTATACTTCCATGTTGATTTTGGAAATGGTTTCCTGTTGTGGTTACCAAATTGGCAGCTATTGCAATTTGATAAAAAGATTAGTGAATAAAGGCACTCCTCTTACAACATCATGCTTCTTCATATTGATCATTTGTTGTTGATGATAGTGACCTAGTCTCGTATGCCACAATTCCATGTCATTCAGCTTTGTTGGAAAGGTTGTGTACTCCTCCTTAAATGGTAAAAATTAAAAGCTTTTGCCTCTCATCTTGGCTTGCAATATTTTTTGTCTAGTAGCATCAAAGATATAGCAGGTTTGATTTTTGAAAACCACTTTCATGCCTTTCTCTATTAATTACCCAACAATCAATAGTTTTTAATCTATATCAAGTATGTATAAAACATCATAAATAGTTTTTGTACTAGAGTGTGTGGTGATGGAAATCGTTCCTTTTCCTTTTGCTGCTATAAAATCACCATTTCCAACTCTACCTTTACAACTTCAATAGATTGCAAAGTTCTGAAGAGACTTTTATCAAAAGTCATGAGATTTGTGCATCCACTATCAATTAGATAGTAATTTGAGGAGGTCTGGACTAAAAAACACGTAGCTACAAACATTTGATCTTGATCAACTTGTTTAGCTACCTGAGCATCTTCATCTTATTTCTGGAATTTTGTTCTGGAGGTGATTGCTTCATGTCCCATTTGATGGTATTTGTTACACTTTGCATCACGTCTTTTCCAGCATTGAATGGTGGATGACCTATCTTGTTGCAGTGTGACATGATGGAAAGTTTCTCTTAAGATATTTTCCTTTGTTCTAAAGTTGACTGATAGAAGTATTACTACTGTTTGAAGTCTGATTTTTTTTTTTAAGAATTTCTTCTTGTCAAAATTAGAATACTTTCCTTGTAAAACTCCTTCTATAACACGATCTTGCCTAATAAGTCTCTATTGCTCTTGAGACTGTAAGGCATTTATCAATTCTGCCAAGTTGATCTTGGATAAATCCTTTGTGCTATCCAAGGCGATTATATATGCTTCATATCTTTCAGAGACAGTTACGAGAATTTTCTCTATAATTGTGCAATTAGAGAAATCTATGTCAAGTAACCTTACCTTGTTAACAATTCCAAGCAATTTGTCCGAGTACTCTTTGGTGGTCTTAGAATCCTTCATTATTTGTAGTTCAAACTCTCTTATCAGGTTAAGACTTAGCATTCCATGAATCCTTTCATCTCTTGAATACTTCTCCTTCAGATAATCCCAGACATCTTTGGCAGATTTTAGGGACATGATCCTTGTGAGATTGTTGTTGAAACAGCAGCAAATAGGCATGCCTTTGCTTTTGATTTATTGTTTTTTCTCTTCTTATGACTCTTGATCTAAGTCATGGTTAGATTATTTGGTAGTGGTGGAACTTTGTAATTCTCTTCAACAGCTTCCCAAAGATCTAAAGCTTCCAAATAGGTTTCCATTCTTACTGCCCAATGTCGATAATTTTCTCTATTAAAGATTGGAGAAGAAATATGAGAGAAACTTGTTTCAGCATCCATCACAGGTCCTTCAAGAAATTAGCTCTGATACCAATTGTAAGTGTTTTAAGTGTTGGTTTAAAAAATGAAGACAATTGCCAGATTTTGATTTCAACAATAATTGTTTTTACTATTTCATTGAATTGAAAAATTGAAGAAAATCGATTACTTATTCACTACAATCTTTATACTTATTTAAGGATTAATCAAACTGAAAAATGTTAAAATCATGCCATGATCTGTTAACAAACTAACAGATCAACAAATTCCTAAAGATTAGGACAATTCCTTATTATTGTAGAAAAAATAGCAACTGGAAAAACAAAGTCTTTGACCCAACAACAACAACTTGAAGCAAACTTCAACAATCTTCATTAATACACACTAACAACCAATTGTACTATATATTATGTTGCTTCATATCCAACAAAAGCTTATTGTAAAACAGGGAATTACCATACTTATATTAAATATGTTCACATGATAACTATAACATTATTCAATAAAAGAAATAACCTTACGGTTGACAAAAATAATGTACTACTATACAACAATACTTGTTACAGGTTTAGGAATCAAGCACCAGAAATTTACATGTCTTATACCAAAATGCTAGTGCATTGTAGCCTATATCACGCTCCAACTAGGTTGGCTGTGGAAAAGAATGACCACACACAATAATAATAGCCATACCTTTGAGAAGAAAGATCCACACAACTCTAGATTTAACTAGGTACGGTAGAAACTCTGTCACGGAAGGAGATTTATCTTGAACCTTTGATAAGATACAAAGATAGAAACAAGACAATATAGCAGCTTACCATGGGTAGGGTATACTAAGAGTAATATTTCTCATCCTTACATAGCTAATTCATTTACCTAGAATCTAACAAACCATAGGTTTCCTAGTGATCATGATACTTGATGGTGACTCAAATTATAATTTTATGATTAATTTCAACAACTCTTTTAATCTTGGCGGCAACTCTACCATTCAGTGTTATGCATGTCAAAGAGTATGTTTGTTTCATTATTCCTAAAACATATTTCGGATCAACTCTACTTTGAGATCTACTTATTTCAAAGTTGTATAGAATTAGTATTACACCCACATCCCTCAGTGGTGATTTCCTATAATTAGTAAACTAGTCTTTGAACTATTTTCAACTTTTTTTATAACTAAAGACCTTCATTAGTAAAACATGGATTGATATATTTTTGGTATTTTTTTTTAATTGCAAGTCTGCTAGATTACACTGAAAACTACAAGCCTACTAATTATCGCTTATAAATTATCATCCTACAAGTTGTTTGCCTACAAGTTATATGCCTACTAATTGATGCCTGAGAGATTACAAGTCTGTTGATAAACCAGTTTTGAAGATCCTAAAAACTCAGTTCAATTATACAGCAGCTATTGTTGATTTTTGTTGAGTTGTTTTTATTGACTATGATTTTCCTTGCATCCTTCTTTAAATATGAAAGTTGAGGATAACTTATAATAACTACTCACTCACCATATTCCATTCAAAGTAGTTTTTAATGATTATCCACTCACCATATTCCACTCAAGATAATTTATAATAACTACCTAGACATCCTAATTATTTCTTATTTCTTTCTTTGTTCTAAGGATCTTATATCATATATACTTGAAATATATCTCTCTTTCATCACTTATATTTAAGTTAGGATATTAGTGTCTCCAATCAAGTTTAACATCTTAACCATTTGCATGTAAGAGTTATTTTATTGTGTTATTTTCTTGGTTACGAGCTATTTTCTCAACCATGTTTTCTTGCTTTGCTTTTCATTTTCAAATTTATTTAGAAAAGTTGAACTTCACCTAAAAAGAATTGTTGGTCATCAGTTAAATGCAAAGGGGCGGGTTCCAAATAGATGACTATTTCTTACTTAAAAGATTATTGGAGAAATGATTCTAAATTTGATGAGATAGAAGAATAATAAGTGTAACTTCTATATATTTTTGTCTAATATTAAAATAATTTCAAACCACCAATTATTTTCTATTATATTTTATAGCTTATACGGACACAACACGAAAAAAAAACAAAACAAAACATGCAGAGCACATAACTTGTTAAAATCATGGGTAGAAATGTAGGTTGATATGATGGTGAACTCAATCAAATTAATTATCTATGGACTATGGTACAAATTTATTTTAAAAAAGTAATAATAGTTTGACCAACCAATTCGGGGTTGAGTATCCTTTATTTTATTTACTAATTATGTGAAAAAGTCAAACTGTCATTAAATATTGCTCAAATTTTATGTTTAGAAGATTTTCTTCATAAAAATGGTAGATTATTATTTTAAATAGTTGAAGCAAAATAGCCCTTTTCGACATGATGTATCAAATATAAAAATAAATTTGGCAATGTTTTCATCAATCAAGATGACAATTGTCACGGGATCAAAATTTTCGCTTAAATCAGCCCCATACAGCAGCCCAACCCCCTACTACACTTGACCTTTCGTCACTCGTTCAGTCATGTTTGCCTACAACTAAATGTACCCCACATCGAAGAGGTTTTAAAAACACTCACAAGTTATAAGCTAGCAAAACACAAAAGTTAAATGGAATGCAAAGTAAGTGTACAACATAACATGAAAACACTCAACATTTATTAATCTCATAAATAAAAGAATTATACCATATACAAGTGTGTGTGATCTACATAAAGATTGCATGATACATAGCCAAGGCTTTCCATCCTATTTATAGACAAACATAAGTAAGTTATAAGGAAAACCATCATCCCTATTTTGTACAACATTATGGGGTACTTTCTCACTCATGTTCTCCATGCAATTAGTGACTTTTGTTCCAACAATTAAGGGATAGTTTCTCCCCCATGTCCTTGTGATCTTAGTGGTTTGTAGAGCAATCCCAACTATGCCCCATGCTCTAGCCACCTATCCCCCACAATCTGTTTGTCTAACTATCAACACCCAATTGCCAGTTTTGGATGTGTTTGTTACCACCTTGGAACATTACTTGTTCATGCCCCATGTTCGTGCAAATCACCTCCCATGACTTGTATGAACCAATGTGTGCTGCCAAACTCACTAGCACTGCTTTCGCTACTGAATTCAACTAACACTGTCTTAGTTTCCAGATCAGCTGACACTGTGTTTGTTGAATTTAGTTGCAGTGTGACATTGCCTCATGACTGTCACTACCTATTATGTCCTTGACATAACATTTCTCATCAGCATAAATATGGCTTACTCAACACTGTTACAAACCTATCATACCAAAAGAAATCGACACCCTCATCAAAATAAGCCTAAAGTATCCTCATGCCAAGTCTGTCCACTGTCACGTATATGTACCCCCTTGCACATCTGAGCCTCTTGGTTCAACCCCCATTCATCCAGAATCTAATCCATTGATCTTGTCATGTCTAACTAACACTCACATCGTCAATTTGCTTTTGAATCGCCAAGGTTGTGATCTATTCTTATAGTGTGCAACACTGCCACAAATTGTCATGTCTTCAAAATATTGTATGTAACTCCCAAGTCACACACAACAATATTCCTATTTTTTTGGTAATCCTGCATGCCAAATACTCCACTCACAAGCCTCTTTCGCATGAATGTTTAACATCCCTCCACATATTTCAAAACACAACCACATAGAACCTGTATTGATAATTTAAATGTGTCCTTATAAATCCATCAAACTCACCCAATTGTTCCATATGTAACCTTTTTCACATGTTTCGCCAATCAAAATTCCTAACATGCTTTCCCAACAAAGGCTACTATCTACTCATATACCTTGTATCATCCAAGGTACAAAACAAACCCCATACTACCTCTCTACTAAGACAATGCACCAAACCATTCTCGTCAATGTTTTGGCTCCACAACTGAACCCCCAATTCGGTTGTTGAATTCCTATCACTAAAAATCTAAATTCAATGACATGACAGAAAGTCCAGCCTGCCTCATTCAGGTGGTCGGGCCAGACACAAAGTCCAGCCCGACCACCCCATTGTTCACCATGTGAATAGGGGACGAAGAAGACATTGAACAGCAGGGGTGGTTTTTCGAGGGTGATGAAAAGCGTACCTGTTAGTACCATTGGGTAGAGGTGGCCGAGGTGGTTCTTCTTATGATAGTGGCGTTAGAAATGGTGGCCTGTGGGAGCCGAAAGAGGCGTCGAAAGTTGACGGGCTCACGTAGCTACCACTGCTACCTTGCCAGATAGCGTAGCTAGGTTGCTAGTGTGGAGGGGAAGTTGTCGGAGATGATGAGGGTGGTGTTAGGTGGTTGGCCGGCTGCTACTAGTAGTGAGAGAAAGCTATCGACTAGGGCTGGATTTTAGAGAGAGAGAGAGTTGTCAACCTTAAGAGAGAGAGAGACGACTGGTGCCGAGGAAGTTAAAGGATGGTGATGTAATTTTTACATGATGTCTTCTTCTTCTTCACATGTTTGTACTTATTTTTTCTGCAAAATTCTCTGTTTTTCTCTTTAAATTTTCCTTCTCTCTACGTAATTTTCCCCGTTTCTCCCTCTGTGCATGGTTTATTTCTTGCTATTTATAGACATAACTTGCATGCATCAGTGGGTCTACAGTAGTGTGCCTACAACAACGGCGTGGTGGCTTGTCAGAAATGGCGTGCCTACAGTGGTGGCTTGTCAGTGGTGGTGCAGGTGGCCTGTTTGTAGGCAGTGTAGGTCTTTGCATATGGCAGACTATAGTGGTGGAATTGCAATTAGATCCCTCAATTTGTAATTGTTCTGATTGCACTCCCATTTACTTTAAATTTTTAAATTTGTGCAATTGTATCCTTGCAAATAACTTCAATATTAGCCTTAATTTTGCGCGCCTTTTTTTTTTTTGGGTGTTGGTTTTCGATTTGTGTGATTTGACCCAGAATTGACCATTAAACTCTCAATTTCTTCAATTTCGCCCTTGACTTCACATAATTGGATTGGAAAAATTCATTTCGGTCTCCGAAAATTCCAATCTTTTCAATTGAACCCAAATTAAGCCCAAGAACATGATTTTTCATCGATTAAGCCCTTAATTAAATTAATTTGACTAATTTAAAGTATAATTAAGTCTATGCACTTAATTAAGCCCTTCGATTGGACCCTAAATTAATTCCCAAACATAATTATAGATTATATAAGCTCGAGAAATAAGCTATTTTTTAAGAAAAATATGCATGGAAAAACTTTGGAATTCAATCATATGCACGAAAAGCACATTTTTTTGTTTGTTTTTTTAATGCGATTTTTTTATATTATTTTTAAGAAAAATAAAAATATTGGTCTGACCCAACTAAATGGGCTGACACTTGGGCTTGACTCGACCCGACCAACTAGGTCGGGCTGAAAATAGGTCCAACCCAAAAAAATCAAAACTGAAAAAGGAAAAAAAAAACAAAAGTGCTGCAATTTTCATGTGTTATGTGAACAGTAATAGGGTGGTCGGCCGATGGCGACGAGAGGCTTACTTGCCACTTCTGCCGGGTAGAGGAGGCTTAGGTGGTTCTTTTTATGGTGGTGGCATCGAAATTGGTCGTTTGTGGTGGATGGGAGGAGCACCAGAAGCGACTAGTAGTTTTTAAGAAGGGTTTGCCGTTGCGTTGCCGGTGTTATAGAAGAAGACTGGACTTGTACAAGTGTTGTGGGTGAAGAGGAGAGGTTGACAATTCCAGAGGGAAGGCTGCTGATGTTCACCGAGAAGTGTTGTTGCTAGAGGAGAGAGAGAGCTGACTTTCATTGGTTTTTGAGAGGGAGAGAGCTGCTGCTGAACTGTGGTATAGAAAGGGCTACCAACGTGGTTTTTGTCGGCGTCGAGGAAGAGGAAAAATGGAGGTGGCTATGGTGACTATGGGAGAGTTGCAGTTGTTATAGTGCAATTTTATATTGTGCTAATCTCCCTCGTGTTCTGTAAATTTGCTCCTCCTGTGTTATCGTCTATACATGCTATTTATAGGCAAAGGAGGCAACCGTTCGGCTGCCCATTGCATGCTGCGATGGGTTGCCTCATAGTCACAGGTAGTAGCGTGCCTGCACTATTCAGGTGACTGGATAGTGAAGTCACATCTGTAGGATTTGGAGGATTTGGGAGAAGGTGCAAATACACAAATACACTTTGGTCCCTCAATTTGTAATTGTTCTAATTGCACCCCTAATTAAATTTAAACTTTTAATTTTGTGTAATTGTATCCCCGTCAGAATTTCAACATCAACCTTCGCTTTGCGCGCCTTTTTATTTTTGTCCTTGGTTTCATATTTATGTGATTTGACCCTTAATTGACCATTAAACTCTCAATTTGTCCCCTGACTTTGCGTAATTTGCTTGGAAAAATTAAATTTGGTCTCCACAATTCCAATATTCTTAATTTAGCATGGATTAAGTTTAAGAACTTCATTTTTCATTGATTAAGCCCTTAATAAAATTAATTTGACCAATTTAAAGTATTATTAAGTCATTACACATAATTAAATCCTTGAATTAGACCCTAAATTAGCTCTTAAACATAATTATACTTTAAAAATTGGCCTACAAAAAATATAATTATGTCTTTCAACTTAATTCTTTTGCAGATTTATCCAACAATAAATTATTTTAGCTTCAATTTGTATTTCCTTCTTTTTGGGAAGAAAAGAGGTACAATCATGCTCTCAAAAACATCTAAATTTTTCACTTTGAGTTTTTCTACCAACCCTTTTTATTTTATTTTTGTTATTTTTGTTTTATTTTGGATAGATTTTGGTGAATATCCCATAAATGGGTTATGACAGTCAATGTGCCTAGAATTCTCAAACATTGTTTTTCTTCATCTTGGCTCATATGTTCGCCAAGATGCACAACATGTTTTGCTTCCATCACCATAATTTGTCTCCTCATCAAATATTACAAAATAACCCCACATTCTACTGCCCAAAAGCAGTAAGGCCAATCAAAATCCCTACCGATATGCTAACCCACGAAGACTAAAATTCAATTCATCTTAGTCATTAAGCATATGCATGGGACTTGCGTATGTTGTATCCTTAACACCTTTCCACCAAGATACTATTGAGTTATGCCCTCTTTGAGCACTCTCTTGTGAAGTGATTCCCCTCATAAATGAAGCAGCGTACATTTCGCTTAAACTCTTTTCTTTGGCCTTCTATTCTAACCTTCTGTTGCCAGCAACATTGTTGGATTCTCCCCCACCAAATTTCTTCTTCTTCATCATCTCATCCTTGTCTTTGATCTTGAATGAGATTTCAGATGCCCCATTATACCCCTTACTAGCCACTGCATCAAAAAATAACCAGTCCATTGGCAGTTGTGATAGCAGACGACAAGAAACAAACCTTCTGCCTCCTCAACTCCAATTACGCCCATGGCTGGAGTCCTGATATAAAATTAAACAATTTGTCCTCCTTTAACATATTCTCGATGTCGAGTATTACAAAAATAAAAGATCTGACATACTCACGGATCATCTTGTCATGTTTGAATTGTCTCAATTCCTCCCACACAATCAAGGATGTGTTGTTCGATAAGAATTGTTCCTTCAACTCTTACTTCAGATGTTCCCATTTCTCAATCTTTGGACGTTCAACATTCAAATCTTATGTAGTTCTCGTCCTCCACCAAAGTTTAGCATCACCTATGACATACATGTTGCGATATCGCGGTTACAAAAATTAATTATCCTAGCTTAAAACAAATCAACAAGATAGTATAGAATAAGCAAAGGGTCGATCCCATGAGGACAATTTAGTTCAGATTTTCATGCTATATGTTATGCAATTGGGGGGGTTGGAAATTGTCTAGGCTAGGCTAAAACAAACTAAGTAAAAATTATATAAAACTGAAATTTATCAATAAAGCAAACCTTGGTCGCAAATTAACATACACTTATAGAAATCAGAACTGATCATGGAAATGACACATCATTTTATATTCTAAATATTTATCTTCTTAAAATTAGTTTGTTAGCAGATCCGCCATATAACTTACCCTAATCATCAAACAACCACAGTGTCTGCACTAGTAATTTGATTAAATGGCAGCATTAAAATCTAGATAAATTGATCAATTAAGAAACATAATTGTCCGCAATATATGTTTAGTTCGATTGAATATTCTCCCTAAGATTAATAACATAAATCCGCTACATTTATTAACTTAGTTGCTTCATAAGTTCATATACCATAACTCCGATTTTGATATCAAACTTAGTAATCGATTGTCTGCAATAATAACTTTGAGTCCGCTTTTAGCAATTAAATAAACAATCGTAGGAAAATAAGCATAGGAGAACAAACATATTCATCATATAAACTGAAAAATTGAGGTAAAAATAGATCTCACAGTTCTTGAAATCTGAAGGTTTCTGTGTCTTTGCAACCAAGCAAAAGAGTCTAGACTTGCATGTTTATTGAACAACTAAATAAAAAGATGGAAGAAAACATGATTGAGGGTATGGAGGAGGAAGATTTGTGTTTTCTTTCCTGCCGGCCGAAACTTCCTTGCTTCTCTTCTTTTATATATACTTAGAAACCCTAGTATCTATTTTATAAAATAGTCCTTCCTTAAGTTGACAGAATTTAGTTGTCCCTTGTAAAATTCATATCTCCTTCATATAACATCGTTGTGAGCTGAAATTTGGAGTGTGTATAGGTCTTTGAGTCCTTAATACACTAAAATTGAGTTTGCATCAATTGGACTTCTGTAGCTCGCGATATATAAATTGGAATGGAAAATGGTCGATATCAGTAGATTGTAAGATTTGACTTTGAAGGTTGTGATTTCCATGATCTTCCTTATTTTATTTCTTTTTCCTTAGCTTTCCATAAATTTATGGATGTTATATTTTGAATTTCACTGGAATCACTTCATTTCGATCTCTAGAGCTTCCACTCTGCACAAAACACCGACTGAAGGTCAAATTTGTCAATCAGCTCCAATTACCTCCTTTTGTATCTTTCATCCAAAAATGCCTTCAAAACATAAAAATAAGAATATTAAGGCATTTTATACACAAAACATATGCAAAACACTAGGTAAATATGGATAAAACTATCAAATAATATGGTCGCATCAATACATTACGGTGAAATCCACTTGTTCAGTCGTATCGATCTTCGTAACACTAAAATTGCGCAATGTCCTATAAGAATTTTTCAAGTTCTTTGGAACTTCTTGCCCCACCAAAAGACTTTGGTGAGACACTTTAGGCTTAGATATACTTACCCCATTTAGACTGTTTGTTATTGCCTTTTTAAGAATGGCAATCATCTCTTCGGCAACTTCCAGTCGCTCACTTGATTCTACAGTTACAGAGATGTACAAACTTTCTGCCCTTTTAGCGTTTTTCATAGCTTCTTTCAAGCAAGCAGTGATAGAGTGTTCTTTACCCTCTTCCACTAGCCATATCAATGTCTCAAGATGAGTCAACCTTTCACGAATTGTTTTTATAGGTTTATACGTGAAAAGCTTAGTCACCAATGCTCCAAATTATTCCAACAATGACTCTTCCAAATCAGCCCTTCAATTTATCCATAAAATAGTCTCGCTATTCTACAAAGAACACAACCACGCTTTAATACCACTTGTCACGAGGTCAAATGTTTTGCCTAAAACCAACTCTTATACGCCAACCCAACCCCCTACTAAACTCAGCCTTTTCTCATGCTTTACTCGTGCTTGCCTACAACTAAGTGTAACCCACACCTAAGAGGTTTACAACACTCTAACAAGTTATAAGAAAGTGGAACACACAAGTAAGAAGGAATGCAAAGCAAGTGCACAACATATATGGGAAAATGCCTAACCTTTACTAATCTCATAAACAAAAGAATTATACCATATATTAGTGTGTGTGCTCTATACAAAGATTGCATGCTACACAATCAAGGCTTTCCAGCCTATTTATAGACAAACATAAGTGAGTTACAAGGCAGAACCATCATCCTTATATTCTACGATATAGTGGGGCACTTTCTCTCCCATGTTCTCCATTCACTTAGTGGCTCGTATTCCAGCAAATGGTGCAAAATTTCTCCACCATGTTCCCATGATATTTGTAGGGTTTTGAAAAAATTTGAATAGGAAAAGGCATTAATACCCTTGATGGCTTATGATTAGGTATAAATGAATTAAGGGTATAGTAGTAACTTGGAAATATAAATAGAAAAACGAAAAGAAGAGAAGTAAATCTGAAAAATTTGAGAGAGAAGAGAAACGGAAGAGAGAAGAAAGGAGAAGAAGAAGAGAAAAGAGGAAAGGAGAAAGGGAGGAGAAATAAGTTATTAAGGTAATGTGTATGTGTTATTATGTAAAAATATTGTTTATTAGTTAAGCTTTTTGTTTGTATTGGTGATTAGGTTTGTAGATTTTATTTGGGTTTGATTGGTGAATGAATTGAGATGTTAAGGGTTTAATGTGTTGGGTAATGGTTTAATGAGTTTGATTGTAGATAATTTTGGAGTTATTTGATGTGTTTAATGAAAGAAAATGTTGAGAGATGGTGAAAAACCCATGCTGGAATTCTGGGCTAGAGGTTGAAGATGACAGAATTTCAGTTTGGTCTCTTTTGTGAAAATTACTGTTTGGTCCCCGAACTTTGGAAATTTATAGTTGTCCCTGAACTTTGGAAAATTACAGTTGGGTCCTTGGAGTGAAATTTGAGATTATGGACAGAATTTAGGATGAATTATGGGTAAAATTTCAGTATAGCTATGAATTTATGAGGTGTTCAATTTATTCTTTCAATTTGATAAAATTACAATTGGACCCTAAAAATAATAGAAAGATTTCAGAATGGTCCCTAGATAAAATATTAGTTTTTCAGATTGGATTGGTGGATAATTGAGGATTATTTGATGAATTATTATCAATTCTATCAATTGTATATTTTGAATTAGATTTAAGAAGAAACCGTTGTTTTTAGGTTTTGCAAAAAATAGATAGTTTGATTCGAAACACATAGAATTATGAATTAAACTCTTAGATACATTTGTTAAATAGATTTTAATTCTTTTGAGTAATTTTTGAGTATGTCTTCTTTTATATATTCAGATAATCCTGATATTCTGTCCGCGATACGTCATTAGGATTCCGTTAGTATTCCGCTTTTGAATTTTGATCGCTTTTGAGTCAAGTGAGTGGATAATATTTAATATGCATGAGAAATATTATAAATATTTGATTTGATAGTATTTGGATTATGCTTCTTTATAATATATACATTGATTACTATTCATGTTACAATAAAGCATAATCAATTGTTGAATATACATTCTTGATATGAGCCAATATATGATTGTGAATTGATAGCTCATCATTTTATTGATGCCATGAGTTGAGCCTTGAGATATGAATATGTCTGTTTGATTATGATATATATACCTACGGTATGCCAGTCAGAATACCCATGCTAACAGGATAGTGTTAGCCTTTGTACACATCGTATCTGAAACCCTAGTTGGTTGGGGGAGTCACCAACCTGTGCGGACTGATCATCCTACAGTACGGAGCCTCATGCTTATTGCATTTTGATTTTCTGACAAGCTTTACCTACATTCTTGTTATGACCCACTTGAGAAATTTTCTTGTAAGAACCCCGAGTTGATTCGATAATATATTTCTCATTGTTGTATTATCTTGTATATATATATTAGATGTTATCTACTCAATGAGTTGTTAAACTCACCCCCTTATTATTTATTATTTTCAGGCTCATAGCTTGTTAGCAAATCATTATCGTTGAAATCTTAAAACTTATTATTTGGTTGTAATTGACACTTTTGTTTTTACATTTAGTTAACGCTCCACAATTATAACAAGTTGTATTCGACTCTTGTATCAAAACAATCGAACTATATTATAAGTTTACTTTGTTATTTATGCTGTGTTAAACTCTTAATATGAATGATAAGTTTGTAAGTTTGGGTTCGCATAGGTGTGGAACTATGTGCTGGTCACGGATCCGGGAATCGGGTCGTGACAATCTTAGTGGCTTGAAGAGCAATCTCAATCATGCCCCATGTTCCAACCACCAGTGCCCCATGATCTAGAGCCATAGCTACCACCACTAACCCATAATCTGCATGTCTAATTGCCAACACTCAACTATTAATTTTAGATGTGTCTGCTGCCACCTTGGAACATTCATTATCTAAGCCCCACGTTCATGCCAAGTTACTTCCCATGACTTCAATGAACCAATGTGTGCTAATGAAATCATTGGCACTGCTTTTGCAGCTGAATTTTGATGCGACGTGACATAGCCTCACGTGCTGTCACTACCTATTATGTCTTTGACACAACATTTCTCATCCTACATATTTGACTTATTCAACATTGTCACAATAATTATAACTAATAAATATAGTAGTCAAAGATGATTAAGAAACTTGAGACTGGCAATTTATGGAGCAATTTTTACGGAAGAAAATCTTTGAAGAAATATATATTCGATGAGGCCATGGATAGAGAGTTGCATGGTGAGCCCCAACTTTTTCCATTCACAGAATGTTGTGCTCAATTGGTAAAGTATCGAAGGTTAAACATATCTAAACTTGCATGCTTAGGATTAAAAAGAAAAACTTTTTTTCCAAAATCATGAAAAAACATATTTCATTCAAATTGCATGGATTTTAAGTACGAGGATTATGATTAGGACTTTGTCACTGAAAGAATGAGTGAAAAACAGGGCTAACAAAGATTCACATAAATAAAAACATAATCTATGATGTGCTAATCCAAATGTAAATATCAATGGTGTACAATCTCCCTGAGGGATGTTAGAGTATCTATTTTCAAAATGTATATTCCATATTTCAATCCTTGTATTATTACTCTTGCCTTGTTACATTGTATACCTTTTTATTTTGATCAATAAAACCGTGAAGTCCATCTTGGAAAAACCTTTTGTTTATCTTGTCCTTCATAAACAAGCACTGGTGTTGTTATTATCGAGTTGAAATGGGATTATTTTCATGCTAGAAAGACAAATGCCTCCAACTCTATATCTGTTAATTACATGGAAGTGAACACTAGTTTTGATCCATATGCTGGACAATTTTCATGTAGTTTCATTCTGTATTTGGTCATTTTAAAAAAAGTGTGCAATAACCCTACTGACTCTGACCTTTACTGTTCTGTTTTGTCTTATATGGGGGTAAAGTTATATTTAGCTATTTAAAAAAATATGTGCGATAACCTTAATGCCCCTGGCGGTTCATGTGCATCTTTGTCTTATTCATGAGTATTATGGTTATTTTACTGTGCACAGGAAGGCAAAAAAACGAACACACCCCCGGACCCCAGGACTAAAAATGTAGTAAATGGAGAGGAAAAATAATAATTTTACTATTCCAATCTACAGTGCCTCTTAGTCTAGTGAAAAATCATTGTTAATTACTATGCAAAATGCGTTTTAGCTTTTTTAGTAATTGGGAAAAGTCATGGTTGAACATTGCATCTTCACCTCTTAATCTAATATATAGCTTAAAAAGTTTTTAAAAAAATGACAATTATACTATTTTTACATCATAATGCAATGTAATAAGGGAAAGGGGCAATTGAAATAAACTAATAGGTTGGTTATACTTTTGAAAGAATAGATTTGACGAATTCCATGTATACAATATAAAATATTAGAAATAATGCATGCTCGAACATTGCATGTTCACCTCTTAATCTAATATATAGCTACTCTCTATAACACTTGTGCTCATGTCCACATGAATCTGCACGCAGTTCTCATCTTTCTTCAATTGTAAGAATCATCTGAGCACCTCAACCTGATCATTCCACCATGTTTCGTTCAGCCTTTTGCTTCCGAGCCATTGCTTTGCTTTCATCTTTAATCTCAGTCACCTGCTCCAGCTACTCTAATGAGACTGACTTATTAGCCCTAATCCAATTCAAGAACAGAATAGTGGATGACCCTCTTGGGATCATGAGCTCTTGGAACAGCACTATCCATTTCTGCCAGTGGTATGGCGTCTCTTGTAGTCATAGGCACCAAAGGGTCAGAGTGTTAGCCCTGCAGTCCCTCAAACTTTCAGGTACCATATCACCCCATATTGGCAATCTGAGCTTTTTAAAGGAACTATACCTTCAAAACAATAGTTTCTTTCATGAAATCCCTCCACAAGTTGGCCGTTTGCGTAGCTTGCAAGTATTGTCACTGCAAACTAATTCCATCTCTGGTCCAATCCCTCCTAGCATATCTGATTGCTCTAACCTTATTTCAATTAAGATTGAAAACAACAACCTGACAGGAGAAATTCCTGTGGAGCTAGGCTCTTTGTTGAAGCTCAAAAACCTTACTCTACATATCAATGGTCTAACAGGGACTATCCCTCCTTCTTTAGGGAATCTATCCTCCCTTGAGATCCTTCGGCTAGACAAAAATAAAATTCTGTTTGGGACTGTTCCTAGTACTCTAGGAAAATTGAAGAATCTCAGGGTTTTAAATCTGATGGATAATATGTTTTCAGGTTTCATTCCACCCTCAATCTTCAATCTTTCTTTATTGACGGGTTTGGATATAGGATTCAACCTCTTCCATGGCAATATTCCATCTGATATAGGCATATCTCTCCCAAATCTTGAATTCTTTTCAATCGCCTCTAACCAGTTCACTGGTTCCATTCCTGTTTCTATATCAAATGCTTCAAATCTTGAATTGCTTCAACTAAGTTTAAATAATCTAACAGGAGAAGTTCCTACATTAGAAAAGCTGCATAGGCTTAACTTCTTCACCCTTTCCTCCAACCATTTAGGAAGTGGACAAGCTAATGACTTGAACTTTCTCTCCTCATTGACCAATTCCACCACTTTGGGGTATTTGTCTATTAAACGAAATAACTTTGGTGGGGAGTTGCCGAAACAAATCAGCAATCTCTCAACCATGCTCGAGGTGATCAGCCTAGCAGAAAATAACATCTTTGGAAGCATCCCAGCTGGAACAGAGAAGCTGGTGAGTTTAACACTCTTTGATGTTAGCACCAACAAAATCTCAGGTATTATTCCTTCTAGCATCGGAGAGCTTCAAAATCTTGAGGGATTGGTTCTTGACTACAACAATTTATCAGGGCATATTCCATCCTCTGTTGGGAATCTGACCAAATTAATGGCACTCCATTTACGGGAGAACAGTCTCGAAGGTAGCATCCCCTCAAGTCTAGAGAACTGCAAGAGATTGTTAGTGTTGAATCTGTGTAAAAACAATCTTAGTGGTGACATACCCCCAGGACTTTTTGGGATCTTCTCATTACTGTATATTTGTTTTTCTAAGAACCATCTTACGGGTTCCCTCCCCATCGAAATAGGAAAGTTAATAAACCTATCAATCTTAGATGTTTCTCAAAACATGTTATCAGGTGAGACTCCTAGTGGTCTTGGGGGTTGTGTAAGTCTTCAAGGCGTGTATATGAATTCCAACTTCTTTCATGGGTCTATTCCTTCATCATTGAGTTCACTGAGAGGAGTTCTGCAGTTCAACTTTTCTCATAACAACTTGTCAGGGAAAATTCCAGAGTTTTTCCAGGGCTTCAACTCATTAGAGATGCTGGATCTCTCTTATAATAACCTCGAGGGCATGGTACCAGATGAAGGAATTTTCAAGAACTCAACTGTAGTTTCAGTCATAGGAAATAGCCAGCTATGCGGTGGTGGTGACAATGATATTGGGCTGCCGAGATGCAATTTCCACCAACCAAAGAGGCTGAGCCACAAATTGAAGATAGCAATCATTGCGATTGCCGTGCTTCTAGCACTGGCCCTTTTCGTCACTTGTTTATTTCTCAGTTCGTCAACAAGGAAAAGAAGAGAGATTAAATCGAGCTCTAAGCGGAATGCGCTAATGGAGGTGTCCTACCAAACTCTCTTAAAAGCTACCGATAGATTCTCTTCAGCGAATTTGGTTGGGACAGGTAGCTTTGGGTCTGTGTATAAGGGAATTCTTGACGGAAATGGAATGTTAATAGCTGTCAAAGTGCTGAATCTCATGCGTCAAGGAGCTACCAGGAGTTTCATAGCTGAATGTGAAGCGCTGAGAAACATCAGACACCGGAACCTAGTCAGGGTTTTGACTGTATGCTCAAGTATTGATTACCACGGTAACGATTTCAAGGCCATAGTTTATGAGTTCATGGCTAATGGGAGTCTAGACGATTGGCTGCATCCATCTGCTACAGGAGGTGGCGCCCCGCTGATTCTGAATCTCCGCCGGAGACTCAGCATTGCCATCGATGTTGCGTGTGCACTTGAGTACCTTCATCATCATTGTGAAATCCCAATAGTTCATTGTGATCTTAAACCAAGCAATGTTCTTCTCGACGATGAACTCACTGGACATGTAGGTGACTTTGGGTTAGCAAAATTTCTTCCTGAAGCAAGCCTTGACTGTCCAGCAAATGAATCGACTTCCATTGGAGTAATAGGAACTATAGGTTATGCTCCTCCAGGTAGTAAAATTATCAATCTTGCATTACTGTTATATGTGTTTTGAAAAAGCAAACTAAATTGCGTGTTTTCGTTATGAACTGCAGAGTATGGCGTAGGAAATGAAGTGTCAGCCTGTGGTGACACGTATAGCTATGGCATACTCTTGCTGGAGATGTTCACAGGAAAGAGGCCCACTGATGAGATGTTCAGAGATGGCTCAAATCTTCATGACTTCGCAAAGAGAGCTGTGCCTGAACAAGTGAACCACATTACAGATCCAACTCTTGCTCAGGAATTTAGCAGCAGGATTCTTGAGTGCTTGAATTCAATATTCCGAATTGGAATCTCATGCTGTGTTGAATTGCCGAGAGAGCGCATGAAAATCAGCGACGCCGTTGCTCAACTCTGTTCTGTCCGAAATGAGCTTCAATCAACGGCTGGTAATTGAAGATATTTTGAAGTAAAATGGCATAATTTTCTCCAAGTTAATTGATGGCATAATTCTAAATTCTTGTATCGCAGCTGAGCAAGGAAGATGACATTTCTCCAAGTTGCCAGGCGATCGAGATGAGGGGCGCCGGCCAAACCTTACCATATCTTGGTCTCGTCATCTACCTCCTATCATGCCGTTACATTTATTTATTTAATTTCAGTGTGCTATGTTTGTATGTTCTGAGGATGATTCTTACATCATTTGACTTTTATTATATCATAGTGTCTTCAGCCATCATTGAGAGGTACCAAAAGTCAAATTAGGATGCATACCATCCTAAAAGTGTTTTTAAATTTTTTTGTAAATTTTCAATTTTTTTATTTTAAATTAAAAAATTTGGTGTTTTTAAATCATTTTCATATGCTGATTTCAAAAATAATTTTTAAAAAATAAAAATAAATTATTTTAATATATTAAAAAAAAAACACTTTAAAAAACAATCACAATGAAACTTTTAGATTACTCATTCACACTATCGATTGGGTAAGAGTAAATTTTTATGTACCATTAAGAGTAAATTTTATGACAAATTGATGTAGATTAAAGTTTAGGAATTTAATACCATATATCATTTTAGCTTAAATTGGTTGACTTGTTGACCTTACCTTATGAAGTTGGGCGTCTCTGTCTTGGTACACGTGCTAAGTTAGGCTGTCAAGTCTTCCTATAAATTATTCTTAATGATGATGAGTGTTAATGAAGAAGAAAAAATAAACTCTTCTTCTTTTTCTTTTCGTCCTGAAATTATTGTTTTCTTACCCCTCGTCATCCAGTTAAATAGTTTAGTGATTAATATATATTAATAGATAGCAGTTGGTATTAAAGGGTGTTTTACATTATGTTTCAAAAATATTTATAGGTGGTTGGGAATCACTTTAAAAGTGTTTTTTAAACCAGACCAAACCACACCTCTAGATAAATAGACCAGGTTCATCCCTCATGGGTAAACAAGGCCATACCCAATAACTAACAAAAATTAAGCCTATTCACACGATTGGGTCGTAAACAACAAGCATGGGACATATGATAATTGTAAAATGTATTCAATTTCCTAATAAAACTATTTGCACCTCAATGACAATCCATCATTAAGAAAGATTTATAGGTGGTTGGGAATCACTTTAAAAGTGTTTTTTGAAAATATTTTTTTTTGTTTTAAATAAAATTATTTTTAGTATTTTTAGATCATTTTATATGCTGATGTCAAAAATAATTTTAAAAAAATTAAAAACAATATTATTTTAATATATTTCCATGTGATTTTTTTTTTTTAAAAAACAACCACAACCAAACTCTCGTACACCATCCAAACCAATACATTACAAAACTACTACAGAAAACTAAATTGGAATCAGTGAAAAAATTAAGTTTTGATCCAAGAAAAGTTTATAAAATAAGGCAGGATATTCAAATTCCTATTTAAGCAGCGATTTTCAGTTTTTATTTTCTTATTCAATTCCGGATTGGAACAAAAACATGTTTGACATCTTGGTCAAAAGAAAGCACTATTAGCTAGAAATTTATTTGTATTGTTTTTTTAAAAATTACTTTGAATTTTTTCATTTTTTAGGGTCAGAAAAAAATATTATTTGAAACAAAAACTATTTAAAAAAACAACGATGACAAACTCTTAAGAATTACTGTATTTTATGCGCCATTAAAAGTAAATTTTATGACAAATTGATGTAAAATAAAGTTTAGGAATTTAATACCATATATCATTTTAACTTAAATTGGTTGACTTGTTGACCTTACCTTATTAAGTTGGGCGTCTCTGTCTTGGTACAAGTGCTCAGTTAGGCTGTCAAGTCTTCCTATAAATTATTCTTAATGATGATGAGTGTTAATGAAGAAGAAAAAATAAATTCTTCTTTTTCTTTTCGTCCTGAAATTATTGTTTTCTTACAAGTTGCTTTAGCCCTAGATCATTATGACTGTATTATTTTTCAAGTTGCTTACCCCTCGTCATCCAGTTAAAAATATCTTTTTTAAAATATTTTACATTATCTTTCAAAAATATTTTTAAAAATAAAATGAATTTTTTTTATTTTTTTAAAATTAAATATTTTTTGTGTTTTTAGATTTTTTTGATGTGCTGATGTCAAAAATATCTTTTAAAACATACAAAAACATTATTTGGATATATTTTTGAACGAAAAGAATTTTCTAAAACAATCCCAACCATTATGGTCATGGTTTGAAAAAATAGATTTAATAAAAGCTATAAATTATAATTTTTTTGTATTTAAAATTTCAAATGGGAGTTTTAAGTAGAACTTATACAAAACTATAGGATAGGTTAGTGACCTAAATACTTTCAATTTTGTAATTATAATAAAATGTATCGCACCTAACCACACTGCTAAATTGATCCCTAGTATCCATTATTACCTCATGCTAACATGATAAAGTTTAGCACAAATTTAATTTGCAAAAAATGGCAAAAAACTCTACAATTAAAAAATAAAAGAGTGTCCATTATGGATGCAGACATAAACACTATGATAATTTAGTTTAGTAACTATGATAATCTAGTTTAGTAACCTTCATTTTCTTGGTAAGAATCATTGAATTTGAGTGTAAGTTATCAAGAAATGAAGATCATGGAATGGGTCGTAAACAGCATGAAAGGGACAAATGATAATAGTAAATTATATTCAATTTACTAATAAAATTATTTGCACCTCCAAGGACAGTCATTAAGCATGCATTAGAATGTTGTTCCTCAGAAATGAATTGGAGTCATAGAAAAAATGCAGATTTGATCCAAGAAAAGTTTTTAAAATAAGGCAGGTTATTCAAATTCCTATTTAAGATAGAAGATTGCAATTTTTAATTGTCTTATTCCAGCCTAGTTGATGTGTTGGAACAAGGAGCATATTTCACATTGCTATCAAAATATTATTTGCTAAATATTTAATAATTTTTTTTTATGTTTTTGAATTGTTTTGTTTTGATGGTGTCATAAATAAATAGAAAAAAATATTAATTCCTTCCCATTTAGACTCAAGTTCATTGAAACTCCATTATTTCTATCCTTCCAAATCCTCCAAAAATGGACTTGGCATGACCCAAGAGACCCTCACCAATCCATGATTTAGTTGTTTATCATAATTTAATTATAATGGGGCCAAACAGATTACAAATTTCTATTTTGGGTTTTATATATACATATATATATATATATATATATATATGGGTGGGTGGGTGGGTGTCAATGTAATATATTGATAAATTATGTGGAGGTAACATCAATTGCTTTGTAATTTAAAATCATGTTCAGTGCATATAAAATCATCCTTTGTGAATATCGTAGTCTGCATGTCTCCATCCAAAGATAAGATCATTCTTAGCTATTGGACAAGCAAACACGATAGAAAAAGTAAACGCTTGAAATTGCATGACCTATTTTATTGACATTGGCTGGATGATGACTTCTTCTATTGTATATGATAATCTTTCATGTGTTCACACTTGAAAGCTCCTCGAAGATTCTTATTATCAAGGAAGCCATGAATTCTACCAAACGCAAATCAACGCTGAGTTGTCACCATAAATTCAAACCAGATTTTATTACCATTCATTGTAATTGTGAATACATTTCCGTTACAATTTGATGTTTGCTTAAAACAACATTTAAACACTCTTTTGTAGGGTGAATCATTCAAGGAATTCTCATTTTGAGGTGGCCAAACAATTTTCAACCAAGACATAAAAAAATACACAAAAAAGCTTGTTCCCATGCTCATATGCCATTTTTTAGTTGCATGCATAATTGTATATAGTTTGATTTGCTAGTCATTCATTCACAAAAAAAAAAAAATCTTTATGCAAAAACAATCAAAGTGAACAAGGACAATATTTGTCGTTATAACTGTTTATGCTTGAAATGGTGAAATGTTATCTTTATTGTCCCTTGACATTCTAAAATATATCCCTCATTGATGCAACCATATTATTTGATAGTTTCTCCCATATTTACCTAATGTTTTGCATATACTTTGTGTATTAAATGCCTTGATATTCTTTGTTTTATGTTTTGAAGGTATTTTTCGATGAAAGATGTAAAAAGGAGGTAATTTGAGTTTATTGACAGATTTGACCTTCAATCAATATTTTGTGTAGATCGGAAGCTCTAGAGATCGAAATGAAGGTATTCTAGTGGCATTCAAAAGCTAACATCCAGAACTTTCTGGAAAGCAAAGGCAAAAGAAATAAAATAAGGAAGAGCATGGAAATCGCAGCTTTCAAAGTCAAATCTTGCAATCTACCGATGTCAACCTTTGTCCGTTCCAACTTCAATATTTAGAGCTAAAAAAGTCTCATTGATGCAAACCCAATTTTTTTGGATTTAAGACTCAAACGAATATAAGCGATCCAAATATCAGCTCGAAACTTATGAATGATATATGATTTTTACAACGGATAATGAAATTCTGTCAACTTAAGGAAGGACTATTTTGTAAAATAGAAACTAGGGTTTCTAAGCATATATAAAAGAGGAGAGGCAGCAAGGGACTTCAGCCAACAAGAAAGAAAACACAAATCTTCCTCCTCTAAATCCTATATCATGTTTGCTTCCATATTTTTATTTAGTTGTTCAACAAATATGCAAGGCTAAACTATTTTGCTTGGTTGCAAGGACACAGAAACCTTCAGATTTCAAGATGAATGATGAATGTGTTTGTTCTCCTATGCTTATTTTTCTTATGATTGCTTCTTTAATTGCTTAGAGCGGACTCAAAGTTATTATTGTAGACAATCGATTGCTAAGATTGATATCAAAACAAGAGTTGTGGTATATGAACTTGTGAAGCAACTGAGTTAATAATTGTGGTGGATCTACATTATTAATCTTAGGGAGAACATTCAATCAAATAAAACATAGCTTGCGGATAATTATGTTTCTTGATTAATCAATTTATAAAGTTTTTAAGGCTGCCATTGAATCAAATTACTAGTGCGGACACTGTGGTTGCTTAATGGTTAGGGTAAGTTATATGGCGGATCCGTTAATGAACCAATGTTAAGAAGAGATAAATATTTAAAATATAAATTGATGTTTCATTTCCATGATCAATTCTGATTTCTATAGGTGGATGTTGACTTACGACCAAGGTTTGTTTTATTGATAAATTTCAGTTTTATATAATTTTCGCTTAGTTTGTTTTAGCGTAGCCTAGACAACTTCCAACACCCCCTCCCCCAATTACATAGCATATAGTACTAAAATATGAACTAAATTGTCCTCGTGGGATCGATCCCTTGCTTGCTCTATATTATCTTGTGTGATTTGTTTTAAGTTAGGGTAATTAATTTGGGTGGTAGCGACATCGCAACAAATTTCGGCGTCATTGCTAGGGACGTGATTTTAGTTGATTCTTGTGTTGTGTTATGCTGTGATTTATTCTACTTGTTGTGGTTTTTAATTATTCTAAAAACAAAAGAAAAAACATATTTGTGCTTGCGGCGGTACTGTTCAAAACAAACTTTTTGGTGGAATTAGGTATCTACCTTTTGTTTCTGAAGGACAATGACATTCAAAGAAGAACTAGTGACATTTGATCTCTAGCCCCACCTTATCGGGGCCAGATTTTTGAACACTTTTAGTTTTCTAACGTAAGATCCTTATGCCTATAGCGTTGTTTTCAATCTCTTGTGTGTTTGGTTTCTTTTCAGTTTTCTTTACGATTTATGCCTGTAACCCGTTCTACTAACCAAAGTCATCAAGTGCAGGTTGATCTCGAAATAGAAAAAACTTTACACAGGTTACGAAAGGAAGCTCGCGTCAACATCATGGTTCTTGCACGACAACAAACACTCAAGGAGCTTGCTACTCCTAAATTGGAAAACCAGCCATTGTGCATAAATGTAGACAATAATATAAACTTTGAACTCAAATTTGGTTTTATACATTTGCTGTCAACATTCAATGGTCTTGCAGGAGAAGATTCTCACACTCATCTCAAGGAGTTCCACATGGTTTGTGTTGGCATGAAACCGAATGGAGTTGAAGAGGAACAAGTTAAGTTGAAAGTTTTCCCTTTCTCTTTAAAAGGGGTAGCAAAGCCATGGTTCTTTCTATTCTCCCAGGTTCCATTGACCACTTGGATTGGCATGAAGAAAATTTTCATCAAAAAGTATTTCCCAGCATCTCGAGTTGCCAACATAAGGAAAGAAATATGTGGGATTCAACAATCTCATGGAGAGACACTCGTTGAATATTGCATGCATAATTGTATATAGTTTGATTTGCTAGTCATTCATTCACAAAAATATAAATCTTTATGCAAAAACAATCACATTGAACAAGGACAATATTTGTCGTTATAACTGTTTATGCTTGAAATGGTGAAATGTTATCTTTGTTGTCCCTTGACATTCTAAAATATATCCCTCATGGTTCCTATTTGAGCTTGAATATTGTTTTCTTTTTGATAACCATACTAGGATCACAGCTTATTGTCGGGGAAAATGAAAACTCTAATAACAATCAAAAGTCAATCCTAACTAGCTTCCATAAATATTATATTTCCATTCAGAAAACCATATTACTAATTTAGCTCTTCTAATTCAAAATAGTTTTTTCTAATCAAGATTGCTATTAGCAGGAAAGGGCTGACCAAACCTATCTTATAAATTAAACCAGGTTAATGAAAAGTAGGGCTCTCTTTTAACCGCTCAGGCATCATATCCCCTTTTGTTGATTAAACGACAATAGCACTACAATAAAACACAAGTTCTTTTAAATGTTGAGTGGAATTTATTGTGATCAAAGAATTGAATTACAATATAGTTACACAGCATGAATAGATACAGGAAGTTTGACTTAACCCTTGAAACGTATCATTCTAGAAAGAGGACCAGCTACCTCACCTTGAATTCTAGACCTAAAGCCATTGCATAATCTTGATACTTGGCTTATCAGCGTGAGGGTGAAAAGGATTTATCTCAAAGAAGAGAGACTATTTTAATCCATAATGCATAGTGCCACATTCCTATGAGCAGCCACAAAAGTAGCACCAACCGGACCAAAGTGGGATTGTGTCTGGGGCAGTTCTGCATCAATGGCAATTCTCTCCTTTAACGGCTCCAGCCTAGTTTGTGGTTGGTAATATGGGTTGGTGTTCACATCCATGGCCATCCCATAGGATGCCTTGACCACCACATTACATTGAGGACGTTGGTTTGTGAATCTTTTTCAGTCACCGCGATAGACTTCTCTTCTATGAATGTGTTAGTCCTAAAGAAGCAGTGTGGAGAGCTGGTTTGGGGAGGAAGAGCAGCATTTCTAGGGCACAATGATCCCACAACTCTTCCTGGCTTTGTTGTACAAAAAAACAAAAAAAAACAAAATATGATGTTTAGTCAGCTATACAGAATCTAGGTCAGGGAAACCAAAAAAAAAACTTAGGAAGCAGAATAAAAAGTCTAGAAAGACATATGGTAAATGTTGAAGTTTTGATTTTGTGTTTGTTGTTGATTTTTGCAGGTTGTTTTTACTTGATTTTGAGGAGCAGAAGAAGATGTTTTGAGAAAATTGAGAGAAGAGATAGTTGCAGATGAAGGTAATTCATTTCTTATATTTCTTGCATTCTAATTGTTTGATGTTATGTCTCTTATATACTTGGAGGCAGAGCGCACACTTTATGCATGCTTACAATAGGAGAACACAAACCTTATGCATGCTTACTTGTTAGTTAGTTGTACAATAACAGAAAAACTAACTATTACATCATCAACTACACTAACTATTTCATGCTTTACATCATTAATTGTTGCTGCTTCTTCATATCATCAACTATCAAGCATCTTCATTCTTCTGCAATTGTTGTTGTTGATCCAGCTTAGCAACTTAACTTCCAATAGACTCTCTTAAGTTATTGACTGGTTTAACCCCAAGATTCAATCTTAATTGATTGAATCTATCTTTAGGCAAGGCTTTAGTAAATATGTCTGCGAGTCGGTCTTCCCCCCTGCAAAATTGCATGTTAATCAATCCTTCTTTGAAGGATTCTCTAATGAAATGATACCTCCTGTGTATGTGTCTTGTTTTCTGATGGAAAACAGGATTTTTAGCCATTGATATTGCTGACATGTTGTCACAATACAATGGAATTACCTTGATACACAATACAATGGCTTGTGATGTGGCTTCAAAAGCTGAGACATACTCAGATTCTGCTGTTGACAGAGCCACCATGCTTTGTTTTACAGAAGCCTAAGAGAAAACAACACCTCCAAAACTAAAAGCATAGCCAAAGGTGCTCCTACTATCATCCTCACTCCCCATTCAGCATCACAATAACCAATTAGAGTAGCAGATCTGTCCCTTGTATACTCAATCCCATAGTCTAAGGTACCTTGAATATACCTTAATACCCTTCTAGCAATTCCCATATGCTTCTTTGTAGGACAACTCATGAACCTTGACACTAAGCTTGCTGAATACATCAAGTCTGGCCTTGTTGCCGTCAAATACAACAAGCTTCCCACTATCCTTCTATATAAACCTTCATCTGAAGGTTCACTGCCATCCACCTTCTTCAACTTTTCACCCACGGTTAGAGGAGTGGCAACTGGATTGCACTCCTCAAGACCAAACTTAGTAAGTAGGGACTTAGCATACTTACTTTGGTGAATAAAAACTCCTTGACTGGTCTGCAACACACCAATCCCTAGAAAATGATGGAGAAGCCCTAGGTGTGACATTTCATATCTCTGCATCATCTCCCTTTTAAACTCAGTCATCATCTTTTCACTATTGCCAGTATACACTATATCATCAACATATATCGATATAATGATCTGGCCTCCTTCACTGTCACTTCTGGTACTGACACAAAACATCTGAAATTCTTGAGAGGTAAACTCTCCACCCCTGTCACTTCTTAATTTCTTAAGTTTATGTCCACTTTGTAGTTCAACAATTTAAACTTCTTGAATACATGTATTGCATCAGATTTATTTTGAAGAAAATATATCCAACACATTCTTGAAAAATCATCAATGAATTTGATGAAATACTTATTTCCTCCAACTGATTTTATTTGCATTGGTCTATATAGGTCTGTATGCACCAGCTCTAGTGGATGCTTGGCTCTCCATGCTCCTTCTTTGTCAAAAGATTCTCTTTGCAGCTTGCCCTTAACACAACCTTCACAAACTTCCTTCACTTCTGTAAGTCTAGGTAATCCTGTGACCATTTCTAGTTGCTACATTTTCTTCATACTAACAGAATTCAAATGGCCAAGCCTTTTATGCCATGTCCAGAAATCCTCAATTACTGATGCTTCATGGCTGCAGGTGCCATGGACTCCAAAAATAGAGGAAAATATCTATTTCCTCTCATAATGACTCCTGCTATAACATTTGTAAGTGTCTCATCATCAAAAAATTATAGCTTTATTAACTCCAAACAGTATGTAGTACCCATGCTCCATCATTTGACCAACACTTAGTAAATTTTCATCTAGGCCTGGCACCAGTAGCACTTCCTCTATGTGCTTGATTCCATGCTTTGTCTCTACCACCAATGTGCCTTTGCCAGTAGCCTGTACGAGATCCCCTGATCCCATCTTCACCTTGCAGGTAATGCTCCTGTCAATGTTGATCAAAATTGACTCTTGTGAGGTCATGTGGTTGCTGCAAGCACTGTCCACAAACCACACATTTTCATCCTTTACACTGGCAGCATGGCAAGCATAAAACATTGTGCTTGTACATGCATCTTTCTCCTTTGCACAATTAGCTATTTGCTTGTAATTGTTGCAGTCTTTTGTGGTATGGCCAAAAAGACTACATCTTCCACACTTTGGTTTTCCTTTATACCTGCAAACACCATAGTGAAATTTCTGGCATGTACTGCATTATGGTTTAGCATTTGGTTGATTTTTGTTCATGTTTCTATACTATGAATTGAAGGCATACCCATAACTAGTCCCAACCTTTTGATTCCACTTTGTAGGATGATTATTACTCACATTCCTTCCTTGATTCTAGCTTGAGTGGCTTTGATCTTGTCTTTGCCACTTTGGATTGAATTTTCCATGTGAAGACCTGTTTGCAGCAGCATGTCCAGGGTTATAGCCAACCTTGAGGCTGTTGAATGTCTTCTCTGTTATAGTAATCTTGTCTCTCTCATCATGCAAGTCCTCTCTTCTGTCAAAAACCTTGACTGAGGCTATTACCTCTTCAACCTTCAGCACCTCAAGATCCCTAGTTTCTTCAATGATTGAAACTATGGATCTGTATCTTCTATTCAAGCTCATTAGAAGCTTCTGCACAGTTCTGACCTCAGGTACTTCTTCTCCTAGTGATTTCAGGCTATTTATTGTTTCGAAAAACTTAGAAAGATAATGTTCTAAGTCTTCTCCTTCTGACATTCTTAAGTATTCAAATTCTGCCCTTACTGCTTGTAGTTTTACAGCCCTCACTTTCTTATCTCCTCTATACTCTCTTTTCAACACATTCCATGCACCTTTTGCTATTTTTTCATTTCTGATTCTCGGAAAAAGGTCATCTAACAATGCTCCTTGAAGAATGCTCAATGCCTTGGCATTTTTTATCCTATTTTCTTTGGACACAACAGCCTCTCCAAGTTCAACCTTTTTTCCTTTAGAACTACCAGCCTACTCAGATTCAGATTCATCTCCTTCTTTCTTTGATTCATCTGTCATTAAAAGGTCTGTTTGTATGAGGATTGTCTCCATTTTTACTAACCAAAAGTCATAATTTTCACCATTAAATTATGGTGTTCGAAGATCTCCACTTGTTACCATTTTTCCTTCCTTTGAATCACAGTTTGTATGAATCAAGGTTTGCTTTTTGTCCCTTCCTTGTTGATCAAGCTTGCTCTGATACCATGTTGAAGTTTTGATTTTGTGTTTGTTATTGATTTTTGCAGGTTGTGTTTACTGGATTTTGAGGAGCAGAGGAAGATATTTTAGAAAATTGAGAGAAGAGATAGTTGCAGAAGAATGTAATTCGTTTCTTATATTTCTTGCATTATAATTGTTTGATGTTATGCCTCTTATATACCTTGAGGCAGAGCACACACTTTATGCATGCTTACAATAGGAGAACACACACCTTATGCATGCTTACTTGTTAGTTAGTTGTACAATAACAGAAAAACTAACTATTACATCATCAACTACACTAAATATTACATGCTTTACATCAATAACTGTTGCTGCTTCTTTATATCATCAACTGTCAAGCATCTTCATTCTTCTGCAATTGTTGTTGTTGATCCAGCTCAGCAACTAGACTTCCAACATTCATAAAAACAATTCAAGTCGCATGGACAAAAAAATTAACAAGCTCAGCCATAAGTCAGTAGGCTAGATTTAGGGGGGGTCTATTTACAAAAAGCAAGCAAAATAAGCACAGGTTATACCTGATGGCATTCGAGGTAGGGCCTTGTGACCTTTGATATACTCTTAAGTTTTTAGAAGCATCTTCTTTAACTTACCTGTTGTCAAATGAGGTTGAATTTGAATGCATATTAGGTGGGATTGTGTTTGAGTGAACAGTAGACCTGTGAACAAAAATAAAGGTTAAAAGGAACAGATGCAGAAATGATATTTATACTGGTAGCTCACAAGAATTCCTGATAAAATACTACTATAACCCTTAAAACAAATAAATCTGTTAGGAAACATGTTCAAGACTGCTAATATGGAATGAGTAAACATTGTGAAGTGATTTGAATTTGTCAATTTCTTAGTTTTTGCTACTATTTTATAGCTTTTGTTATTTATTTTATTATCAATTATGGCATGATCTTAGGGGCATGATTTTAGTAGGTTGTTATTTATTCAATCTATAAATTGTAATGTTGAAGATAATAAAGTGTATTCAAGTCCTTAATTTCAAACATTATTCTCAACCTGAATTGTCGGACACATTATTTTGTTTTTCTTCATCTAAAACTTCAATAACAGCTACAATTGGTATCAAAGCTCTCTGGTTTAAAGAGATCTGTGATGAAATCCATGGAAATAGAAGTCAACTTGTCATCAATTGCTCCACCAGTGTTCAATGGAGACAATTACTGGGCAGTATGGATGGAGACATACTTAGAGGCTTTGGATATGTGGGAAGCAGTGGAAGAAGTTATGAAATCCCGGTACTTCAAAACAATCCCACCATGGCACAGGTCAAAACTCACAACGAGAAGAAGATGAAAAAAAATCAAAGGCAATGGCCTGCTTATTTGCTGTAGTATCATCTACCATTTTCTCTCAAATCATGTCTCTAAAAACAACAAAGGAGATATGGGATTATCTCAAGATTGAATATGAAAGGGATGAAAGGATTCAAGGGATGCAAGTGCTAAACTTTGTGTGTGACTTTGAATTGCAAAAGTTGAAGATGTCTGAATCCATTAAAGAATATTCTGATAGGCTGCTTAATATTGCTAGCTGAATTAGATTACTTGGCTCGTCCCTGCCAGAATCAAATTTGTTCAAAAAATTCTTGTAACAATTTCTAAAACATTTGAGGCTACAATTACATCCTTAGACAACACTAAGGATATGTCAAAAATTACTTCGACAGAAATGCTAAATACATTACAAGCCTAGGAACAAAGAAGGGTTATGAGACAAGAAGATGACTTTGAAGGAGCCCTATTCGTCAAGCATAGAAAAAATGGAAAGAATTACAAGAAGAATAAGGGAAGCAATCAAGAAGGGTCATCAAGAGATTCCAAGAGTTACAACAGGAGTAATATTAGAAACAAGAAAGGACCTTATCCTCCATGCCAGCATTGTAAAAAGAGATCTCATCCACATGTGAAATGCTAGAGAAGACCAGAAGCTAAGTGCAACAAATGCAATCAATCAAATAGGGCAAAGAGTTGTTATCTGTAGAAACAAAATCCAATAGCATGGTGAAGAGGGCACAAATTTTTGATCAAGAATATGAAGATCAACTATTTGTGGCTACTTGCTTCTCTGGTAGTGATTCAAGTGAGAGCTGGCTTCTTGATAGTGGTTATACTAACCACATGACACATGCAAAGATTTGTTCAAGGAATTAAGAAGTATGAACACTTCAAAAGTTTGAATTTCAAATGGAGGAGATAGTTGCAAATAGGAAGGGAACAATTGCAATCTTGACTTGTTCAGGTACAAAGTTCATCTCTGATGTGCTGTATGTTCCTGACATTACTCAAAATTTGTTTTGTGTTAGCCAACTAGCTCAAAAAGGTTATAAAGTGGTGTTCAAAAACAAAGTTGCTTGATTAAAGATGCAAATGGCCATGATATTTTCAAGGTAAATGTGAAAGGGAAAAGGTTTGCCTGAAATCCATTGGAGGAGGAGCATACTGTTTTCCCAAACAAATAAAATATAACTGATGTTTGGCATAAGAGGCTAGGGCATTATCATCATAAAGAGTTGTTACTGGTCAAATCCAAGATGATGGCTAAGGATTTTCCAGCACTTGATGATCATATGTCCAGCTACAAGACATGTCATTCTGGAAAGCAAAGTTGGAAACCTTTTCAAAAGGTCACATGGAAAGCAACAAGGAAGTTGCAATTAATTCATACAGATATTGGAGGACCACAAAGGACACCTTCTCTAAATGATAGTCTTTATTATGATGTATTCATCGATGATTACAACTGTATGTGTTGGATTTTCTTCTTGAAGCACAAGTTAGAGGTAGCTCAAGTATTCTAGAATTTTAAAGGAGAATTGAAAGTGAGAGTGGCTGCAAAATTCAAGCCCTCAGATCAGATAATTGCAAGGAATACACCTCTAACACCTTTAAGAAGTTTTGTAAGGAGGCACACATTCATCATCAGTTTACAACTCCATACACTCCACAACATAATGGAGTTAGTGAGAGATGAAACAAGTTCATCTTGGAGATGACAAGATGCTGGTTATATGAGAAGAATCTACCAAAGAAATTTTGGGCAGAAGCATCAAACACTATTGTCTTTTTGCAAAACAGACTTCCAACAGGAGCCTCGAAGGATCAAACACCCTTTGAGGCATGGTATGGTAGCTTTGAATTTTTTTAAGATATTTGGATTTGTGTGTTTCACCCTTGTTCCACGGATTAAAAAAGACAAACTTGACAAAAGAGCACTTCCTGGCATCTTCATTGGCTATAGTTTGGTTGCGAAAGCTTATAAAATTTTCTAGCCATAAACTGGAAAAAATGTTATAGGCAGGGATTTGCACGTCATGGAAGATGAATAATGGGACTAGAATGATGCAAAGAAAAGCAATCCAACCTCATTTGATCCAAAAATCAGCCTTCTAGCTTCAGACACAGAAGGCCAATGCATAGAAGACTGACAAAATGACATGGAAGACAACACTCTTGTTAGAGGCAAAATATCACTTTTTGATGTTATCAAAGATGAAATATTGCCTTATGTGAACCTGCAGATTTTGAAGGAGCCAATTGAATCAAAATTGGATTGTTATAATGGAGGAGCTATTCATGATTAAAAGAAACAAAATATGGGAGTTGGTTGATTGACCTCAAACAGAAAGGTGATTGGAGTCAAATTGGTGTACATAACAAAGTTTAATGTTGCTGGCTCAATCAATAAGCATAAGGCCATGGTTGTGGTCAAGGGTTATGATCAAATATTTGGTGTAGACTACTCAGACACCATCAGACCAATACCTAGACTTGATACTATGAGGCACTACTTGCCATTGCAGCACAAAAGAATTGGAAGGTGTATCAACTAGATGTCAAGTCATCATTCTTAAATGATGTTTTGCAGGAGGAGATTTATATAAAACAACCGAAAGGATATGCAAATAATGAAGAAGAAGACAAAGTCTATCTTCTTAAGAAGGCCCTATATGGATTGAAGCAAGCTCTAAGAGCTTGGTACAACAAAATTGATGAACATTTGCAGAACCTAGGGTTTGCTAAAAGCATCTCTAATTCAACACTATACATCAAACAAAATGGAGATGACATTCTGATCATCTCACTGTATGTTGATGATTAGCTTGTGACAGGAAATAACACCAATCATGTGGATAAATTCAAACTAGAGATGAGATGATGGATGTTTTTAAGATTACAAATCTCAGCTTGATGACATTCTTTCGTCGAATGGAAGTTAGCAGGCAGAACATGAAGTCTTCTTTTGTTAGAAGAAATATGCCAAAGAAATTCTTAAGAAGTGATCAAGTATGTCAAAGGAACATGCAATTTTGGCATCAAATATACAAGCAGCAAGGAATTAAAGCTGGCAGAGTACTCAAATAGTGACTGGGGAGGTTCTATTGATGATTTGAAGATCACCTCTAGCTACTGTTTCTCTTTAGGTTCTACTATTTTTCATGGAACTAAAAAAGACAAGAAACTGCAGCTCAATCCACTACTGAAGCCGAGTTTGTTGCTGCAACAGGTGCTGTTAATCAAACTTTGTGGCTGAGGAAGATTCTAATTGATCTTAACTTAGAATAGAAAGAAAGCCTAGAAATT
The DNA here is from genome assembly GCA_029228605.1 of Salix koriyanagi. Taxonomy (NCBI): domain Eukaryota; kingdom Viridiplantae; phylum Streptophyta; class Magnoliopsida; order Malpighiales; family Salicaceae; genus Salix; species Salix koriyanagi. Next base: position 7,880,516 of record CM055337.1, on the reverse strand, counting down.
CTAGTTGACAACCAAGTTGTTATTGCTATCTCTCATAATCCAGTATTTCATAGGAAAACTAAGCACTTTAACATTAAATTATTCTTCTTAAGGGAAGTTCAAAAAGATGGAGGTATTAATCTTGTCTACTACAAAGCAGAAGAACAAGTGGCAGACATTTTCACCAAATCACTACTTTCTAGCAAGTTCGAATTTCTGAGGAAAAATCTTGGAGTTTGTAGAGCCTTCTTATCAAGCTTGTCCCTTTTGATCTATAGAACATGAACAAATAAAATATAGTTAAAGATCTTAAGAAAACTTAGTGAATGTTTGTAATTATACCACACTTCAAAAGGTGTCTTTCCTTCAAGCAATTTTGTTAAAAGTCAGTTTTGAAGAAAAACAAATGTTGGCTGCTTCTGCCTAAAATGTCTTTGACAAGTTCTTTTCATGTAGCATGCATCTAACCATCTCTATAATGTTTCTATTTCTCCTCTCACTAACTCCATTATGTTCTCGAGTGAAAAGAGTAGTGAATTGTTGTTCAATGCTAGCTTCCTAACAGTAAAGATTGAATTCTCATGAAGTATATTCCTTACCATTGTCTGATCGAATGGCTTGAATCCTGTTGTTGCTATTATTATCCACATTCTTCTTGAATCTCCAAAAAATCCTAGCTACTTCTAACTTGTATTTCATAAACAAGATCCAGAACATTCTAGTAAAGTCATCAATAAAAAGTATGTAATATCGACTACTTTTATTGAAGGTGTTGTAAGAGGACCAACAACATCAGTATGAATCAACTGAAGTTTCTATATAAACCTCCATGTTGATTTTGGAAATGGTTTCCTGTTGTGGTTACCAAATTGGCAGGTATTGCAATTTGATAAAAAGGATTAGTGAATGAAGGCACTCCTCTTACAACATCATGCTTCTTCATATTGATCATTTGTTGTTGATGATAGTGACCTAGTCTCCTATGCAACAATTCCATGTCATTCAGCTTTTTTGGAAAGGTTGTGTACTCCTCCTTAAATGGTAAATATTAAAAGCTTTTGCCTCCAATCTTGGCTTGCAATATTTTTTATCTAGTAGCATCAAAGATATAGCAAGTTTGATTTTCGAAAACCACTTTCATGCCTTTCTCTATTAACTGCCCAACAATCAATAGTTTTTAATCTATATCAAGTACATAAAAAACATCAAAAATAGTTTTTGTACTAGAGTGTGTGGTGATGGAAAACGTTCCTTTTCCCTTGGCTGCTATAAAATCACCATTTCCAATTCTACCTTTGCAGCTTCAATAGATTGCAAAGTTCTGAAGAGACTTTTATCAAAAGTCATGAGATTTATCCATCCACTATCAATTAGATAGTGATTTGAGGAGGTCTGGACTAAAAAACACGTAGCTACAAACATTTGATCTTGATCAACTTGTTTAGCTACCTGAGCATCTTCATCTTGTTTCTAGAATTTTGTTCTAGAGGTGATCGCTTCATGTGCCATTTGATGGTATTTGTTACACTTTGCATCAGGTCTTTTCCAGCATTGAATGGTGGATGACCTGTCTTGTTGCAGTGTTGACATGATGGAAAGTTTCTCTTAAGAAATTTTCCTTTGTTCTAAAGTTGACTGATAGTAGTATTACTACTGTTTGAAGTCTGATTTTTTTTGAAGAATTTCTTCTTGTCAGAATTAGAATACTTTGCTTGTAAAACTCCTTCTATAACACGATCTTGCATAATAAGTCTCTATTGCTCTTGAGCCTGTAAGGCATTTATCAATTATGCCAAGTTGATCTTGGGCAAATCCTTTGGGTTATCCAAGGTGGTTATATATGCTTCATATCTTTCAGACGTAGTTACGAGAATTTTCTCTATAATTGTGCAATTAGAGAAATCTATGTCAAGTAACCTTACCTTGTTAACAATTCCAAGCAATTTGTTTGAGTACTCTTTGGTGGTCTTAGAATCCTTCATTATTTGTAGTTCAAACTCTCTTATCAGGTTAAGACTTTGCATTCAATGAATCCTTTCATCTCTTGCATACTTCTCCTTCAGATAATCCCAGACATCTTTGGCAGATTTTAGGGACATGATCCTTGTGAGATTGTTGTTGAAACAACAGTAAATAGGCATGCCTTTGCTTTTGATTTATTGTTTTTTCTCTTCGTATGACTCTTGATCTAAGTCATGGTTGGATTATTTGGTAGTGGTGGAACTTTGTAATTCTCTTCAACAGCTTCCCAAAGATCTAAATCTTCCAAATAGGTTTCCATTCTTACTGCCCAATGTCGATAATTTTCTCTATTAAAGATTGGAGAAGAAATATGAGAGAAACTTGTTTCAGCATCCATCACAGGTCCTTCAAGAAATTAGCTCTGATACCAATTGTAAGTGTTTTAAGTGTTGGTTTGAAAAATGAAGACAATTGCCAGATTTTGATTTCAATAGTAATTGTTTTTACTATTTCATTGAATTGAAAAATTGAAGAAAATCGATTACTTATTCACTACAATCTTTATACTTATTTATAGGATTAATCAAACTGAAAAATGTTAAAATCATGCCATGATCTGTTAACAAACTGACAGATCAACAAATTCCTAAAGACTAGGACAATTCCTTATTAATGTAGACAAAATAGCAACTGGAAAAACAAAGTCTTTGACACAACAACAACAAATTGAAGCAAACTTCAACAATCTTCATTAATACACACTAACAACCAATTGTACTATATATTATGTTGCTTCATATCCAACAAAAGCTTATTGTAAAATAGGGAATTACCATACTTATATTAAATATGTTCACATGATAACTATAACATTATTCAACAAAAGAAATAACCTTACGGTTGACAAAAATAATGTACTACTATACAACAATACTTGTTAGAGGTTTAGAAATCAAGCACCAGAAATTTACATGTCTTATACCAAAATGCTAGTGCACTGTAGCCTATATTGTTGGAAAAGAATCAAAAAATCCTGAAGCACAAACTGTTACTGTTCAAATAAGTAACAGGAAACAGTGCAATTCCCAGAAAAACATGTACTGTAGAAATCAAAGAACCAATACTCTGCTTTTCTATGACTTGAGAATTACGGCAACCAAAGAATTAAAACAATGCTTTTAATAAACTTTTAAGAGTAGAATCACTTAAGGTTACTGCCATCCCTTGAATTTTATTTATAGAAGAAAATTGAGTACAAGAATGGTAATTCTAGACTATTACAACTTCTTCATCAAAACTCGAAAATAAAAATGCTTAAAACAGGAAAGATAAAATTGCAATGATCAATACAATTTGATCTTTATGGAAACACAAACATAGTAATTAAATATTCTTCATGATCTTCAAATCTTCAGTAGCAGACTTGGAAACAAATCTTCTTCAATCTTCAACACTCCTTCTTGGTTCCAAGGCTACACGACTTATCATTCCAATCTTCTCTCTAAGATCTTCAAACCTTTCTTTGGCTAATGATTTGGTGAACAAATCAGCTAATTGTTCATGTGTAGGACAATATTTCATTTCCAGCTCCCCCTCTTGTTGAAATTGACGAATTGCATGAAATTTTATCTTCATGTGCTTGGTTCTATTGTGAAAAACAGAATTTTTGGATATGGCTATTGCAGCCATATTGTCACACCATAACATTGTAGGATTAGCTTGTTCAAAGCTTAATTCACCCAATATTTTCCTTAGCCAAACCAGATGATTTGCTGCAACATATGCAGCAATGTACTCAGCCTCAACAGTGGAATGAGCCACCACTGTTTGCTTCTTAGAATTCCAGCAAAATATGGTTCCCCCCATTGAAAAACAAAATCTTGAGGTGCTTGACATCTCTTCATCACTTCCAACCCAATCACTATCTGAAAAACCAATCAAATTAGTAGCATTTGATCAAGCAAAATTCATACAAAAATCCAATGTACCTTTCAGGTAATGTAGGACCCTTTTTGCAGCAACAAAGTGGATTTGGCTTGGACTTTGCATGAATCTTGATAGATAATTCACAGTGAATACTATATATGGGCGTGTGGCTGTTAAGTACAGCAAACTTCCAATCAAACTCCTATAAACCTTCCCATCAGCTTGAGCAGCACCATCATCCTTTGACAGTTTCAGTCCCACTGTCATAGGTGTGCTGACAGGATTGTAATTTTCCATTGCAAACTTGCTCAACAAATTCATAATGAAGTTATTTTGACATAGAAAACTACCTTGATTAGATTGAGTAATTTCCATGCCAAGAAAATATGACAGCAACCCAAGTTCATTCATCTCAAACTTGGTTCTCATGTTGATCTTGAATTCCTCCACCAGCTTTTCTTGATTTCCTGTAATTAACAAGTCATCAACATATACTGACACAATCAAGATATGTTTATCAACCCTCCTTACATACAATGTAGGTTCATTCATGCTCCTTTCGAACACTAAACTTAACAAGTATTCATCCAACTTGTTATACCAAGCTCTAGGAGCTTGTTTCAACCCATACAAGGCTTTCTCTAGAAGATACACTTTGTTGGCTGTGATATCTAATTTGAAACCTTCTGGTTGCTCAATGTATATTTCTTCATTGAGTGTACCATTTAAAAATGCAGACTTCATATCCAATTGCCACACAAGCAAGCCTGTTTGTGCAGCTAAAATCAACAACAACTTTATAGTATCAAGTCTTGATACAGGAGCAAATGTATCATTATAGTCAATACCTGGTTCTTGAGAGTAACCTTTGACCACTACCCTTGCTTTGTATTTGCTTACACTCCCATCTGCATTCAATTTTGCCTTAAAAATCCATTTCACCCCAATTACATTCTTGTGTGCAGGTCTGTCAACTAATTTCCAGGGTTGGTTCTTTTCAATCATCATTAACTCCTCCTTCATTGCTGCCATCCAAACCTGTGAATTCATAGCATCTTCCACATCACTTGGTTCCATCTCAGCAAGATTACACCTATTATAAATATAACTCAACAACCTTGTCCCTCTCACAGGTATGCTGTCAGGTTCATCATCAACATCATCTGGAATTTCAGTTTGATATTGAATTTCAGATTTGGGTTCTTCACTTAATTCAGCATCCCAATTCCATGTGCTATTCTCTGTAACCTTTACATCTCTTGTTATTATGGTCTTGTTTGTTTTCAAATCAAACACCTTGTAGCCACTGGTTTTAGAGCTATAGCCAATCAAAATTCCTACCTCAGCTTTTTGGTCCAGTTTCTTCCTTTTAATGTTAGGCTGCAAAACATAACATGGACTTCCAAAGACCCTTAAATGTTCAAGATTAGGTTTAAAACCATACCAGTATTCAAAAGGAGTTTTGTCCCCCAATATTTTGGTTACCATTCTGTTCAAAAGGTAGGCTGAAGTGTTGATTGCTTCTGCCCAGAATTTTAGAGGTAGTTTCTTCTCATACATTAAGCATCTTGCCATCTCTACCAAAGTTTGATTCCATCTCTCACTCACTCCATTATGTTGTGGGGTATAAGGGACTGTTAATTGATGTTTAATTCCTTCTTTTGTAAGGAATTCTTCAAGCTTTTGAGAGGTGAACTCCCCACCATTGTCAGACCTCAACATTTTAAGCCTGCAATATGTTTCCCTTTCAACAGCAGTTTTGAACTTTATAAATATCTCAGCCACTTCACTCTTGTGCTTAAGAAAATACACCCAACAAAACCTGCTGAAATCATCCATAAATAACAGAAAGTATCTAGCCCCATTTAGGGACTCATTATGCATAGGTCCACACACATCCATATGTATTAGTTGCAGCCTTGATGTTGTTCTGAATGTGCTCTTATTAAAAGCACTTTTGGTTTGTTTTCCCAATTGACATGCTTCACTCACATCACCATGATCCTGAATTAATGGTAAACCTGAAGCTATTTGTAATTCAGCCATTTTTCTCAATGATGCATAATTGAAATGGCCCAGCCTTCTATGCCACAGTATAGAGTTTGTGCACAAATCAGCGCTCATGCTCATACAAGCTTCATTCCAATCAAGGATGAAGCTACGATTCATCATCCTAGCTGAGAGCAGTAGATTATCCTTAGAATCTTTGATTTTACATATACCTTTGTTAAAAGATAATGAATAATCTTCTTCTAGCAAATTTCCAACACTAACCAGATTATGCTTGATTTTAGGCACAAATAACACATTGTTCAGAGTTCTAGTCCCTGCCATAGTTTCAACCTCAATATTTCCCATGCCTTCTACCTCAACATATTCACCATTTGCTATTCTTACTTTGGACACATAATTTCTATCCAAGTTTTTAAATATGTTCAAATCAGCTGACATATGGTTTGTGCATCCACTATCTATAAGCCAAGTAGAATTACTTACCTTAGCTAGATTGCACTCTTGTTCAACCATGGCCATGAATAATTGTTCTTCTTTGTTTTCTGAGGTTTCAGCAATATATACTTGTTTTGTAGCTGCTAGATTCTTGCAAAATTTCTGCAAATGCCCAAATTGGTTACAATTCCTGCATTGTGTGTTTTTCAGCCAACACCAAGTGTCAAGATGGTTGGTTTTCTGACAGTATTTGCAGGGGGGAAATTTTCTTTCTTCTCTTTACCCTTGAAGCTGTGACTGCCATGATTAGGTTGCCAAGTCTTCTGCTGCCAGTTTTTCCCATTGTCTCTTCTTCCATCATAGGTTCCTTTGAAGGAATTCTTTGGTTTAGGTTTGCCTCTAAACCCAGCCACAAAAGCTTCTTCACCAGTTCTCTCTTGCTTGTAGGATTGTCTTTGTTCTACAACTTGTAGAGCATTGACAAGTTCTTGAAGACTCATTTCAGCAAAGTCTTTTGAGTCTTCTAATGAGCAGATTTTATGCTCGAATTTCTCAGGCAAGCTTACCAAGACTTTTTCTACAATTCTTGAGTCTGGGAAATCTTCTCCTAACAATCTCACTTGATTTACAAGTTCAGAGATGTGTGAGGAGAAGTCTTTAATGGTTTCAGACTCCTTCATCCTCAAACCTTCAAACTGCCTTTTCAAGTTTAAAACTTGCATCTTCCTTGATTTCTCATCCCCTTGAAACTCAGCTTTCAACTTGTCCCAAGTTTCCTTTGTAGTTTTGCATGCCATGATCCTTGTGAAGATCTCTTCACTTACTGCATTGTGCAGACAAGTGAGAGCTTTAAACTTCTTTTTTTTTTTTTCATTGAAGTATTTAAGTTGTGCAAGTGTGGGATTGTTTCCCAATGGATTTGGTTGCCTGTCATTCTCCACTATTTCCCACAAATCAAAGGCCTTCAAATAAGCATCCATCTTCGTTGCACAGATTCCAAAATTGTGTCCATTGAACACTGGAGATTTCGAAGAAAAATTCGTTGAGTCCATTCTGCAGATTTCAACTATGATCAGTTGAAAATTAGCACTTAATAGCACTCAATTGCTGCTGTGAAGCATTTGTGCAATTGAGAACCAGATAGAACAAACAAATCCTTGTGTAAAGATTTGACAGAAAAAAATTCCTCTCGTGTTTCACTCTCCTTCCCTTTTCAAAGTTTAATTTACTTTTAAAAAATTCTCACTTGATTCACTCGTGTTTCACTCTATCCCTTTCAAAGATCCCTTTTTGCTCTGATACTAATTTGTTGGAAAAGAATAAAAAAATCCTGAAGCATAAACTGTTACTATTCAAATCAGTAACAGGAAACAGTGCAATTCCCAGAAAAACATGTACTGTAGAAATCAAAGAACCAATACTCTGCTTTTCTATGACTTGAGAATTACGGCAACCAAAGAATTAAAACAATGCTTTTAATAAACTTTTAAGAGCAGAATCACTTAAGGTTACTGCCATCCCTTGAATTTTATTTATAGAAGAAAATTGAGTACAAGAATGGTAATTCTAGACTATTACAACTTCTTCATCAAAACTCAAAAATAAAAATGCTTAAAACAGGAAAGATAAAATTGCAATGATCAATACAATTTGATCTTTATCGAAACACAAACATAGTAATTAAATATTCTTCATGATCTTCAAATCTTCAGTAGCAGACTTGGAAACAAATCTTCTTCAATCTTCAACATATATCACGCTCCAACCAGGTTGGCTGTGGAAAAGAATGACCACACACTGTAATAATAGCCATACCTTTGAGAAGAAAGATCCATACAACTCTAGATTTAACTAGGTATGGTAGAAACTCTGTCACGGACGGAGATTTATCTTGAACCTTTGATAAAATACACAGATAGAAACAAGACAATATAACGGCTTACCATGGGTAGGGTGTACTAGGAGTAATATTTCTCATCCTTACATAACTAATTCATTTACCTGGGAATCTCACAAACCATAGGTTTCCTAGTGATCATGATACTTGATGATGACTCAAATTATAATTTTATGATTAATTTCAACAACTCTTTTAATCTTGTCGGCAACTCTACCATTCAGTGTTATGCATGTCAAAGAGTATGTTTGTTTCATTATTCCTAAAACATATTTCAGATCAACTCTTCTTTGAGATCTACTTATTTCAAAGTTGTATAGGATTAGTATTACACCCACATCCCTCGGTGGTGAATTCCATAATTAGTAAACTAGTCTTTGAACTATTTTCAACTTTTTTTATAACTAAAGACCTTCATTGGTTCATTCTAGGTTTAGATATAGGGTTGCTCTTTACGTTATATTATTATGGCCAACCTAACTCATTTCCATTTTGTGTATGATCAACTTTCCTAAAGTTTGATTCCTTCGAGTGATTTTTCACTTCAACTACCATATGTTTGGAAATCTTATTCATTATTTCCATACTAGTATGATTAAAGTCAAAATATTACTTCATCATTCATTTATGTATTTTGGCATCTAATTACTAATTGAAATCTTTTATTGGTCTAATAATTCTTTTATAAAATTCCTTAAGTTTTGTAATTTTCCTACTTAATGGTATATGCTTTTCTCACCATTTTATCTCTCTTTAACATTAGACTCTAGAATGACGTGAGTAAATCTCTCATTCATTGCCATAATCTAATTTAATGATCTTTAATCATCTATATCTTTATTTTTTTTCCTTAGATTCTTCAAAAAGAAGCTTACATCTTTATTTAAGTACCTTTTTAGCTTCTTCCACCCTTTATTCAAAATGTGTATATCTCTCTTTTACACTCATGAATTTGTCTTCCCCTTCTTCATTTTCTACTCTTACCCCTTAAATGATTAATTCTCCATTTCCTTTTTTAATTGGGATGTCCATAAATTCTTCTATTTCCTTCAAGGTTTATGGTAATTTTGCTTTTTTCAATGCCATGGTTTTAAATAAGAAAAATATGACACTCTCACTAGTGAATTTAAAATTTAGTGATCTTTTAAAATTCTAAAAGAAAATTAAAAACTTGTGAAATAATCAATTACCTTTAATGTTTTGAATGCAAAAGATAACCTAACAACTCAAGATCAAAGAACTTATATTCTTTTGATGATTCTTCAATTGATTACAAACAAGCTCACGAATTCCTTGATAGAAAAACATGGATTGATATATTTTTGGTATTTTCTTTTTTTTTAAATTGCAAGTCTGCTAGATTACACTGGAAACTACAAGCCTACTAATTATCACTTATAAATTATCATCCTACAAGTTGTTTGCCTACAAGTTATATGCCTCCTAATTGATTTCTGAGAGATTACAAGTCTGTTGTTAAACCAATTTTGAAGATCAGTTCAATTATACATCAGCAATTGTTGTTGATTTTTGTTGAGTTGTTTTTATTGACTATGATTTTCCTTGCATCCTTCTTTAAATATGAAAGTTTAGGATAACTTTTAATAACTACTCACTCACCATATTCCATTCAAAGTAGTTTTTAATGATTATCCACTCACCATATTCCACTCAAGATAATTTATAATAACTACCTAGACATCCTAATTATTTCTTATTTCTTTCTTTGTTCTACGGATCTTACATCATATATACTTGAACTATATCTCTCTTTCATCACTTATATTTAAGTTAGGATATTATTGTCTCCAATCAAGTTTAACATCTTAACCATGCATGTAAGAGTTATTTTGTTGTGTTATTTTCTTGGTTGCGAACAATTTTCTCAACCATGTTTTCTTGCTTTGCTTTGCTTTTCATTTTCAAATTTATTTAGAAAAGCTGAACTTCACCTAAAAAGAATTGTTGGTCATCAGTTAAATGCAAAGGGGTGGGTTCCAAATAAATGACTATTTCTTACTTAAAAGATTATTGGAGAAATGATTCTAAATTTGATGAGATAGAAGAATAATAAGTGTAACTTCTATATATTTTGTCTAATATTAAAATAATTTCAAACCACCAATTATTTTCTATTATATTTTATAGCTTATATGGACACAACATGAAAAAAAAAAAAACAAAACATGTAGAGCACATAACTTGTTAAAATCATGGGTAGAAATGTAGGTTGATATGATGGTGAACTCAATCAAATTTATTATCTATGGACTATGGTACAAATTTATGAAGCAACGTACATTTGGCTTGAACCCTTTTCTTTGGCCTTCTCTTCTGACCTTCTGTTGCCAGCAGCCTAGTTGGATTCTCCCCCACCAAATTTCTTCTTCTTCATCATCTCATCCTTGTCTTTGATCTTGAATGAGATTTCAGATGCCCCATTATACCCCTTGCTAGCCATTGCATCAAAAAATAATCAGTCCATTGGCAGTTGTGATAGCAGACGATAAGAAACAAACCTTCTGCCTCCTCAAATCCAATTGCGCCCATGGCTGGAGTCCTGATATAAAATTAAACAATTTGTCCTCCTTTAACATATTCTCGATGTCGAGTATTAGAGAAATAAAAGATTTGACATACTCACGGATCATCTTGTCATGTTTGAATTGTCTCAATTCCTCCCACATAATCAAGGATGTGTTGTTCGATAAGAATTGTTCCTTTAACTCTTACTTCAGATGTTCCCATGTCTCAATATTTGGACGTTCAACATTCAATTCTTATCTAGTTCTCATCCTCCACCAAAGTTTAGCATCAACTGTGACATACATGTTTCGATATCACGGTTACACAAATTAATTATCCTAGCTTAAAACAAATCAAACAAGATAGTATAGAGCAAGCAAGGGGTCGATCCCATGAGGACGATTTAGTTCATATTTTCATGCTATATGTTATGCAATTGGGGGGGGGGTTGGAAGTTGTCTAGGCTAGGCTAAAGCAAACTACGCGAAAATTATATAAAATTGAAATTTATCAATAAAGCAAACCTTGGTCGCAAATCAACATCCACCTACAGAAATCAGAACTGATCATGGAAATGACACATCAATTTATATTCTAAATATTTATCTCTTCTTAAAATTTATTTGTTAACACATCCGCTGTATAACTTACCCTAATCATCAAACAACCACAGTGTCTACACTAGTAATTTCATTCAATGGCAGCATTAAAATCTAGATAAATTGATCAATTAAGAAACATAATTGTCCGCAATATATGTTTAGTTCGATTGAATATTTTCCCTAAGATTAATAACATAGATCCGCTACAATTATTAACTTAGTTGCTTCATAAGTTCATATACCACAACTCCGGTTTTGATATCAAACTTAACAATCAATTGTCTACAATAATAACTTTGAGTCTGCTCTTAGCAATTAAATAAACAATCATAGGAAAATAAGCATAGGAGAACAAACATATTCATCATATAAACTGAAAAATTGAGGTAAAAATAGATCTCACAGTTCTTGAAATCTGAAGGTTTCTGTGTCTTTGCAACCAAGCAAAAGAGTCTAGACTTGCATGTTTATTGAACAACTAAATAAAAAGATGGAAGAAAACATGATTGAGGGTATGGAGGAGGAATATTTGTGTTTTCTTTCCTGCCGGCCAAAACTTCCTTGCTTCTCTTCTTTTATATATACTTAGAAACCCTAGTATCTATTTTATAAAATAGTTCTTCCTTAAGTTCACAGAATTTAGTTCTCCCTTGTAAACTTCATATCTCCTTCATATAACATCATTGTGAGCTGAAATTTGGATTGTGTATAGGTATTTGAGTCCTTAATCCACTAAAATTGAGTTTGCATCAATTGGACTTCTGTAGCTCGCGATATATAATTGGAGTGGACAATGGTCGATATCGGCAGATTGCAAGATTTGACTTTGAAGGCTGTGATTTCCATGATCTTCCTTATTCTATTTCTTTTTCCTTAGCTTTCCATAAATTTATGGATATTAGATTTTGAATTTCACTGGAATCACTTCATTTCGATCTCTAGAGCTTCCGCTCTGGACAAAACACCAACTGAAGGTCAAATTTATCAATCAGCTCCAATTACCTCCTTTTTGCATCTTTCATCCAAAAATGCCTTCAAAACATAAAACAAAGAATATCAAGGCATTTTATGCACAAAAAATATGCAAAACACTAGGTAAATATGGATAAAACTATCAAATAATATGGTCGCATCAATACATTACGGTGAAATCCACTTGTTTAGTCGCATCGATCTTCGTAACACTAAAATTGCGCAATGTCCAATTAGAAATTTTCAAGTTCTTTGGAACTTCTTGCCCCACCAAAAGACTTTCGTGAGACACTTTAGGCTTAGATATACATACCCCATTTAGACTGTTTGTTATTGCCTTTTTTAGAATGGCAATCATCTCTTTGGCAGCTTCTAGTCGCTCACTTGATTCTGCAGTGACAGAGATGTACAAACTTTCAGCCCTTTCAGCGTTTTTCATAGCTTCTTTCAAGCAAGCAATGATAGAGTGTTCTTTACCCTCTTCCACTAGCCATATCAATGTCTCAAGATGCGTCAACCTTTCACGAATTGTCTTTATAGGTTTATATGTGAAAAGCTTAGTCACCAACGCTCCAAATTATTGCAACAATGACTCTTCCAAATCAACCCTTCAATTTATCCATAAAATAGTCTCGCTATTCTTCAAAGAACACAACTGCGCTCTAATACCACTTGTCACGGTGTCAAATGTTTTGCCTAAAACCAACCCTTATACGCCAACCCAACCCCCTACTAAACTCAACCTTTTCTCATGCTTTACTCGTGCTTGCCTACAACTAAGTGTATCCCACACCTAAGAGGTTTACAACACTCTAACAAGTTATAAGCAAGTGGAACACACAAGTAAGAAGGAATGCAAAGCAAGTGCACAACATATATGGGAAAATGCCTAACCTTTACTAATCTCATAAACAAAAGAATTACCATATATTAGTGTGTGTGCTCTATACAAAGATTGCATGCTACACAATCAAGGCTTTCCAACCTATTTATAGACAAACATAAGTGAGTTACAAGGCAGAACCATCATCTTTATATTCTACGATATAGTGGGGCACTTTCTCTCCCATGTTCTCCATTCACTTAGTGGCTCGTATTCCAGCAAATGGTGCACAATTTCTCCACCATGTTCCCATGATCTTTGTAAGGTTTTGAAAAAATTTGAATAGGAAAAGGCATTAATACCCTTGATGGCTTATGATTAGGTATAAATGAATTAAGGGTATAGCAGTAACTTGGAAATATAAATAGAAAAAGAAAAGAAGAGAAGTAAATCTGAAAAATTTGAGAGAGAATAGAAACGGAAGAGAGAAGAAAGGAGAAGAAGAAGAGAAAAGACGAAAGGAGAAAGGGAGGAGAAATAAGTTATTAAGGTAATGTGTATGTGTTATTATGTAAAAATATTGTTTATTAGTTAAGCTTTTTGTTTGTATTGGTGATTAGGTTTGTAGATTTTATTTGGGTTTGATTGATGAATGAATTGAGATGTTAAGGGTTTAATGTGTTGGGTAATGGTTTAATGAGTTTGATTGTAGATGATTTTGGAGTTATTTGATGTGTTTAGTGCAAGAAAATGTTGAGAAATGGTGAAAAACCCATGCTGGAATTCTGGGCTAGACGTTGAAGTTGACGGAATTTCAGTTTGGTCTCTTTCATGAAAATTACAGTTTGGTCCCTAAACTTAAAAAATTTGTAGTTGTCCCTGAACTTTGGAAAATTACAGTTGGGTCCTTGGAGTGAAATTTGAGATTATGGACAGAATTTAGGATGAATTATGGGTAAAATTTCAGTATAGCTATGAATTTATGAGGTGTTCAATTTAGTCTTTCAATTTGATAAAATTACAATTGGACCCTAAAAATAATAGAAAGATTTCAGAATAGTCCCTAGATAAAATATTAGTTTTTCAGATTGGATTGGTGGATAATTGAGGCTTATTTGATGAATTATTATCAATTTTACGAATTGTGTATTTTGAATTAGATTTTGGAAGAAACCGTTGTTTTTAGGTTTTGCGAAAAATAGATAGTTTGATTCGAAACGCATAGAATTATGATTTAAACTCTTAGATACATTTGTTAAATAGATTTTAATTCTTTTGAGTCATTTTTGAGTATGTCTTCTTTTATATATTCAAATAATCCTGATATTCTGCCCGCGATATGTCATTAGGATTCCGTCAGTATTCCGCTTTTGAATTTCGATCGCTTTTGAGTCAAGTGAGTGGATAATATTTAATATGCATGAGAAATATTATAAATATTTGATTTGATAGTATTTGGATTATGCTTCTTTATAATATATACATTGATTACTATTCTTGTTACAATAAAGCATAATCAATTGTTGAATATACATTCTTGATATGAGCCAATATATGATTGTGAATTGATAGCTCATCATTTTATTGATGCCATGAGTTGAACCTTGAGATATGAATATGTCTGTTTGATTATGATATATATACCTACGGTATGCCAGTCAGAATACCCATGCTAACAGGGTAGTGTTAGCCTTTGAGCACATCATATCTGAAACCCTAGTTGGTTAGGGGAGTCACCAACCTGTGCGGACTGATCATCCTACAGTATGGAGCCTCATGCTCATTGCATTTTGATTTTCATACAAGCTTTACCTACATTCTTATTATGAACCATTTGAGAAATTTTCTTGTAAGAACCCTGAGTTGATTCGATAATATATTTCTCATTGTTGTATTATCTCGTATATGTATATTAGATGCTATCTACTCAATGAGTTGTTGAACTCACCCCCTCATTATTTATTATTTTCAGGCTTGTAGCTTGTTAGAAGATCATTATCGTTGAAATCTTAAAACTTATTATTTGGTTGTAATCGACACTTTTGTTTTTATGTTTAGTTAATGCTCCACAATTATAAAAAGATGTATTCAACTCTTGTATCAAAATAATCAAACTATATTATAAGTTTACTTTGTTATTTATGCTGTGTTAAACTCTGAATATGAATGATAAGTTTGTAAGTTTGGGTTCGCATAGGTGTGGAACTATGTGCCGGTCACGGATCCAGGAATCGGGTCGTGACAATCTTAGTGGCTTGAAGAGCAATCTCAATCATGCCCCATGTTCCAACCACCAGTCCCCCATGATCTAGAGCCATAACTAACCCATAATCCGCATGTCTAATTGCCAACACTCAACTATTAATTTTAGATGTGTCTGCTGCCACCTTGGAACATTCATTATCTAAGCCCCACGTTCATGCCAAGTTACTTCCCATGACTTCAATGAACCAATGTGTGCTAATGAAATCATTGGCACTGCTTTCGCTGCTGAATTTTGATGCGACGTGACACAGCCTCACGTGCTGTCACTACCTATTATGTCTTTGATGCAACATTTCTCATCCTACATATTTGACTTATTCAACATTGTCACAATAATTTTAACTAATAAATATAGTAGTCAAAGATGATTAAGAAACTTGAGATTGGCAATTTATGGAGCAATTTTTACGAAAGAAAATCTTTGAAGAAATATATATTCAATGAGGCCATGGATAGAGTTGCATGGTGAGCCCCAACGTTTTCCATTCACTGAATGTTGTGCTCAATTTGTAAAGTATCGAAGGTTAAACATATCTACACTTGCATGCTTAGGATTAAAAAGAAAAACTTTTTTTTCCAAAATCATGAAAAAACATATTTCATTCAAATTGCATGGATTTTAAGTACGAGGATTATGATTAGGTCTTTGTCATTGAAAGATTGAGTGAAAAACAGGGCTAACAAAGATTCACATAAATAAAAACATAATCTATGATGTGCTAATCCAAACGTAAATATCAATGGTGTACAATCTCCCTGAGGGATGTTAGAGTATCTATTTTCAAAATGCATATTCCATATTTCAATCCCTGTATTATTACTCTTGCCTTGTTACATTGTATACCTTTTTATTTTGATCAATACAACCGTGAAGTCCATGTTGGAAAAACCTTTTGTTTATCTTGTACTTCATAAACAAGCACTGGTGTTGTTATTATCCAGTCGAAATGGGATTATTTTCATGCTAGAAAGACAAATGCCTCCAACTCTATATCTGTTAATTACATGGAAGTGAACACTAGTTTTGATCCATTTGCTGGACAATTTTCACGTAGTTTTATTCTGTATCATTTAAAAAAAAAAAAAAAAAAAAGTGCAATAACCCTACTGACTCTAGCCTTTATTGTTCTGTTTTGTCTTATATGGGGGTAAAGTTATATTTAGCTATTTAAAAAAATATGTGCGATAACCTTAATGCCCCTGGCGGTTCATGTGCATCTTTGTCTTATTCATAGGTATTATGGTTATTTTATTGTGCACAAGAAGGCAAAAAAACGAAACATCCCCTGGACCCAAGACTAAAAATGCAGTAAATGGAGAGGACTAATAGTAATTTTACTATTTCAATCCACAGTGCCTCTGAGTCTAGTGAAAAATCATTGTTAATTACTATGCAAAATGTGTTTTAGCTTTTTTAGTAATTGGGAAAAGTCATGGTTGAACATTGCATCTTCACCTCTTAATCTAATATATAGCTTAAAAAGTTTTTTAAAAAAATGACAATTATACTATTTTTACATCATAATGCAATGTAATAAGGGAAAGGGACAATTGAAATAAACTAATAGGTTGGTTATACTTTTGAAAGAATAGATTTGACGAATTCCATGTATACAATATATAATATTAGCAATAATGCATGCTCGAACATTGCATGTTCACCGCTTAATCTAATATATAGCTACTCTCTATAACACTTGTGCTCATGTCCACATGAATCTGCACGCAGTTCTCATCTTTCTTCAATTGTAAGAATCATCTGAGCACCTCAACCTGATCATTCCACCATGTTTCGTTCAGCCTTTTGCTTCCGAGCCATTGTTTTGCTTTCATATTTAATCTCAGTCACCTGCTCCAGCTACTCCAATGAGACTGACTTATTAGCCCTAATCCAATTCAAGAGCAGAATAGTGGATGACCCTCTTGGGATCATGAGCTCGTGGAACAGCACTATCCATTTCTGCCAGTGGTATGGCGTCTCTTGTGGTCATAGGCACCAAAGGGTCAGTGTTAGCCCTGCAGTCCCTCAAACTTTCAGGTACCATATCACCCCATATTGGCAATCTGAGCTTTTTAAAGGAGCTATACCTGCAAAACAATAGTTTCTTTCATGAAATCCCTCCACAAGTTGGCCGTTTGCGTAGCTTGCACGTATTGTCTCTGCAAACTAATTCCATCTCTGGTCAAATCCCTCCTAGCATATCTGATTGCTCTAACCTTATTTCAATGAAGATTGAAAACAACAACCTGACAGGAGAAATTCCTGCGGAGCTAGGCTCTTTGTCGCAGCTCAAAAACCTTACTCTGCAAATCAATGGACCATCCCTCCTTCTTTAGGGAATCTATCCTCCCTTGAGATCCTTCGGCTAGAAAAAAATAAAATGTTGTATGGGAACGTTCCTAGTACTCTAGGAAACTTGAAGAATCTCAGGATTTTAGATCTGATGGATAATACGTTTTCAGGTGTCATTCCACCCTCAATCTTCAATCTTTCTTTATTGACGGGTTGGGATATAGGATTCAACCTCTTCCATGGTAATATTCCATCTGATATAGGCATATCTCTCCCAAATCTTGAATTCTTTTCAATCGCCTCTAACCTGTTCACTGGATTCATTCCTGTTTCTATATCAAATGCTTCAAATCTTCAATTGCTCCAAGTTCAAATAATCTAACAGGAGAAGTTCCTACATTAGAAAAGCTGCATAGGCTTAACTTCTTCACCCTTTTCTCCAACCATTTTGGAAGTGGACAGGCTAATGACTTGAACTTTCTCTCCTCATTGACCAATTCCACCACTTTAGAGTATTTGTCTATTAAACGAAACAATTTTGGTTATATTATAATATATATAATATATACCTTGGGGCCACCTTTTTACCTCGTCTCTCATGAGAGCAACCGCAGCGGGGAGTGCTATATGAGGAGGTATAAATAAAATAATATATTTTTAGTTTTTTTTTGTTACTGTGTATGCTCCAGTGGGGATGCCATTTGCCCATGTAAAATGGCATCCCCTTCCCGAGCTGCTATTTGTAGCAGCTCGGGACATAGAGCTAAAAAAGGTGGCCCCACCTTGGGGCCACCTTTTTTATATATTATAATATATATATATATAAATATATTAGAAAATAATATAATTATATCAAAAATATTTATTTTTATTTACAAATACCTTAACAAGAGAGTAAAAATTTATATATAAAATTAATAATTATATAACTTACTCCTATTAATTATATAATCAATGTAAGCATTTATTTAATTATATAACTTACTCTTATTAATTGTATAATTAATTGCATAATTAAACTACATACAAAATAATTATACTATATTTAAAATAATATAAAAATAAATGGCTCTCCAAAATGGCTTTTACCACTGGAGCACACATCAACAAAAATATCATTTTTACACTATTCAAAGTGCCATTTTCGAGATTTGCCTCTCCAAAATAGCACTCCCTGTTGGAGATGCCCTGAGCTGCTACAAATAGCAGCTCATGAAGGGGGTGCCATTTTTAGCTCTGCAAATGGCATCCCCGCTGCAGTGTAAATAGTGTAGATAAAAGAGCTAAACAATTGATATTTTATTTATGCCTTGTTATATAGCATTCCCGTTGAAGATGCTCTTATATAATAGTTTTTTAAAAATAACTTTGAATTATATTGATAAGACATAATAGTGGCACCCCTCAAAATAATGCAGAACAAAACTTTGGAATGCATCTAGTAGTTTTTTTCAAAAAATTAAACCTTAGGTGTTATTTTCTCTAAAATGCAATATATTTGCTGGAAATAATAATAGAAGAAATAAAAACATTTCCTATAAAATTTATGCCATTAGTCTACGAATAATCACATTAAATAACATTAAATCGTGTTTTTATTTGCTCTCCAAGTATATCTTTTTGTTTGCATAAATGATTCTTTTAGTTTTTTTTCAAAGTCATTTCTTCTCTATAATTTTTATTCATTTCTTTTTAGCTCTGCATTATGTTTTAAAAACGCTTTTGAAAATAATCAATCAATTTTATATTTTAAATTAAATATTTTTAGTGTTTTTAGATCATTTTCATGTGCTGATGTCAAATTAATTTTTTTTTTAAAAAAAAAAACATCATTTTATACATTTCTGAATGAAAAATATTTTTAAAATAAATTTCAACCACACTCTCAAACATCATTTTATATATTTTGTTAATAAACATATTTATAAGGGTGGGGAGATATTAGACTTTGGTAGATATTGTTAGGATGTAATTCATCATCCCTCTCCCTTATATTATCTTATTATTATAAATAATATTCATATATACTATGTGCGGTTGGGCCATCATGGTGACCCAAATAATGTGAGAAAGCCATTTTTTTTATATCCCACATGTTTCTCATAATTTATTTTTAACATGCATAATATAAATACAAACGTGTATTCACGTACTACAATTAATGTACTAGGCATTAATAAATTTATTATTAATAATAAAAGCATTCACGTACATTATTGAAAAAAATATATATAAACATTAGTAAATCAGTTTTATGCAAGTGACTTAACGTGCCTATTGAAAACATCTTTTGAAATAGGTCTTGAAAATAGTTATATCAGATATAACTCATAACTTTTTTATTTTTTTTAAGTTAAAAATCCTAATTTTGTCGATTCCTGACTTCAAATCAAACTCTTCTGTAACTTTGAAAGTTTTATCTAGCATCCTTATTCTAACTACTTAAACATCCATAACAAAATAGAGTTCACAATGAAACAGTTAAGAACATAGATCCAATGGCTTGAAAAAAACCTTCAACAAAAACAAATGGCTACTAATATCATGTTGTTTTTGGTAACTTTCTTTTTCATTGAACTTCGATATTTAGAAAACAGAATGAAGAACAAGAACCATGAATTGATTAAAGATTGAAGGTTCTGTTGTTCTTTGTCTAGCAATTCAAGATATAGAAGAGAGAGCGAAGTCCCCACTTTCTGAAGACACGAGTATTACACTATACTAAAAAATAACCTAACAGTAGAGAGAGCAAAACGAAAAGAAGACAGCATAAGCTCAAAGAGATTCAAACCACTAAAAAATAACCTAACAGTTGACAGAAAGAAGAACATACTTTGATTGGGTGGTGAGGTTTCTTCAAAGAGATTCAAAAACAACTTGGTTTCGCTTTTTGCAAACCATGGTCCGAAAACATTTTTGTGTGGGTCTCATATCAACTACAGTTGTGGTTGAAAAATTACCAAATATAAAAATAACTGATTTTCCTCAAACCTCACCCACAACCACAACACCAAACGACCACTAAGGCTTACAAGTTGTGATCCTTATTTAGTGGGATTTAATATAGTGGTCTTTTGTGATTCTGATTGGGTTGAAAAATTGGATGATTGCAAGTCAACTAGTGGTTATGGAGTTTTTGCTGGCCAAAATCTCGTCTCTTGCAGTGCAAAGAGGCAAAATGTGGTGTCCAAATCCAGTATTGTCAACCTACTTATTTTGATCGATACAACTGTGAAGTCCATGTTGGAAAAACCTTTTGTATATCTTGCCCTTCATAAACAAGCGATGGTGGTGTTATTATCCAGATGAGATGGTATTATTCAACTGTCAACTATATATTTGTTAAATACATGGAAGTCAACACTAGTTTTGATCCACTTGCTGGACAATTTGCACATACTTTGAGTCTGTTTTTAGTAATCCGTTGGGAAAAGTCATGGTCGAACATTGCATCTTAAATTCTTAATCTATTATATAGCTTAAAAAGTTCAAAAAATTGACAATTATACTATTTTTACATAATAATGCAATGTAATCAGGGAAAGGGAGAATTGAAATAGACTAATCAGTTGGTTATACTTTTGAAAGAATAGATTTGACAAATTCAACATATACAATATATAATATTAGAAATCATGCATGCTCGAACATCGCATCTTCACCTCTTAATCTAATATATAGCTACTCTCTGTAGAACTTGTGCTCATGTCCACATGAATCTGCACGCAGTTCTCATCTTTCTTCAATTGTAAGAATCATCTGAGCACCTCAACCTGATCATTCCACCATGTTTCGTTCAGCCTTTTGCTTCCGCGCCATTGTTTTGCTTTCATCTTTAATCTCAGTCACCTGCTCCAGCTACTCTAATGAGACTGACTTATTAGCCCTAATCCAATTCAAGAACAGAATAGTGGATGACCCTCTTGGGATCATGAGCTCGTGGAACAGCACTATCCATTTCTGCCAGTGGTATGGCGTCTCTTGTGGTCATAGGCACCAAAGGGTCAGAGTGTTAGCCCTGCAGTCCCTCAAACTTTCAGGTACCGTATCACCCCATATTGGCAATCTGAGCTTTTTAAAGGAGCTATACCTGCAAAACAATAGCTTCTTTCATGAAATCCCTCCACAAGTTGGCCGTTTGCGTAGCTTGCAAGTATTGTCTCTGCACAATAATTCCATCTCTGGTCAAATCCCTCCTAGCATATCTGATTGCTCTAACCTTATTTCAATGAAGATTGGAAACAACAACCTGACAGGAGAAATTCCTGTGGAGCTAGGCTCTTTGTCGAAGCTCAAAAACCTTACTCTACTAAACAATGGTCTAACAGGGACTATCCCTCCTTCTATAGGGAATCTATCCTCCCTTGAGATCCTTCGGCTAGAAAAAAATAAAATTCTGTTTGGGAATGTTCCTAGTACTCTAGGAAAATTGAAGAATCTCAGGATTTTAGATCTGATGGATAATAAGTTTTCAGGTGTCATTCCACACTCAATCTTCAATCTTTCTTTATTGACGGGTTTGGATATAGGATTCAACCTCTTCCATGGCACTATTCCATCTGATATAGGCATATCTCTGCCCAATCTTGAATTCTTTTCAATCACCTCTAACCAGTTCACTGGTTCCATTCCTGTTTCTATATCAAATGCTTCAAATCTTGAATTGCTTCAACTAAGTTTAAATAATCTAACAGGAGAAGTTCCTACATTAGAAAAGCTGCATAGGCTTAACTTCTTCACCCTTTTCTCCAACCATTTAGGAAGTGGACAGGCTAATGACTTGAACTTTCTCTCCTCATTGACCAATTCCACCACTTTAGAGTATTTGTCTATTAAACGAAATAACTTTGGTGGGGAGTTGCCGAAACAAATCAGCAATCTCTCAACCATGCTCGGGGTGATCAGCCTAGCAGAAAACAGCATCTTTGGAAGCATCCCGGCTGGAATAGACAAGCTGGTGAGTTTGAGAGTTTTTGATGTTAGCAACAACAAAATCTCAGGTATAATACCTTCTAGCATTGGAGAGCTTCGAAATCTTGAGGGATTGGTTCTTTACTACAACAATTTATCAGGGCATATTCCATCCTCTGTTGGGAATCTGACCAAATTAATGGCACTCCATTTACGGGAGAACGGTCTTGAAGGTAGCATCCCCTCAAGTTTAGAGAACTGCAAGAAATTGTTAGTGTTGAATCTGTGTGAAAACAATCTCAGTGGTGACATACCCCCAGGACTTTTGGGGATCTTCTCATTACTGTATATTTGTTTTTCTAAAAACCATATTTCGGGTTCCCTCCCCATCGAAATAGGAAAGTTAATAAACCTATCAATCTTAGATGTATCTCAAAACATGTTATCAGGTGAGATTCCTAGTGGTCTTGGGGGTTGTGTAAGTCTTCAAGGCTTGTATATGAATTCCAACTTCTTTCATGGGTCTATTCCTTCATCATTGAGTTCACTGAGAGGAGTTCTACTGTTCGACTTTTCTCATAACAACTTGTCAGGAAAAATTCCAGAGTTTTTCCAGGGCTTCAACTCATTAGAGATGCTGGATCTCTCTTATAATAACTTCGAGGGCATGGTACCAGATGAAGGAATTTTCAAGAACTCAACTGTAGTTTCAGTCATAGGAAATAGCCAGCTATGCGGTGGTGTTAACAATAATTTTGGGCTGCCGAGATGCAATTTCCACCAACCAAAGAGGCTGAGCCACAAATTGAAGATGGCAATCATTGCGATTGCCGTGCTTCTAGCACTGGCCCTTTTCGTCACTTGTTTATTTCTCAGTTCGTCAAGAAGGAAAAGAAGTGAGTTTAAATCGAGCTCTAAGCGGAATGCGCTAATGGAGGTGTCCTACCAAACTCTCTTAACAGCTACCGATAGATTCTCTTCAGCGAATTTGGTTGGTACAGGTAGTTTTGGGTCTGTGTATAAGGGAATACTTGACGGAAATGGAATGTTAATTGCTGTCAAAGTGCTGAATCTCATGCGTCAAGGAGCTTCCAGGAGTTTCGTAGCTGAATGTGAAGCGCTGAGAAACATCAGACACCGGAACCTTGTCAGGGTTTTGACTGTATGCTCAAGTATTGATTACCACGGTAACGATTTCAAGGCCATAGTTTATGAGTTCATGGCTAATGGGAGTCTAGACGATTGGCTGCATCCATCTGCTACAGGAGGTGGCGCGCCGCTGATTCTTAATCTCCGCCGGAGACTCAGCATTGCCATCGATGTTGCGTGTGCACTTGAGTACCTTCATCATCATTGTGAAATCCCAATAGCTCATTGTGATCTTAAACCAAGCAATGTTCTTCTCGACGATGAACTCACTGGACATGTAGGTGACTTTGGGTTAGCAAAATTTCTTCCTGAAGCAAGCCTTGACTGTCCAGCAAATGAATCGACTTCCATTGGAGTAAGAGGAACTATAGGTTATGCTCCTCCAGGTAGTAAAATTATCAATCTTCCAATCTCTTAATTTTCTATAAGTGTTTTGAAAACGCAAAACTAAATTAAATGTTGTGGTCATGAACTGCAGAGTATGGCGTAGGAAATGAAGCGTCAGCCAGTGGTGACACGTATAGCTATGGCATACTCTTGCTGGAGATGTTCACAGGAAAGAGGCCCACTGATGAGATGTTCAGAGATGGCTCAAATCTTCATGACTTCGCAAAGAGAGCTGTGCCTGAACAAGTGAACCAGATTACAGATCCAACTCTTGCTCAGGAATTTAGCAGCAGAATTCTTGAGTGCTTGAATTCAATATTCCGAATTGGAATCTCATGCTCTGTTGAATCGCCAAGAGAGCGCATGAAAATCAGCGACGCCGTTGCTCAACTCTGTTCTGTCCGAAATGAGCTTCAATCAACAGCTGGTAATTGAAGATATTTTGAAGTAAAATGGCATAATTTTCTCCAATTAAGTTAATTGATGGCATAATTCTAAATTCTTGTATCGCAGCTGAGCAAGGAAGATGACATTTCTCCAAGTTGCCAGGCGATCGAGATGAGGAGCGCCGGCCAAACCTGACCATATCCGGGCCTCGTCATCTACCTCCTATCATGCCGTTACTTTTATTTATTTAATTTCAGTGTGCTTTGTTTGTATGTTCCGCGGATGATTCTTACAGCATTTGACTTTTAT
>CM055337.1:7787992-7855180 GCA_029228605.1 Salix koriyanagi | reverse complement strand
TATCTTAGTGTTTTTTTTTTAAAAAAAAAAAAAAATTAAATATTTTTTGTGTTTTTAGATATTTTTTATGTGCTGATGTCAAAAATATATTTAAAACACACAAAAAATCATTATTTGAATGTATTTTTAAACGAAAAGAATTGTCAAAAACAATCTCAACCATTAAGGTCATGGTTTGAAAAAATCGATTTAATAAAAGCTATAAATTATAATTTTTTTGTATTTAAAATTTCAAAAGGGAGTTTTCAGTACTACTTATACAAAACTATAGGATAGGTTAGTGACCTAAATACTTTCAATTTTGTAATTATAATAAAATGTATTGCACCTAACCACACTACTAAATTGATCCCTAGTATCCATTATTACCTCATGCTAACATGATCAAGTTTTGCACACATTTACTTTGCAAGAAATGGCAATAAATTCTACAATTAAAAAAAAGAGTGTTCATTATGGATGCACACATAAACACTATGATAATTTAGTTTAGTAACCTTCATTTTCTTGGCATGATCATAGACTGGGTGATAAACAGCATGAAAGGGACAAATGATAATTGTAAATTATATTCAATTTACTAATAAAATTATTTTCACCTCCAAGGAAGTCACTAAGCAAGCATGCATTAGAATGTTGTTCCTCAGAAATCAATTGGAGTCATAGAAAAAATGCAGATTTGATCCAAGAAAAGTTTTTAAAATAAGGCAGGTTATTCAAATTCCTATTTAAGATAGAAGGTTGCAACTTTTAGTTGTCTTATTCCAGCCTAGTTGATGGGTTGGAACAAGGAGCATATTTCACATTTCTATCAAAATATTATTTGCTAAATATTAAATTTTTTTTTTATGTTTTTGAATTGCTTTGTTTTGATGGTGTCCTAAATAAATAGAAAAAAAAATATTAATTTCTTCCCATTTAGACTCAAGTTCATTGAAACTCCTTTATTCCTATCCTTCCAAATCCTCCAAAAATGGACTCTTGGCATGACCCAATAGACCCTCACCAATCCATGATTTAGTTGTTCATCATAATTTAATTATAATGGGGCCAAACAGATTACAAATTTCTATTTTTGGGTTTTACTTAAATATATATGGGTGGTGGGTGTCAATGTAATATATTGATAAATTATGTGGAGGTAACATCAATTGCTTTGTAATTTAAAATCATGTTCAGTGAATATAAGATTGCCACCATTATTTGGGCACCTTTCGCACCACCATCCTTTGTGAACATCGTAGTCTGCATGTCTCCATCGAAAGATAAGATCATTCTTAGCTATTGGACAAGCCTACACGTTTGAAAAACTAAATGCTTGAAATTGCATGGCCTATTTTATTGACATTGGCTGGATGATGACTTCTTCAATTGTATACGGTAATCTTTCATGTGTTCACACTTAAAAGCCCCTCGAAGATTCTTATCAAGGGTTTAAATCCCTTCTCTCAAGATCAAAGGCCAAAAATACTTCACCTTGACCTGTAAATTTGTTACAAAACCACCTAAACTAAATGCTTGGTTTTGACTTATTACACCTTTTCAAACTCGTCTAGAAGCCATAGATTAACCTATAAAAGGGGAAATGATCGAGATTTAAGATGTGTTATGCATGATGCTAAGAGGAAATCCTCATCCTTTTGAAACTCATAAAATTGACTTTCATAATTGACTTCATAGCTTTGTTCAAAACATTTTGACAACATTAGTTTGGTAAACACCATTGCCTAAATAATCTTTGGAAAAATCAACTTTACCTTTTCATTTCAGAAATAATTTGATGTTTGCTTAAAACAACATTTAAACACTCTTTTGTAGGGTGAAACATTCAAGCAATTCTCATTTTGAGGTGGCCAAACAATTTTCAACCATGACATAAAAAAAAATACACAAAGAAAGCTTGTTCCCATGCTCACATGCCATTTTTTAGTTGCATGCATAGTTGTATATAGTTTGATTTGCTAGTCATTCATTCACAAAAATATAAATCTTCATGCAAAAACAATCACAATGAACAAGGACAATATTTGTCGTCATAACTGTTTATGCTTGAAATGGTGAAATGTTATCTTTGTTGTCCCTGGACATTCTAAAACATATCCCTCATGGTTCCTATTTGAGCTTGAATATTGTTTTCTTTTTAATAACCCTACTAGGATGACAGCTTATTGTCGGGGAAAATGAAAACTCTAATAACAATCAAAGGTCAATCCTAACTAGGTTCCATAAATATTACTAATTTAACTCTTCCAATTAAAGATAGCTTTTTCTATTCAAGATTGCTCTTAGCAGGAAAGGGCTGGCCAAACCTATCTTATAAATTAAACCAGGTTAATGAAAAGTAGGGCTCTCTTCTAACCGCTCAGGCATCATATCCCCTTTTGTTGTTTAAACGACAAAACACAAGTTCTTTTAAATGCTGAGTGGAATTTATTCTGATCAAAGAATTGAATTGCATTGCATATCTAGTTACACAGCATGAATAGATACAGGAAGTTTGACTTCACCCTTGAAACGTATCATTCTAGAAACAGGACCACCTACCTCACCTCGAATTCTAGACCTAAAGCCATTGCATAATCTTTGATACTTGCCTTATCAGCGTGAGGGAAGAAAAGGATTTATCTCAAAGAAGAGAGACTATTTTAATCCATAATGAATAGTGCCACATTCCTATGAGCAGCCACAGAAGCAGCACCAACCGGATCAAACTGGGATTGGGTCTGGAGCAGTTTTGCATCAATGGCAATTCTCTCCTTTAACTGCTCCAGCCTAGTTTGTGGTTGGTAATATGGGTTGGTGTTCACGTCCATGGCCATCCCATGGGATGTCTTGGCCACCACATTATATTGAGGAGGTTGCTGTTTGGTTTGTGAATCTTTTTCAGCCTCCCGCAATGGACTTCTCTTGTATCAATGTGTTGGTCCTAAAGAAGCACTGTTGAGAGCTGGTTTGGGGAGGAAGAGAAGCATTTCTACAAAACATCCTTGCATCATTGAGATCTTTGATATTTCTGCCATTCTCATAGGGCACAACTGATCCCACAACTCTCCCTGGCTTTGCTGTGCGGCAAAAAAAGAAAAGAAAATATGATGTTTAGTCAGCTAAACAAAATCTAGCTCAGGGAAGCCAAGAGCCCCGGGAAGCAGAATAAAAAGTCTAGAAAGACATCTGGTAAAAACATTCATAAAATACAATTCAAGTCGCATACCAGGAGGCTAGATTTAGGGGGGCGGATCTCTTTACAAAAAGCAAACAAAATAAGCACAGGTTATACCTGATGGCATTCGAGGTAGGGGCCTTGCGACCTTTGCTGGATTTCTATAACTTATATCTTGTACTCTTAAGTTTTTAGAAGCATCTTCTGTAACTTGCCTGTTGTCAAATGAGGTTGAATTTGAATGCATATTAGGTGGGATTGTGTTTGAGTGAACAGTAGACCTGTGAACAAAAGGAAAGGTTAAAAGGAAAAAAAATGCAGAAATCATAATTACAGTGGTAGATCACAAGAATTCCAGATAAAACAATACTCTAATCCTCATAAACAAATAAAGCTTATAAACCATTTTATCATCAATGATTTGGAGGCCAAAGGAACATGTAATTGCAAATCATACCGTGGAAGGGAGACGTGCTTCCTCTCTAGAGGTATCACTGGTGCACTTCTACCACAATTTTCCTCAAGATACGCAAACTGCTTTCTAAATTGACCTATGGCACTGCATTTCAAATTATCCATAATTTAAACATAGAAAGGAAATGGAAAGGCAATTGCTTCTACTCATAAAAGGGAAAGGTGCGCTGGAGGGAGGAAGAATTTAGTACCTAGGATAGAGAAAATTAGTGCTTTCATTTCCATTCAAATAGTCTTTGAGTAGCTGTGGATGGTATTCCAGTATTTCACGGTATAGCAGTTCCCGAACATCTTCCTTCGTTACCCTTCGCCTTTCAAACTCAAACTCCAACTTCGTGATTGGCTGGCAGGAAGGTTCTCTCTCAACTTTGGCAAGGCCCTTAAAGTAAGGGTCAGCTAATGCCTATTATACAAAACTTGCATCAATCAGTACAGCAAAAAAATAAAGATAAGGAGCAGCAGGAAATGTAGCTCATACAGCAACAATAATTGAATGCCAGACACCATTTGTATGGCAAGCAAATATGACAAAGCACACACCTCTTCAGCAGTTGGTCGATCTTTTGGATCAAATGATAGCAGCCTTTGCAGTAACCTGAGTGCCAAAGGATCTGCATTTGGAAATTTCTGTGCAAATGGCACAGGCTGTTTTTTCCTCATTTCACTCAAGTATTTTCTTGCCTTGTCATTTCGTACCTGCATTTTAAATGCAATACAAATTACCATCAATAACTTGAAAAGGAATTGCTGTCACCAACTGGGGGGAAATTGCTGTCACCAACTGGGGGGGGGGTGAGCGAGAGAGTCATACTTTAGAAATGTTTTCTAATGAAGGAGTCCCAAGAAGATCAGTGATCAAATCTAATTGATGTGCAACACTTTTACCCGGAAACAGTGGCTTCCCTGTCAATACCTCTGCAAAGATGCAGCCAATGCTCCATATATCAATTGCTCGTGTATACTGCACCCAAGTAGAAACACACAACAAAAATAAGAACCAGAATTATAGAGCTTTCCACTGCAATTAAACCACTCTAGAAAACAGACACAACCTGACACAGTTACCTGAATTGACAGATATTTCAACTTCCAGGAGAGTTCATAGTCCTCCCTGAACAACAATCATTTTAATCTAGGCATTACTGCTAACTATAAAGCACTAAATCATTTTATGGAGAAGTAAACATTTATCTTCAATAATACACAAGAGCAACCGATTGTAGTATATTTTCTGTTGCTTCACATCCAACAAAAGCTTATTGTAAAATAAGGAAATACCATACTTATATTAAATATGCCGAACAATGACATGATACTATAGCATTTTTCAGAAAATTACATGGCCTAAACCAAAATGCTAGTGCACTGTAGCCTATATCATGCTCCAACCAGGTTGGCTCTGGAAAAGAATGACCACACACGGTAATAAAAGCCATACCTTTGAAAAGAAAGATCCACACAGCTCCGGAGCTCTATACCATCTTGTAGCCACATAGTCCTGCAAGATGCATTTATTAATGAAAACTTCTTAACTGAGAGATATGTTGGTCATCTGATATTTGTTATAAAATGCTGGAATACATACCGTCCAGAAAACAGTGGTTGGTGTATCACTAAATGCTACTCTTGCCAGCCCAAAGTCACATACTTTTAGTTTGCAATTTGCATTTGCCAATATATTCTTTGGTTTAAGATCTCTATGGTACATATTTGCTGCAGCCAAACAACTTCAGTTCAGAACAGAGGTAGATCAAAAGCACTAAAATTTTTAAATTTTAAATTTTAAAAAATAGGGCTGCATTTACACAAGATGCTGACCAAGCATGCATATGCTTTCAAGGATTAGAGAGCAAGTTTTGACCCAAAAGCAGTCTGTGACAGGGTAGGTAAGAAAGAAACAGTCACCTGTATGCATATATTTCAGTGCTCGTAACATCTGATAAAGAAAGAACTGATGGTGTTCCGTTGTCAAGTCATCATTAGCTTTGATGACTTGGTGAAGATCAGATTCCATGAGCTCAAAAACAACAAATATGTCTTTGAATTCTCTCTTTGAGGGTGGCAGCATAATTCGCTTAATCTCAACAATATCAGGATGCCGTAAAAGCCTAAGTAACTTTACTTCTCTCAAGATTCGAATAGCATCAGAAATATGCTCAAAAATATCATTAATTTTCTTTATTGCCACTTTCTCTCCAGTATGCGTGTCAATTGCAGCACAAACAACTCCATAGCTTCCCTTTCCAACAACTTCTAGAATCTTGTATCTATTGGCATCCCCATACTCGGTGAAAAACTCCATCTCTTTTAAGTCCTGAAACAGGAAAAAAATTTCAATCAAGGATCTTGATGCAGGGATCGACTAGATACAATAATGCAATAATCTTGATGCAGGGATTGACTAGAAACAATAAATCTCAAAACAAATTAATAGAAAAAAAAACATAAACACAAATCCAAGAGCCTCTGGCTATAAAAGACAAGTAGATGGAGTATCTGTTAAAATGATAGCATACATAGAGCATAAATTGTGAATCATATACAGATGCGAGCATAACCAAAAAGATCCAGTCAGTTCAACGAGAATACAGAAATAAGTTGTATATTCTGGAGCAAACAACACTGGACACACATAAACCAATAATTTTATCAAATGATCATGTTAAGAGTGAACTAATCTCTAAATTGATTGTATGCCAAAAGATCATCATTACACTGAAAAGAAATGCTTGAAGAATGAGATAATGGAATCTTTCACTAATCAATACACATGAAAAACATTAGAAAAAATAAGTGAAGGATGAAGGATGCAAGGTAAAGAAATTGTGCACCATCAACTTTAGGGAACGGAATAGGGTTCCAGATTGGTCATAGCTTACGTTATGCGTCAGTGAAGAATCAAATTCAGAATCTAATGGACTAGAATAGTGTCTAGCAATTGCAATACAGCACACAAAATATCAAGTAAAACACCTTTATTTTCTGGAGGGAAGCAACATCAATAAGAGTCAGAACCATTAATCTGACTAATTCGGACAAGGGGAAAAAAATCAAGCATCAAACCCAAAATCAATAAATTAGGTTTTTCATAGTTTGGCAGTTCAGAAATGGCGAATTTTAGCTTGCATTTGTTTCAATAAGTATTGAGACAGACAAAACCGTAAACACTTCATAATCACAGAGCAACCAAAATCTAAAAACAGATCATTCTTTTTCATACAAGTAACAAATTACTAAAATTCTAGTTAAAAGTTATCAAGAGCATAAATAACCCAATCTTACCAAGTACAAATAATTAGCTTAAGTTTTTAAAATTGAAAATAAAAAAAGTAACCAGTCCAAAGAATTAAATTACAAGTAACCTAGAAGTAGTATCCAACCACATTTCAAAACATAACCAATTGACCATGAACTTAATGCAAATAAAGCATAAATAACCCCAAACTTAACATATTTACTTGCTAATCAGATTAAGCCCAATTTTTTCAAATTACAAAACTTCATCCATTATCCTACACTTTCTCCCCACCCGAACAGAGAACATCAATAACTCCCGATCCTAATTCAGAAGGATAATTTTCCTCTTCAACAAAAACTGAATAGAACACCATTGAAAATCAAATCTTTCATCTTCCCTTAAGTTAAAGAAGTTTATCAAGTGGGTGGTTGAATTTGATAAAAATCAATTCAGCTTCTATTCTTTTAGTTTCTATTCCCCCGAGAGAAAAAATGCCATACAATTAAGAAGTAAAAAATTAGCCAAAATCCAAATTTTCCCAAATGGAATCAAAGAACCCAGATCCCTAATTCTTCAAAACAAGAGAATTCAAGCTTTTTCAATAGAAAAATCAAGATCAATAGCAAAATAAAAGAGAGAGAGAGATAGAAGGAAACTAACCTTTTTGATGATCTTGTTGAGTCTTCTAGATTTTCAAAACCCAACACAAACCAATAAACACAAACCAATAAACACAAAGACTTTATTTTTCTCTGCTTCAAAGTTAACTTCTTTTCAACAACCATCAACACCCCACTTCAAAATTTTCACTCTCTCTCTCTCTCAATCCACCACCCAAAAACTCAAAAAGGCTTAAACTTTGAAGCAAGAACAGCCTCAATTGGAGTTTTTCGTGGAGATATGTGAGAGAGAGAGAAACGGTTGTTGTATGGATATGAGGAGAAGAGAGCAATGGAGAGAGAGAAGCAAAGAGAGAATCACAACAATGTCACGGTGATTGTTTAAATAAGGAGAAAGCCAACTTGTCTTGTTATTACTTATTTTTTTTACACTCTTTGTCAATTACTATTCCTCAATTGTTTAAAAAATTATATAAAACAAAATAGTCGCATATATGAGATACATTGCACACGCTACGCGGGTTTATGTATTGAATTTTTTGAAGTTATAAAGAATAAAATATAATTCTGATTTATTTATTGCATCAAATTGATTGATTGTTTGACTCGTTTAAATTAATTGGAAAATAATCCAATTGATATATAACAAAACTAAAATTGATAAAATCTATTAAAAATAAGTTATTTGTTATAAAAAAGAATAAATAATTAACATAAAAGAACATAGACGTCAAAATATAATCAAACGAGTCTTAGTAAATCCGGATATTGTTTTCTTAATAAAAATGCATGGACAAAATCTCATCATTCTCAAACCCTCATTTTTAAGAGGTATTTCATTAAGACGATTATACCACATCCGACTAGATTGCTTCAACCCATATAAAGTTTTTTGTAATTTAATAGTGTAAACATTTTTGGGTTCATTACAAAAAGCTTTAGGCATTGTAAATCCTTCACGGATTTTCATATGGATGTCTTTTATCTAATGATCCATATAGATATAGTGCAACTACATCCATTATACGCATATCTAACATTTCTAAGACCACTAAACCAATTAAAAATCTAAAAGTGATTGCATCTATCATTGGAGAATAAGTTTTCCTCTTAATCAATGTCGGGTCTCTATGAGAAATCTTGTGTCATAAGTCGTGCCTTATATTGCACAATTTTATTGTTCTCATTGTGTTTTTTTTTAAAAAAAATCATTTATGTCCAACGGGTATAACACCTTTAGGTGTATGGACTACAAGTCCAAATACTTCATGTTTTGCAAGTAAGTTCAACTATGTTTGGATTGATTCTTTCCACATTGGCCAATCATTTCTATGTCAATATTCTTCAACAATTCGTGGATCAAATTCATCATCACTAGTGTCATCCTAGTAATGTTCACTTAGAAGGAAAAAAAAAAGATAAGGTAAGAAAAAAATCTATGCACAGATATATTTATATATCATGTTTTCTTATTAAAAGTCACCTTTTTCTCTCTCCTACTATATTAGTTTTTTTCTTCAAAGTAGATCTAAAGAGTAATTACTAAATCCCTAATTACTCCTTAAAAACCATAAAATTTATTCTTAATCTCAATCAGTGTTGTTTGTTTCATTCTGTTTTGGCTGAAACGGCCGAAACATTTCGTACCAGTTAAAAAAACAAGACAAAACGGCGTTGCTTTTACATCAGTTTAAATTGCAGTGTGATTTTGTTAAAAAAATTAAAAGAATAAGGACTGAAATGAAAAGTAGCATATATGACCAATATCAATTAGAGGAGAAAATTAAAACAATTAAAACCTACATACTAAAAAATTTGAAGGAACCAAAACCATACCAAAAATCAAAAGAAGGAATGAATGAAAATCAACATATATAATTAGTTTCATTTGAAGGGCTTAATTGAAAACAAACAAAATTTACATTGAAGAAATGAGAAATAAAACTGAAATAAAAAACATGGACTAAAATAAAAAAATCACAAACATGAAGGACTGCCATGTATTTTTCAGTGGTAGGAGAGTGAAAAGGGAGAAAAAACTAAAAACCGAACACGGGTAATTCACCGACCACCATCACACGACACGACCCGCACCGAGAGGCAAAGAGCATGGCATTGCACCCAGTGATGACAATTTCCATGGCAAAACGACATTGCATAAGCTGTCTGAAAGGCACATGCGCATGAAACACTATTGGCAACGAGCCAATAATGTTTTTGAAATGAAATAATAAATAATGTTAAATTATGTATACACCACTAAACCCAGTGATAGCCACGAAAAAACCAGGGATGAAAGTACCTCAATGCCCCTAGCTCCATGTCTTCGTTTTTGTCGTTTTCTAGAGTATTTGCATAGTTTTACTGTACACGAATATGTGAAAAAATGAAAACACCCCGACTGTTCCTCGTTTTTTGTCACATCCTAAGGGTAAAATGGTAGTTGCACTGTGCAATTCAAAACAAAAAATACTAGAAAACCCCAACAATCTGAAAATACCACACAAGTCCTTTGGAAATGTCTAAAATGCCCCCGATTCTGAGGATTAAATTTTTCAACCCAAGAGGTAAAATGATAATTTTACTAATGAAATCCACAGTAATCTATGTTTAGAGACATAGTAAAATTTTGATGCCTTTTAATTGTTTTTTAATATGTTTAGAAGTATAATTGCTTGTAAAATATTAAGTACAAAATAATTTAAAATAATGCAGACATTATAAACCCACTTTTTCCCTTTCACTCCTGGTAATAACAAAAAGAACAATAATATAAAAAATGAGTACACTCTCCTTCTAATATCCCTAAATTGAAAAAAAATTAGGTTTTTCAAATTAGCATCAATCAATCATGTCATTGATGCCAAGCTCGAGAATCGATGTTCGCAGGAACCGATGCAAGATCATTGTATATGTTGTGTTTGGACAAGCATGAAGAGAGTTTACAAGGTAACTTCACTATACTCGCAAGTCATTGTATATGTTGTGTTTGGACAATTCTTGTTAATCGTTAGGTGTGTTATGTGATCAGATTTGTGATTAGGGTTTTGTGGGTGTTTTCTTTTTTCTCTGTAAATTTTTCAATTAGAGAGTTTGCCTTTGATGGTGGCTAGTGTTTGGTCTAATGGTAGTAATTTGTAGATGGAAGCAACTGCTCATTTTTGAAAACTTCTTTCCATTGATATTTTTTCGAGGTTCCTTTTGTTTTGTTGAAGTTTGTTTTTCTATTAGTGAAGATTGATTCTTTATTGAGTAATTGTAATTGTTATTGGCAAAGAGGAGAGTGTTTAAAAGTATAAATAATAACCAATTGACCTAAACAAACCATACCAATCAAACCGACAACCCATACAAAATAGTGGTTAAAACCATACCCCTGATGCAGCAGCAAAACCAACCAAGTCGGGCTTGAAAACCACCTGCACGCCGGCAGTAGAACGAATTGAAAATAGGCCAGAATCTCTTGTCCCTTGTTTTTTCACTAGCCAAACTAGTATCAGCCAAAATTAACCCTTCCTCCCCTCACTCCCAAAAATACAAACCCAACACACGCTAACAGCTTCAAATTAAATGGAAAAACCAAAAACACCCCTAGACAAAAAGAAACACACCAAAGTCATTAAGGGCAAAGTGGTGCACGTTGTTGAAATCTACAGTAAATCACCTCATATGCTATAGTACATTACACTGTAAAAAACTCACACCTTTTATTTTTTAGTTAATACTAGTTTGATTGTCCGCACTACGTTACAACCTTATTAATCAATTTTTATAATTATTGGGTTTGAAGCAATTAATATATTTTGCTAGTTCAAAAATAAAATATAGCATCTACATATGCAAGGCTTGATATAATAAAACACACATCTTATCGCAACAACAATAACAACAAAGAGACAAAAATTGGTAATTGCTTCAAAAGATTTTCAACACAAAGGTATGGGAAAATATAGTTTTTTCCT
This sequence comes from Salix koriyanagi, assembly GCA_029228605.1. Taxonomy (NCBI): domain Eukaryota; kingdom Viridiplantae; phylum Streptophyta; class Magnoliopsida; order Malpighiales; family Salicaceae; genus Salix; species Salix koriyanagi. The sequence goes on along the minus strand of CM055337.1, from coordinate 7,843,726 downwards.
AATATCTTCATCAACCTTCATGATGTGATTAGTTTACACACATGGTTTGATAGAAATAGAAGAAAAAATAATAATTGTTGGATCATACTAACATATTTAAGGATAATAATATCATCACAAAAGCCTCATAATTGAAGATATGGAAATGGATAATTTCTCTAAAAGTTTTTTAGCACAAAAGTGAGTAAGCCGACACAAATCTTCTAGTAGCTTCATAAACTTTTATGTCGCCTTGAGTCTAGCGTTTCTGCAACAAAAGAAAAGGCAATAATGTTTGTCATGAAAATTTATGTAAATAATATGATTATATTGGTAGCTATATAATTTATTGCCAAAAATGAGACCAATAGGTTGCAACATTAGTTAATGAAATTGTTAAGTTTTATCAATGTAGAAAAAAATAGTTGCAACATTGCATCGAATGAAATCCTATAAAAAACAACCATAACATGTTAGTTGTTTAAACTTGTCATAAAACATTTCACATTTATCAGAAGAAAGAATAAAAACAGGGATAAGAAAAGGTGCAAAAATCATAACTACAATAGCAGTGTTGTTTGCCATTTCTATTAATAGAAGAATGCATCAATATATAATTAGCATGGTTTGTGACATTAATAATTTTTTTTTGTGCTAGCATCATGAACATAAGAACAAATTGTAGGAATAAATGTAAAGGAAAATATGATTTAATCTAAAAAAATGCTAAGAAATATATGTGTTGTTGTTGTTGTTGTTGTTGTTGTTGTTGTTGTTATATAAATGTATGCGATCAATTTTGTCCCATTATTTTCCTGTTATGACCATTATCATCTGTAGTTTCTAGCATGTTATATAAGGCAGGAACAATACCTTTTTTTTAGTCAAAACACTTGCCTTTTGTTTTCTTGAAAGATCATTTGTTGATTGGCATGCTTGTGCTTTAATATCCTTCTCCAGTGAGTTGTTTACTTGTGAATTAATGTGAAAGTATGTTTCATTAAAAGGATAAGCTAAATGTTGAAAGCTAAAAAAAAATTTAATTAGAATGATTTACTTTTTTAGAGCATAAGAGAGGCAAACCTCTACTACAAATCATCAGAATCAAAATCAAGTTCCCTCTTTGGTCTAGCATCCAAAGCAATACCTTGCACCTATTGTGTGTCAAATGGATTAATTGTTAATGGTGTAGTTGAGGAGCTGATTTTTTTTGCACTATTTACTAGTGTAGGGGGGGTCGGATGAAGTGTTGCATGCAGCGCTCGATACAACAGACACGTCGATGGATTTGTCAACATTTAATATTTGAGGTGGTTGGTCATGTTGGATGTTAGCTGATTCAATTGGAACATCATTGAAAACATTTGTTATGAGTATGTTACATCGATTTGTTGTTGATAGAAATGTTCCAAATCGCAATTGAAAAATATATATCGTGTTTAGCTTGGTTACCATAGGTGGTGTCATAACCCAATTTTTGGGTTACTCCCCAAAATTTACCCAAAAATAACAAAAATAAAATAAAAAGGGGTCGGTGTTAGTAGAAAAATCAATGTGGAAATGTTGGTTGTTTTTGAGAGTTCGATTGTATCTCTTTTATCCCAATAAATAGAGGAAAGTACATATTTAAGGCAAAAATAATTTATCATTGGATAAATCTGTGTAGAAATTAAGTCGTCCAACATAATTATATTTTTATAGGGTCGATTTGATTTAATCGTCGACCAATTTCAAGTGTAATTATGTTGAGAATAAATTTAGGGTCCAATTGAAAGATTTAATTAAGTGCAAGGACTTAATTATACTTTAACTTGGTCAAATTAATTTTATTAAAGGCTTAATCGATGAAAAATCAAATTCTTGAGCTTAGACCGAATTAAATTTTTTCAAGCCAATTATGAGAAGTCAAGGACCAAAATAAAAAGGCCCACAAGTTAAGGCTAGCATTAAATTTCTGACGGGGATATAATTACACAAAATTACAGGTTTAGAGCCAATTAGGGTGCAATTAGAACACCTACAAATAGAAGGAACAAATTGCAATTCTACCTTCCCAAAAATTGTCACAGAACGCACTCCTGCCGCCTGCCTTTACCTGCACTGCCTACCGACCAGCCACCGTGCCTGCTGACAACCCACCACCAACAGCCACCACGCCATTTGTTGCAGACCATCAGGTTGCCAACAGCTAGCCACTGATGCAGACAAATCTCTACAATAAATAACGCCACGATCACAGCATGCAAGGGAGAAGAGAATCACGTAACAGAGGTGAAAAAAAACCAGGAAAATACGCAGAAAAGAAGAGTTTTTATGTAGAGAAAAGTAGGATTCTACAAAGGAAAAAAAAGCTAAACAAACACAAAAATCACACCATCATCCCTCGTCCTCTTCCTCACCGACAACAATAGCACGCAACAGCTCCTCTCCTCTCTCGGCCATCGTCTCTCTCTCTAAAACAAGTTTTCTGCTCTCTCTCTCCTCGCCAGCTCCAACAACAGCCAACCCTCTCTTCCTTTTAGCGCCATCAGCTCCTCCCCCACGCCAGGATCATCATCGTAGCTCTAGTAGCAACAACAAGTGTCGGTGACCGACAGTAGAGGTGAACGATAACAACAAGTCAACTACTTCAGCTACTTCATAAGCTCAATCTGGCCACCACAGGCCATCATTTTTTACGCCACCACAACAGAGATAACCACCTCAACTTTCTCTACCCGGCGACAGTGGTAGGTGACCCTCTCATCATGGTCGGCCAGCCACCAAATCACTATTCACGTGACAGTGTAGTGAATTAATTCACTACACTGCACGTGTTTTGAGTTTTTTTTTAATTTCTTGTTTTGCGGCCTTTGGGTTGGCCTCTCTCGACCCAGCCTAGGTGGCTGGGCCGGACCCAAATCCAGCAGGCTGAGGCCCTTGGCCAGCCTTAGATGGGCCAGCTCATTTAGTTGTGCTAGACCCGACACGATTTTCTTAATTTTAATTTTAATTTCGTAAGAAAAAAAATTGGATTTAAAAAAAATAAAAAAATATTTTGTTTTCGTGCATACAGCCAAATTCCAAGGTTTTTTCCATCGTATTTTTTTGTGAAAAAAAATATGTTGCATTTTTCTCATGTTTTAAAATAAAAATTGGATATTGTAATTGGTTTACGATTATCCGTTGGAATTTGGCCAAAATATAAAAAATAATCATAATTATTTTTGTTTTATCTATCGGGGTGTAAAACTACATTGTAATGTACACCCGTAAATAAAAAAGTTTTTACTACGGTGTAAAATTACATTGTATAATACATCTATAGATAAAAAAGAAATTTCAACTATGGTGTAAAATTACATTGTAAGGTACATCCGTAGATTAGAAAAATATTTTTAACCACGGTGTAAATTTACATTTTAAAGTACACCCGCAGACAAAAAAAATGGTTTTTGAAAATGCAATGTAAAAATATATTTTTTTTAACATAGAAAAACAATCAAACAACAATACAGCTTACCTTAGGTAGGGTGTACTGGGGTGATGTGTCGTTCCCTTGCACAACAAGTCCCCTTACCTAGACTCTCGCAGACCAATAGGTTCCTAGTAACCTTAACACTAGGTGGCGACTCCTGATATTTATAGGCATAAATTTTATGGCTATAAATCACACCTTCATATTTCACCGCATGCCATTGTCTTCCCCAATTAAGGGGATGGCGGGGCGCGAAGCATGAAAAAATTGTCATTGCAATAGGTGGTGTGATTGTTGAGGGGTCATCTAAACCTCTATCATACACATAGTGATGTGTTGATGATCTAAAAAGTTTTCTTCAACTTTGCCAACCATGAGAAAGTTTGTCACATTTGCTTCATTAGTGACAACACACAATCACACTGAAAACCTATATAAGTTGAAAAAATGATATATGAAAGTTAATATACCAAGAAAAAATTGTATGTTTATAAACAACAAATACAAAATCATTAAGTTTTTTATTTTTTTTAAAAAAAAACCACCATGGCATAGGCAATTATGTTATTGTATCATGATCCATGCAAACTAGATTGTTGGTAGTGCCACCTAGTTTTTTGTTGCAATGAGAAAAACTTGGGTACCACCATCCATTAAAAGAATTGAAATCAACAATTGATGCACAACATATGAATCTGACATTCTGTTATAAGGGAGGGCAAATAGATTTAACGTATGTTTCATATAAAAAGTAGTATGAATAAATTCTGATACATTTTAAATGGTGCACAAAATATAGTAAAAAAAGAAACAAAAAAAATATGAACAAATAAATTAGACCTTTTGCTCGTATGGATTCATGCACAGGATTTCTTTAATTGTTTTTCTATTTTCAATAATTTGGTCCTCCAATTTCAAAACAACGTTGGAGAATGAAGGAAGTTGGTACACTTCAACAGGCAATTTGTCAAAGTTTTCAAAATAGAATTCATATGCAATTAGATGACCATAAATATAAATAAAAGAGAAAAATTATTAAAAGCCAAATTTAAATGCAGAGGAAGAAACTTACTGATGATGGTATGGCAACACTTCTAGTATGTCAGGATTTATATACCAAAGAGAAGCAGCTGTCCCATTTAAATTAGGTTGACCTAGTGGTTGAAAAAGTTGGCATTGAATAAGACACTAAAATAAAATAAAAATATTCTAAGAAACAACAACATACAGAAAAAAAAAGAAGAGTAGAGTTTTTATTCTCCAATGTTTGGCCCCGAACCAATACTTGTTCAAGTAGTTGAATAACTTTAAGCCTTCCTTGAACGTTTGAATAAAAAATTATATACATGTTAGTTTTAGATTGACATGTACGGATAATAAACAATAAAGCAAAGTTATGTATAAGTTACACATAACATACAAGGAACCAATTAAACTTGTGAGAACTCTTGAACCCTTTTTTAGAGAGAGAACATGTGCAAAGTGAATGAAGTTAAAATAATATCTTGGCACTACAGGATTGAGAGGATCAATGGTTTTAATTTTGATGGAAGGGTTAAGCTCGACAACCACATCGTTATCAACAACTATATTTGATGATCTATTTTCATAGGTGTAAAAACCCCTGACTTTGTAGTAAAGACCCTCAATAACTGTATGAGCAAAATGAGCAACATCTCTTACTTTTGATGATCCTTAGATGGCTCCACCCTTCTAACAATAATGATTATGTTATGTACAAAAAATAAGCGCAAAATAAAAATTAATGTCCAAATAGATGATAACATTTGCATCATGTAAGAAACTAATACCGAAATAAAAGGGAAGGATGAGCTAGAACAAAATGAAGAATAAAACAAATCATATATCTTGTTTGATTGTTGGATATAATTGAAAAGAAAATGGAAAAAATATATGTTCAGGTATCATTTTCTTCTTTGAATGCAAATGAAAGAAAAATGCACAATAGAAAATAGCTGCACTTGATTATTGCAGAAAACACAATTAAAATTGTTGACTTCTTTCTCAAATTTCAAAATCCATACACGATAGACTCGTGCTCGCATCAATGGATAGAAAGTGTACTTTTTGATATCCTTAACTCACACATTCATGTTCTTGCATAAAAAATTGTTACGTTGATAACGGGAAAACAAGATTGAAAAATTATATCCATGACAAAGAAAAACAAAAAATAAGAAAAGATATGGATAACAACACAAAAAAGAATACAAACTTGTATGACATATGCAAAGCAAAAATAACAAATACATATCATAATTAAACATAATTTCAAAATTTAAATCAAATCTAAGACTTGATGTTGAACCTGTGAAAGAGTGATTAAGTTGGATGCACCATAGAAAAAATTTTTGATTAGCATTTTGAGTGCTATAATATCAACTTCTTATGATCGAGCTAATAATGTCTCTTTAGATAATGTTCTTTGCATAATCAATAGGATTGCCTTTATCATCAAGTGTAATTATTTAAGTCCTTTTTTATGTAACGCTTGAAAGAGCAACATAAAGTTGGACATGAGTAAAAACTTGTTCTGGAAGAAAAACTACGACAACCTTTAAAGATTGCCCTTGACTTTTATTTATCGTCATTGCAAAGCATGGACGAATAGGAAATTGTCTTATTTTAATTGTGTGTGCACATCTTCCATCATTCACTAGGAATGTAATTCTTGGAATGAATACACGGCTACCATCATTAGAACCTGTTATTATCTGCTTCAATGACTTTCTCGACTATTTGCGTCACTAAAAGCCTTGTTCCATTACATAAACTTGTTGATGGGTTTAAAATCCCTAATAATATGATTGGTGTCCCTACTTGCAATGAAAGCTTATGTGAACGAACTCCATTAAATTCAAACTGATTTATAAATTCAATTGGATACAATAAATCAACATTTTCTACATCAGTTAACGATGTGTAAACATTGTCGCAACTTAAATAAACATGTTTGTTTTCTAGCAACATGTCAAGGATGAAATCATTGATCATGGAAACTATAAAATTTCTAGGTTTGACTATTGTCCCTCTCGTGAAAATAGACAAAATCTTGGTGATGATTGTTGATACAGGGGCAAACTAAGGAAACTATAAATGTAATAGGGTTAGAATTTGAATCTAAAAGCAGTTCTAATGGTATCTTGATTAAAGATGTATCATAGTCATCTTCAAATGGGATGTTAGATATTTCTCCATTGCCGATCATAAGAATCCATTTGGCAAAGAATTGCAATTCAATCTTCTCAGCATCAAATAGTCCAGTTGATGAAAGACACTGATGCGACCATATTATTTGATAATTTCATCCATATTTACGTAGTGTTTTGCATATGTTTTATGCATAAAATGCCTTGATATTCTTTGTTTTATATTTTGAAGGCATTTTTGGATGAAAGATGCATAAAGGAGGTAATTGGAGATGATTGACAGATTTGACCTTCAGTCGATGTTTTGTGCAGAGTGGAAGCTCTAGAGATCAAAATGAAGTGATTCCAGTGACATTCAAAAGCTAACATCCATAAATTTATGGAAAGATAAGGAAAAGAAATAAAATAAGGAAGATCATGGAAATCGCAGCCTTCAAAGTCAAATCTTGCAATCTGCCGATATCGACCTTTGTCCATTCCAACTTCAATATCTCGAGCTACAAAAGTCCGATTGATGCAAACTCAATTTCGTGGATTCAGGACTCAAAGGCCTATAAACGCTCCAAATTTCAGCTCAAAACGATGTGATATGAAGGAGATATGAATTTTACAAGGGACAACTAAATTCTGCCAACTTAAGGAAGGACTATTTTGTAAAATAGACACTAGGGTTTCTAAGCATATATAAAGGAGAAGAGGAGCAAGGAAGTGGCGGCCAGCACAAAAGAAAACACAAAATCTTCCTCCTCCAAACCCTAAATCATGTGTTCTTCCATCTTTTTATTTAGTTGTTCAATAAACATGCAAGGCTAGACTCTTTTGCTTGGTTGCAAGGACACTAAAACCTTCGGATTTCAAGAACTGTGAGATTTATTCTTCCTTCTATTTTCAGTTTATGTTATGAATGAGTATGATTGTTTTCCTATGCATATTTTCTATGATTGTTGTTGATGATTCCTAGAGCGGACTCTAAGTTATTGTTGTGAACAATCTATTGCTAAGTTTAATATCAAAACCGGAGTTGTGATATATGAACTTGTGAAGCATCTAAGCTTGATAATTGTGGCGGAACTACATTATTGAACTTAGGAAGAACATTTGAATAAATTGACACAAGTTGTGGGCAACTTGTATGTTAATCTTGATGAAATTATCTAGTTCTTAAAGCTACCATTAAATTGAATCATTAGTGCGGACACTTTGATTGTTTGTTGGTTAGGATTAGTTATACGGCGGATCCGTTAATCATTCACGTTAAGAAAAGATAAAATTTCAGAACATAAATTGCATTTTTTGTTTCAAGGATCGGTTCTAATTTTTGTAGGTGGATGTATGCTTGTGACCAAGGTTTGTTTTCTTGATAAGTTTCGGTTTTAATTGATTTTGTTTGCTAGTTTAATTGCTGCCATAGTTTAGATAATCACAAACCAAATCCCCCCAATCACATAACTTACAACATAAAAATCTGACTTGAAACTTCCTCGTGGGATCGACCACTTACTTGCTCTATACTATCTTGTGTGTTTTAAGCTAGGGTAATTAATTTGTGCGACCACGACATCGCAACAGACATGTGTTCTCATTTAGTGTGAAAATTTTAAATTCATGCCATAACGGTGAGATACTTAATGAAGCATGGATAATATCTTCTCTTGTTCCTCCAACAACCATTAGCAAGATTTGCCTAAAATCCCCACCTAGCAATAATGACTTGCCAACAAATGGTTGATTGCGAGAAAGGACATCCTACAATGAAAGATCCAATGCTTCAAAGCAACATCGATTACTCATTGAAGCTTCTTCCCAAATAATCAGAGATGTCATCTCTAAGAGATGTGAAAGGTTTGTGTTCTTTTTATCTCGCATGATCATGTTTCAGAAACCATTAGCGAGATTTTGAAGGGCGAGTGAGAAACCTATTATTTCAACCAAAATTTAGCCATAGGTGAGTATGCATGCATCCCCCCCCAACTTAAATTTGACATTGTCCTCAATGGAAAAGGGAAAGGGAAAAGGAAAAGAAAAGAAAAATAAATAAATAAAGAGAATAGTAAACAAACACTTCCTTTTTTACTCGGCAAGCATGTAGTGTTGGTTGCAAAATATATGTTTGCATGAATGTTCAAACTTGCACAACACAATCAAACAAATAAAGGTGAATTTAATAAGTCTTTTTCTTTCTCTTTTTTTTTGGGTTACCTCCCAATCAACACTTAGTTATAATTAGTAGCTTAACTCTTCACATGGCTATGTTGGGGCAATACGGATGGCATCCTTCTTACTAATTGATTGCTCATTCACAAAATGCTTTAGATGCTGCCCATTTACTGTGATTGTTCCCTTTCTCATCATGAGTGACTTCCACTGCTCCATAAGGAAACACCTTAACAACTATGAATGGCCCTGACCATCACGATTTAAGCTTATCAGGAAACAAGTGAAGCCATGAGTTGAATAGCAACACTTGTTGACTAGGGAAAAACTCCTTACATGAAATATGTTTGTCATGCAGCCTTAGTCTTTTCTTTGTAGATTTTATCATTCTCATAAGAATTATTATGAAATTCATCCATCTCAATGATTTGAAAATCCGTTTCTCACTTGCATCTTGCAGATCCATGTTCAACTGCATCATTTCCCAATACGCCTTATCCATCTCATTCATTGTATTTCAACCAAAAGCATATGTTTGACGACCAAGACTGAAACCCTTTGTTCTTGTGGACCACTGTTTTTGCCTGGAATCCCAAAAAAATTTGTTTGGAAAATCAATATGATACAGGTTTCATGCAACTAAATCATTTCTATTGTATTCAAACCATTATGTAAGCATTGTTTTGTGGACCCTAGATCTTTTTCATTACATTTAGCAATGATTCATTTTCTAGGTAGACAATGTTATGTTGTGATGATAGATGAACCTGTAAACGCTCAACTAGAGGATTTCTTGAATGAATAGGAAATTGAAAAGGTCGCCAAACAACTTCATATGGTAACGACAATTAAGATAGGCTTTAATTTCATAGTCATTTTTTTTTGGACAGCCAACTGACACCTTTCTAATCATTTGCTAACATATTTGAAAAGATACTTTATAAGTATTGACTGACAACATATCTCAATGTTAATGTGTGCATTGTATTTTAATAATAACTCTCTATTATATGGAACAACGTAGTTTGTCATGTAGCTGTATCTTTAAGCATAAAATTATCATGTTTTTGGCAACGCTTGTAGTAAGCAAAACTATTGTCATAAGAAATAGTTGTTGTTCTAAATGTCTTCGGAAAAGATTTGGAGCACTTGCCCTTGTTCATGCACTTAGATTTCTAATTTGGCAGACCATATGGCCCATGAATCATAAATTTGGATATAATATCATAACAAATGGAATCGACATTTTTGCTAGGATTTCTTGCTGAAACAATAGAATCAACATCTTCTGCACTTCGACATTTAAATTCTGCATCTAGCCAAATGAGAAGGCAGGTGTGCCGAAGTCCTCTTTTTTGAAACTCAAATGCACAAACATCTTTTTTGAAATTAAGAAATTTAAAGAAAATATGAAAATGATATTAAATGTATGACAATCTAATAATAGAAAACAAGAATAAAAAAGCTATAAGCATTTGCGATTGTCCTGTCAAATGGTTTGCCTAATTTTATATAGGCAATCATATCAATTCCTTTTTGTTGGAAGACTCTTGCAACAATGTCAGGCTTGCCTTCTTGCCTATAAGGTCTATTTTTTCTAATATCTCTTTGAATCTCTGGCCAATATGTATTGCATGTAAATGTAATAAAAAGATCTGGTTTACCGTAAGCCTTGCAGATAGCCATTTGCATCCCGATAATTATTTATCATATAACATGGGCTACCAGTTAAGGAAGAGGGAACAATAATTTTCCCAGTAGCATTACCCTCAACATCTCCCCTAAATATTACTTCATGTATGCCTTTATAAATTTATGATCTTGGATTACTTTGATTAGCCCTTATGTAATCAAGTCGATCCTCCTCTACATTGACAAAAGCATCAACCAAAAATTATTGATAAAGACGACTACCTTTGATGATGATTTTCAATATTTGCCCTTTCATGAATAAGATAAGCATAATATGCTCACATAGGGACTCACGAATGTTTTCTTTGCGGCTGGTGATCTTGATCAGCAAACATTATGTTACATCGATACCCATCATTTCCATAAGGAAAAAGCAATGTATATTGGCAAGGCCATGAATTTTGGGTGCAGCTTAGAAATTCTCTGAAGAGAGCCACAACATTGCTCGATGATAATATCACGTTCAAAGTTGAAATTACCAATATCTCCAACAATCAAACCGCCAATATCATTTGATGATGGATCATCATATTGTTGTGAGTCATTATCTCTTTTATCGATCAGTCGTAATCTATAATTTGATTGGCAATCATCCAAGAGCCTTTGCTTAGCATAGCTAAAAACTTTAACCAATTGATTAAGATCATCTAGCATTTGCATTAAATCACCAACAATAGCTGCATACAAAGAAGATGAACCACTATCCGTTGTGAATGCGCCCATTTGTGAGTTGATTTCATCTACTTTTCATAGACATACAACTGTGCAAATTTAGGTGCATCACCTTCAATTGGCAAAAGAGAACTCATCAAATGATAACAATGTCCATTAATCTTAAAGACATATGGACCATGCCCTTCATTAACAAAGTGGTCAAACTTTGCTCCCATTGATGTGAAAGCAAACATAGAGTTGTATGCTCGTATATTATCTCAAAACTTTTTTGATTTAGAGCGCCATTTGATGGATGAAGAAGATAGTCAAAACGTTATGGGGTTGAATGTGCATGTGTCAATGAAACTTTACCACTAATACAGCAAAGTGAGAAAGTTGGGTTTGTCTCAGATGAACGTGCAAGATGTTCTTGAACCCAAAAAAGCGCTTTATAGTGCCGACAAACAAATCTCTTCTCACCGAAATTGATATAACAAAGAGAGATTCCTAAAAAAGCAACAATAGTTAGAAGAAGATATAAGAATCTAAACATGTCATGCGATGGAAAAGAAAAGATGGGGAAAAAGGGACATAATTTAAAAGAAACAACATACTTTTTCTTTTCCGTTGATATTCAGCCTGACCATATGATATAATTGATGATGGTTGAAAATCAGACTCATGATTGCTTGAATATTGAAAAGTATATTCATTAGCAATATATGTACTGCCAGAATTAGGTGAGTTTGAACCATGACACGAAGTTTGGAAAGTATATGATTGCGGTGGACAACAAACATGTTGTTTATTGCTATAGTTGTGCGTGGTCAGATAAAAGTTGGAAGATTCCATCGAAACATGTTGGTTTCAAAAGCCTTATGATCATTAATCACCTCATAATTAGAATCATAAAAAGCTTCACTGAAGTTATTAGATGAATACATATTAGTGTTAGTGTGCTGTAATGGTTATAGTCTTCGCCAACGACTTGTGATCATACTATTTGTCTAAAGCTTGGAAAAAATCAACAAAGAAACCTATTATCTCTTTTGAAAACAAAACAGTGAAAAAGCAATATGAACTCATATAAGTAATTGAAGGTAAAGCAAATGAGTACACGTAAGATCATCGCAACTTGAAAGAAAATGTCATGCTTCTCTGTAAAGATCATTAAAGATTACTATAAAAAGAAGCAAGGACAGAAAAATGCAAGCCTTTCCTTCAACAAAGCAAAAAAAAAACATAAAACATGAGAAAATCAGCAACACCACACAGTTCAACCCTAGTTAGAACAGACCTTAACAGCCTAAAGCAAAAAATCTCGAAGAAAAGAAAATGATAAATCGCTATGCTGGTTATTTCTAGAATGGGAAAAAAGGTTGTTTTTCCATGCACACTTTATTTTAAAAAAAATGTTGTTGCTTTCATCAACATTGCTATTGAATATGCAAAACATTGAAAAATTATATTTAACGAAAAAAAAACAAAGTTGCAACAATAATCCTCTTGACCAATAAATCTAAGTTCTTTATCTACAAAAAAGAAAACACATTTTTCCAACAATATCCAAATATGAATCTATATAGTTGATAACCCCAATACATTTAGAAAAGTGAAAACTTGTAACAAAATTAAAAATCCATTTGGAACGCAACAAACTAATTATGCAAGCAACCAAACACCAATTTATAAAAGAAGAATGAAATGAGAAAAAAAATATGCTCGTAAAAAAAAATCTTCAAACAACAGCATACACATGATACTCCTAGTAAAGCTGCGCAACACAAACATGGTAACAATCTTAAAAATTCAGAAAAAAAAACTAATATATATTCTTGCAAAAAGAAAACAAAGGTGAAATAAAATGATTCAATCAATCAATAAATCTAATTTTCCCTGTTAAGAAAAAACTAAACAAACATTCATGGTTGTAGTCTTTGCCAATGACTTGTCATCTCACTATCTATCTATAGATTGGAAAAAATTAATAAAGAAACCTATTATTTCTTCTAAAAACAAAAGGCTGAAATAAGTTGTGTGAACCCATATAATTAATTCAAGGAAAACAAATAAGGAGTACATGCAACATTGTTGCTACCTAAAAGAAAATGGCATGTCTCTTTGTAAAGATCACCAACGATTACCCATAAAAGAAGGAGAAAAAAATGAAAGTCTCTCCATTTACAGTAAAAAGAGCATGAAAAACAGTAATACCAAACAACTTAATTGTAGTTAGATCAAGCCTTAACATCCCAAAGTAAAAAATCTTAAAAGAAACTAAATGGAAAATCAGCTTGTCCGTTATATTCTAGCTTGAGAAAAAGCGATTGTTTTTTCATGCATTTTTTTTTAGTAAGAAAAAACACTTGTTGCTCTCATTGACATTACAATTTAATGCATAAAACATTGGAAAATCAACGCTAAATATAACAAAAAAAAAGTTGCAACAAATAAATTGCTTTACCAATAAATCTAAGTTCCTTTATCTATAAAAAAGCAAATACACTTTCCCCAACAATATACAAACATGAATATATATTGTTGATAACCCCAACATATGCACAAAAGCAAACACCTGTAACAAAATTGAAAATCCATTTGAAACACAACAAACACTACACAACGAAATAAAGTTGCGCACCACAAACATGTTTACAATCTTAAAAATTTGGCATAAAAAACAAACAAAAACATACATTATATATATTCATGCGAAAAGAAAACAAAGGCGTAAAAAATGATTCAATCAACCAATAAACCTAATTTTCTTTTCCAATAAAAAAATAAACAGCCTTTAAATTTATGTATAATCATAAAAAATACACTATTCATTCTAAGTTTTTTATTAATAATTTAAATATTTAAAATTCAAAATTACATAAAACGTTATCCAATCATGGAAAAACCTAGAAATGTTTAGTTAAATGATTTAAATATATATATTATCGAAAGCAATTTTATGAAATTTATCAATTTTTAAAAAATAGAAATCTAGTGGAAAACAACACAATTAGAGAAATTCTATAGTTTCCAAGTGTGACATTTTTAAAAAATGGCACTTGTAAATTACAATATTTTAAGATATGCATCACAATAAGGTGCATAAATTCAATCAAAAAGACAAAAGAATGAGAACTCATAGACACATTATCTATACAGCTAAATCATGTTGTGGTTTTATTGTGCATGCACTATAACGAATTATTGTAGCTCTAGACTCAAATTGCTATGGATTGTAATAGTAAAATTACTATTTGGTTAATGTTTTCAAGAAAACTACAAGCGCCAGGGATGTAGCTCAAGTGGTAAAGTGCATCCTTTGCATGTGAGAGGTGTAGGGTTTGATCCCCTGCATCTCCACCAATTTATCTCCTTAAATATAGCTCCTTTCTTTTTCTTTTTCTTTTTCTTTTTCTTTTTCTTTTTCTTTTTATTTTGTAAAATATTTGGATATAAGTATTAATAAATAAATAAATAAATTAGAAGCATTGACACATAATCCTTACCACCTGCTTTTGTTAACAGTAACATTATTTTTTTATTATTATTGATTTAACCAAAATTAAATTGTACTTAACAAATTACTAAAAACTTAACCGGATTAAATGCATTATGTTTGAATTATTAATCCTCAAAGTGCATTGAGAATGAGTAGTTTTTATTTTCTTAGTATATTTTAAAAGTTTGTTTCTATTGAAAAGATATAAAATTCATCTATTTGGTGTTTTTTTAAGAAAAAATTGATTTGTTGATATCATAAATAAATAATAAATAAATATTTTAATATATTTTTAAGCAAAAAAATACTTTTAAAACCAATTACACTATGATACTAAAGACACATTAAAACAAATTAAAATAATATTATTTTAAAATTAAACCACATAAAAATAAAAACAATTTCTTTAGAATCAACATGGCTAAATTACTAAGAAAGCTAAAAGAGATCGAGAAGTTAAATAGTAATGAACACTGATTTTTCACTATTCATCTAAACTCGAGAAGCACTATGGATTAGCATAGTAAAATTATTATTCTGCCCCTCTGTTTTACTGTGTTTTTAGCCTTGGGTTGGGGGGTATTTTTTATTTTTTATGTTTCTGTGCAAAATAAAATAACCATAATACTCATGAATAAGACAAAACAGCACAGGAACCTCAGGGGGCATTAAAGTTATTGTACTTTTTTTAAATGACTAAATATGAAAATACCCCCTAATAAGACAAAGTTCACAGTAAACTACAGGGTCAGAACGGTAACGACATTTTAAAAAAAAAGAAGCCAAATACGTATATACCCCCATATAAGACAAAATCCAAGAGGTGGATGCAGGGGTGTGCTTGTAATTTACCATTTTTTAATATATTATGATGTGGTACTCTATGCGCTTTACCAGACACGTCGTCCGTTTCCGCACTTACTCGGCTTTCGGACGGCGCGTGTGGCGGTGTCCGATGTTCAAAAATGCCCAATCGGCATCTAGAATTTTTCTTCACCATTTTTCTTCCTCCTAGTGTTGCGTGTGTGATTCAATGATTGTCGGAGACGTGTCAGTGGGCGGTTGAAGTTTTCCCCCCCTTCTCTTTGCACATGTACACGTCAGCCCCCACTATTTATTAGGTTTTGATTTTATTCCCTTATCTTTCGATTGTTTTGTATGACAATTGATATTTATTATTTTTTCCCTTTGTTTTTTTAATATTTATTTTTATTTATTCTTCAATTCAAATAATTGTTTAAAATATAATAATATTTATTTTTGTTTTGTCATTTATTTTGTTTTTTTATTGCTTTTTTGTTAATATTGTCGGGTATTGAAATTTCTAATTATGATACATAAGATATTCAAAAGAATGATAATAATTATTTATAAGTTTTTTTCTTCTTATAAATAGGTGAGACTAATTATATATTTTTATATTTATTTCAATATTAGCACCTTAATATATATATATATATATATATATATATATATATATATATATATGGCCTATTTGTTTTTGTTATTAAATTTACTATCGGTGTTATGAAATACTTTTAATATAATAATATGAGGAATAAATCTTAAACAATTATAAAAAAAATAAAATTCATTAGTCAATGTTATTTTTTTTTAAAAATAACTTTTGAATTTTTTTTATATATGATATTTCAGACATATCACGAAAAAAAAATAAGAAGCCACATTATGTCAAATTATCTATAATAATAAAGTACAAAATTGTCATGCATTTCGCCATAGTCAACACAAAAATTTTAAAATTGTAACAAAATTATTAATGGTCCTAATTTTGTTTTAAAATGCTATAGATCTTAGCTCAATAATCAACTTAAAAATTTTTAAGATTATGTTGTTTTTATATGTATTTATTTTACTATAGATAACACATTTAGAATAATGATAATAATAATTTTTGGGACTTTTTTCTTAAAAAATAGGAGAGGCTAATTATATATTGTGATATTTTTTTGATATTAACTCACTTTTCTTTATAAATCTCACATTAATTTAATCTTAGTGCTCTAAAAAAATTTAGTATAATCTTTGATAAATTTTAGCAGTTGTATTTTTTCTATATGTCAAATAAATTATTAATCAAATAGTTAAAACATGCCCAACAAACAATTAGTATATTGCAAATAACAAATAATATATCTTTAGTCAATTTCATCAATAGCAGTTTTGTTATCTACCAATTAAATTATTACCAAAGTAGTTAAAACAAAACCACAAATCAAATTGTTTACAGTGTAAACATAAATCACTCATATGTGCTAAAATTCATCAATTGTAATTTTACTATTTGCTAATAAAATAATTCATGAAATAAATAAAACATATACAACAATCAATCAATATGTTACACGGAGCACACAACTCATTTTAAAATATTTTTTTCGATTCCATCTGTACAATTTATCTATTAAATAATAATCAAAATAGTTTTAACAGTAGCAATATTCAATCAATTTTAGGCGGAAAAAAATCATTTCTAAAAGATTTTATCAATTACAATTTTATTAATTAAATATTAAAATAACCAATTACAACATACAAAAAATCAAATAATTCCCCATATAGAAAAAAAGCTCAACGCAACGGGCGGGCAAGTTAGCTTATTGAAATTTCAATTACAACATCCAATCATCATTAAAAAGAATTAAATGGGATAATCCATTAACATAAATGGAAACTATGCCAACAATTTTATTTTTCCTAAAAATTTTATGTGATTTCAATATCGTTTTTGCCTTTTTAATCTTGTTTTCCTCTTTTTCCCATCCTCTAAATTTATATTATTCTATTCTAATAAATTCCTTAAAACACCATAGTTTCCAATTTACTGCCCAGTAGAGTTGCGTAATATAAACATGTTTATAATCTCAAAGATTTATCATAAAAAATGAAAGCCTAATATATATATTCTTGCAAAAAAAAAGATGCAATAAAATTATCCAATCAACCAATAAATCTATTTTTCCTTGTCTATAAAATGCTAACCACATTTTCAGTTTATTTATCATTTAAAAAATGCTATTTATTTTTAATTTCTTTATAAATAATTTAAATATTAAAATTTCGAAATTACATAAAAAATTACTCAATCATCAAAAAAAAATTTAATTCAACGCTGCAAAAAAACACCAATTCAAAAAACTATTCTCAATACACGTATTTATGGTTCTCATGATATATGTCGTGGTTTTTTAATTAAATGAATTTTTTGAATTTTCTCCCATTTAAATGAAATAGAAATTTAGTGGAAAATAACACAATTAGAGAAATTTTATACTTTCCAAGTGTGATATTTTTTTAAAAAATAGCACTTGTAAGCTAAAGTATTATAAGATATGCATCAAAACTAAAGTGGCATGAATTCTACCAAGAAGAGAAAAAGGAATGGGCGTTCACCAGCATATTGAAACACATTAAATGGGAGAATCCATAAACATAAATGGATGCTATACCAATAATTTTATTTTGTTTGGAACCTTTATCTGATTTCAATATCTCTTTCTTCTTTTATCATCGTTTATATTGTTTGTACTCTTTTCCTATCCTTTTAATTTATATCATTTCATTTTAGTAAACTCCTTGAAATACTATAGTATCCAAGTTTATTTTTCTAAGATAATTCTCTTAAAAATTATGATATTTCTTTAATTGAGCTATTTTTAAAAAAAGAATTTTTCCATCAATGCTATTTAGCAAAACTCAAAAAACTACGCTGGGAATGAACTTCCAACTGAGAAATATATCGGCATAACAATTTTTTTTATTCTCAAGATTTAATTTTAATATTATTGGAATAATTATAAAACAATTCATGTTTATAAATAGCAGCTGATGCACATAAGTGTATACTTGCAACCAAACCACAACTAAACTTGAAAAACAACAAACCAATAATTCAAACAATCAAATATGAAGTTAACCAATAGGGAAAAAAACCAAACAAAAAAGCCCAATAAAAAAATGAATGGCAATGACGAAGACATTGTTTTGTGATTTGTGTCAAAGTGGCTTTTTTATGTATGGGCCAAAGAGAAGTAAGAACATGAAAGTGGTACTGGTGAATGAGTTTTCTTGATGAAACACGTTAAAACACTTTGATAACCAGAAAAACCAATAAAACCCGCAACACTCAATCCTTATGCAAAAAAACAGGAAAAAAATAACAAAAAACAGAAATTGAAAATCAACCACACAAAAGAAACAATAGATAAAAACAATGCAAAAAAGATAAAAGGGCAAGCAAACTGCGAACAAAATCATGAAGAACAACCAAAAATCAAGTACCGTGTTTTATACCAGCAAGATAAAACACAACTTTCACAACCATTAAATTCAACACAATCAAAACTAAAAACCGAAAGAACAGTTTTGTTGATTATGATCAACACAAATAATTTCCCAAATAAAATAGTTACCAATAACTTTAAGCCTTTGAAAAAAAATCCAACATCAACATCACCAACAACAAACCATTAAAGAAAACACACAACACTGAAAAAAGGTCACACAACAATCAACAAAATGAGGATGTAACTAAATCACACCCATCAAAACCACCAAACAATAAGCAACACAATCACCCAACACAACAACACCCATTATTCAACCTAACAATGTACAAAAAAATCAACATGAAACCAAAAATCACACACATATACCTTGAGAACCAACAAAGTAAACAAACACCACAAACTATCCCTTGCAAAACAACAGAATAAAAATGAAAAACAGGAACCAAAAATAAGTTAAACAAACAAAGCAGGAGACAAAACAATGTTAAAGAGAAGAAATTATCATACACTAGCATAAAACTCACCAATTCAACCTTGATAGCCAACAAAAAAGTTTTACAAGCTGCACAAAACTTATATATAATTGTCGAAGCAAATACAACGTAGTTGACAAAAAATGAGATACACATACACGCAATAAAAATCATCAACAATAACAACACCCTGTCACAGCAAAAAAGAAAATATTAACACCAATCACATACCAAACTCATAACTACCTAGGAGACAAAGACTGGAAATAGTCGAAATTAAATGGTTAGGATACAACAAATAATTTATGCATTTAATGCAAATTGCCATCTACTTCCAAAAGGAAATAGGAAAGTAGAAGAAACAACAAACAGAACTTACACCGTGTAAGCAAAAAACCACAAATATGCATAAAAATCATTAAAAAAACAAAACACAGACAATCTAACAATTTAACAATTTAACAATTTAAAAATCATTAGTAGCAATTGCACACACATACAATCTAACAATTTTGTCAACCAAACCCACAATACATTGACAACAACCTGGTCATAAAAATCAACTCTTCTAATCGAAGGATCCCTACACTGCCAACAAACCCAATTGAAGTTAACAAACACATAAAAATCAATAATAAACCTGCATAAAAACCAAATAAAAATCAAAATCAACAATAAACCAAACCAATAGCACATCGATAAAAACCTCCACTTACAACCAACCCAACGATTTTGTCAAAACACAAATAATAAACCCTCTATTTGCAACAGCCCCTCACTTCAAACACATCGAAGTCACACACCCACAAAATAGAAATCAACAAACACGTTAAAATCAAAATCAATAATAAACCAAACCCACAAAACATTGGCACCCAACGATTAAGTCAAAACACAAATAAACTCTTTCATCCAAAGAAACCCTTCACTGCTAACACACCCCCTCAAGTGAAAGCCCTTTGGGCTTGAAACTTGCATACGCCCACATCACCTTGTGCTTGATTTTTTTATCAAATAAAATGGGAGTGGTGAGATTCAAACTCGTGACCGCTAGGTCAACAAGGCTTTGATACCATGTTAAGAAATCATCTCATCTAAATGCTTAAGCCCTTTGGGCTTGAAACTTGCACAAGTCCATATTACTTTGTGCTTGATTTTTTTATCAAATAGAATAGGGGTGGTGAGATTCGAACTCGTCATCGCTGGGTCAACAAGCTCTTAGGTGAGATGGTTCCTTAACATGGTATCAGAGATATTTATTCCATTTGCATTTAAAATTAAACAACAAAATCAAAGTCGGGATAAAAGATATCCCTAAATCATGATGAGTTTTGAAAAATAAATAAATTAATTAAAATATCAAGGATATTTCTTATAATATTTATAGAACTCGAAGCGAAGTCAAGGATAGTTACGTTTTTATGGGAGTTGATATGAAGATGGAGAAGACTACAATGAATTAAGGTTTTTTCTTTGGTCAGCTAAGTGGATGTTTTAAATTGTTTTTAAAAATATATTAAAATGATATATATTTTTTTAAAAAATAATTTTGACAATAATACATAAAAATAATTTAAAAATACTAAAAGAATTTAAAATAAAAAATTATTTTTAAAAATTACTTTTGTAATGTAATGTCAAACCAGAATCCTGGTCCAGACTCGAATACAATAATTATTTGAGATTGATTTTTAATTTTTTTTATTAAATAATATATTATAATGATATATTTATTTTATTTTAAAAAAAAATATTTTTAATATTACTACATGAAAATAATTTTAAAATGCTAAAATATTTTTAATTTAAAATGAAAAAAAATCAGTTTTTTATAAGAAACAGTATCATTGCTCGAGGAAGATATCCCACAGATAACTCGGCATTTCTTACTTGTCATGTGAAACTAAAACTCTTTAATACATGTCTTGCAGCAAACTCTTATGCATGGTTTGACGTCAGCTGCTGAAATTCATGTCGTCATTTTGGGCGGCAGCAACAAGCAAATAAAAGGCTGGGAGGTGTTTAAAATATTTTTTATTTAAAAATATATCAAATTAATTTTTTTATTTTTTAAAAAATATTTTTGATATCAGCACATTAAAATGATTTAAAAACACAAAAAAAAATCATTTAAAAAAAACAGAAAGAAAACAGCGTTTCAAACGCCCTCCCAAACAGCTTCAAAATAAAAATTTGAGAGTTTGATTATAATTATTTTTTTATCAGCGTCTAAAAAACTAAAGAAAAATAATTTAAAATAAAAAATAAATCCAAAGTTGATTATGGGTTGGAAATATCGTGCATCAAAATAGGTAAAATTACATCAAAATAATATATATTTTTTAATATTAACATATTAAATTCATAAAAAATATTTAATAATTAAACATTATTTTCTTTTTATATATAGAAATAATTGAAAAAGCATTTTTTAAAAAGTGGATTGAACAGCACAATAAATCGCACCCTCAGAGAATCCTTGTAGTTTCTTTGGCAGGGAGCGGGTATTATTAAGAAGAGGACATCAAATTATATTGTTTTAGGGTATACGAGCGGTATTCCTGCGCGATGTGGCGTTTTTTTTTATCTATATAGAAAATTGATTGCTTTTATATGTATTATATTTTATTATTTTAATATTTAGTTAGTATAATTATATTTAAAGAATACTGATATGAATTTTTAGTCCTTAAAAAAATCCAAAGTCATTTTTCATCTCTCTCAATATATTTTTAGGCGATAATATTCAATAAATATCAGACATATTAGAAATAAATATATTGTAATTTATTTTTAAAACATAAACTTCATTTTTTTGTGTGCTATAAATATTTATTTGCCGTCTAAAAAAAACAGTCTAATAGAAACGGGAAGTGACTTGTATATTTTTTAATTTGACTTGTAGATAATGCAGGTAAATTTGTCAATATTTTTTTTTAGATATTTTTTTTTCCAGTAATATTAGATCTAAAATATTAAAAATGAAAAACATTGGAAATTCTTGTAAAGAAATAAACTTAAATAAAAGAGCACAAAATTAAATTTTGAAGCCAATATTTTTTTTTTATATAAGATTTATTAATCATATTATTATATTAAATATTTTTTAAGAAAACATGATATGAATTTCTGTCCTTCAAAAAATTTTAGGTCATTTTTCCTCTCTCTCAATATATTTTTAGGCGATAATATTCAATAAATATTCAAACATATAATTAGTTTTACATATTTTAATTTGACATAAATATACAAATATATAATTAATTTGACATAATTTCAATAATATATTTAATTTAAAGGATAATCTTAGGCGATAATATTCAATAAATATTAGAACATATAATTGGTTTCACATATTTTAATTTGACATAAATACACAAATATATAATTAAAAAGTCAAAACACTGCAAATTTATTTCAAGAAATAAACGTAAATAAAATGAGCACAAAATTTAATTTTGAAGCCAATTTTTTTTTATTTTATAGGATTTATTCATCGTATTATTATATTAAATGTATTTAAGAATACTGATATGAATTTATGTCGTTAAAAAAATCCTAGGTCATTTTCCCTCTCCCTTTATATATTTTTAGGCGATAATATTCAATAAATATTTGAACATAATATTAGTTTTACATACTTTAATTTGACATAAATATACAAATATAATAATAATACGTGCGGCTATTTTGGAACAGTGTAATCAAAACGGGAAGTGGCTCGCATATTTTTGGATTGCAGATAACATAGGTAAATTTGTTTGCCTTTTGTTTTTTTGAGCTGTATTTTTTCCCAGTAATATTAGATTTTCGAATATTAAAAATCAAAATACATTAATTTTTTTTCAAGAAATAAACTTGAACAAAAGAGCACAAAATTAAATTTTGGAGCCAATTGTTTTTTTTATTTTATAAGATTTATTCATCATATTATCATACTACATGTATTTAAGAATAATGATATTAATTTTTTTTCTTCAAAAAATCCGTTGTCTTTTTTTTCTCTCTGTATATATTTTTAGACGATAATATTCAATAAATATTCAAACATATAATCAGTTTAACATACTTTAATTTGACATATATATACAAATATATAATTAATTTTACACACTTTCAATCATATATTATTTTTTTATTATTATTAGGCGATAATATTGAATAAATATTCAAACAATTAAATTATTATTATTAAATTTTTTTAATTATTATTATTATTATTATTATTATTATTATTCATTATTCATTATTCTTATTCATTATTCTTATTCTTATTCTTATTCTTATTATTATTATTATTATTATTATTCTTATTATTAGCATTTAAAAAAGATTTGTGAATTTTATTTTAAATAAAAATTAATTTTCAAATGATTATTACCAGGAATAAAATTTGAAGACCAAATAAAAAGAAACCCTAACAAAAGAAAAGATAAAAGAAATACTCAAAACCAAATAAAAAAAAATACATACATAAACTTGTACAATAATAGGGAATAATGCATAAATATATAAATAATAATAAAGGAAATCAATTTCAATAAAACAATTAAAAACATAAGGACCAAAATAAAAATAAAAGATATTATTGATTTAAAGTGAAGGATTAATTTGACAACAATTCATACTTTTGTACCAAAAATATTAAAAGATTTAAAATGAAAAAAAAATTAAAAGAAGAGGGACTGAAATTAAAAGTGCAATATATATTGAATTTGAAATGAATGACAAAATTGAAAACAATAAAACCTGCTGCACTAAAACAATTAAGGGATCTAATAGAAAACCGAAAAATTCAAAGAAGAAGGACTGACATGCAAACTGCTTATATATCAATTTGAATTAAAGGACGAAAATTGCAAGCAATTGAAACTTCTATTACAGAAATCAAACAAAAGCCAAGGGATTGAAATGCATGAACAATAAACCTGGGGGACTGAATTTGAATCCGGCGCTGAGGAGAGAGAAAACAGCACATAAACATTCAACCGGCTATATGAGCCTCTAAGTAGATCAGTTTTAAGGCACGCGCCACCCCATGAGATCCAGGGTAAGGGTTGCGAGTCGATTCAACCGGCGACGGAAAAATTTCCACCGCCGTATGAAGCCGCACGCTCCGCCTGAATAGATCGCGGGAAAAAAACGCACCGACGCGCCCGTACGGATGACTGACAGAGCTGACGACGGGGAATAGTGACGTAGGAGTCAATTACTAAAACGCCCCTGATGCTAATTCCGGGACTTTGTCGTTTCGAGGGGCTACATACGTAATAACACATTTTAAAAAATATTAAAAAAGAAAATACGTGCGGCGGACCGGACCGAACCGGACCAGTCCGTACGTGGTCAATTACACCCGTGCCCCTCAGCTTAAACCATGTTTTTGTCTTATTATCGGGGGACGAAATCGGTGAAGCACTGTTCATAATAGGAAAAAACAAAAAAAAAAGGGTGGACGTGCACCTGCGAAGAATAGAGAGAAATTTCGTGTCCACAATGCTTTTGAGTGTGTGTGTACAGTGCATGAACAGTAATATCCGTTTTGTTTTAGTGTATTTGTTAATTTTGAATACCGGGTGAAGTTATTTCTTACATGAATTTTTATTTTGAAATGTATTAAAAATAAAAAAAAAATTTTAAACAAATTAGTTTTTGATATCAACATATCAAAACAATTTTAAAAAAATAATTTCAAGTAAAAAAATATTTTTTTCAAAAATACTTTCCAAAAACATTTTCAAACAAAGCTGGATGCCAGCCCAATAACCATCACATTCCTACCCATTGTCATTGATGACATCTATACATGTAAATGTTAAATTCCAGAAATGCTCTAGTGGTAATTTTTTGGTTTTTATTTTATTTAAAGATAATATGATTATTTATTATTAACATTAGCTTAAGAAATTAAAAATAGCCCTTAGATAGTTAACTATTTATTGTCTGTTGGCAGAGATAAAAACATATATTTACTGTATAAAAATACTAAGAAAAGACTCAAATACCCCTAAACATTCAAAGTAATGTCAACCGGTTCCATAGAAAAGTAAAAAATACCTCTAATTTCGAGAGCTAAATTTTAACATCCCGATAAGGTAAAACAACAATTACATTAATCTATGTCTTAGTTATACAATTAAAATCCCACCCGAGTTGATGCTTTATCTAGTTCCATTCCTACCCGTTGTCATGACGGCATTTCTACATGTATTTTGTGTTTACCGACAAATCAAGTTAGCACTCATTCAAAGAAAAAGTTGATCATACTACGAGAAGAAGAAATATTTGGCGACATATGTCATCACTACAGATTTTACTAGCACCTTTTTAGATCTCTTTTCTAAAAGGAAACAGCAACCGGAGAAATAATATGCCTCCTTTTCTTCTCAAAATTGTACAATCATGTCTCTCGTATATCTGTTTGGCGTCTTGTTTTAAAAATAATTTATTTATTTATTTTAAATTAATTTTTTTATACTCTTAGATAATTTTCATATTTTTAAAATATTATTTTAATATATTTCTAAATAAAAAGTATTTTAAAATACAGTTAATATACAGGTAATGTTTCCATGTTTCCCTCTCCTCTCTTTCGATTATTTGAAGCATTAGAGGACCCAAAACAAATGTTGTTACCAAACAGCAATTGGAGAACATAATATATTTTGAAAGAGTCACCACACGAATGATTACTCAATGACACGCCGCCTCCAGCCTTTTATTTCTCTACATGTGATTCCTAGTACATGTCTTTTTTTATTTTGAAAGGAAAAAAAAATTTTGCTTAGTTAAATGAAATCCCTCTCCTTTGTTATGGCTTTTAATTCATCAATGGGGATTTGAGTATTCATATTATTGATATGTTATTTAAAATGTTTTTTTTTTATTTATAAATATATCAAAATAATATATATATATATATATATATATATTTTTAAATTACTTTTAACATTAGTATATCAAAATGATCTAAAAATATATAAAAATATATTTTTAAATAAAATAAATTAAATTCAAAAACACATCACTAAACACGCCTAATATGAATTCAAGATGAGGTTGCTATATATATATATATATATATATATATATATAAACAAGTTGCATTAATTAAATCAAGCAATACAGTGGGAGATGCTTTTAAACATACTTTTAATAAAGCAAATAAAAAGTAACCCTTTTACCTCAATCTTTCATACGTCAACTCAAACTTCAGAAAACATGAAGCAAACTTTATAGATTTTGATTTAGCTACTTTATTTTTTTCTTCATGATTGTGTATACGCAGTGCAAACGCAACGCCTTGGCGTACATGAAATTAGTGCTAATGACTAAAAAAGAGTGAATTATTGTGGCATTATTGCTTCAAAATTAAAAAGAGCACTGCACACCTATTTTCTGGGGATATTGAATGATCATCTGAATTACTTTTAGCTCTCAGCTCAATCCAAATGATGATTTCTGTAATAATGGCAAGTCAAAAGCATAACTAAACGATCTATCTGCTAATAGTTTTTCATATAATGTTGCAAATGAATCTAGCAAGATGACAAACTTGGTGCAGAAGAAATGATGAAAAGAAGAAGTAATTTCATGGACTTCTTCTCGACCTTGTTTTCCACTTCTGTTTCGGAAAGGAATTACTGATAGGATTAGGTCCTGAATGTACTTCATGCAAGTATTTCCGTCGAACGCGATCACCTTCTTCAAAGTTTGACTGAAGATCCACCAAATTCATAAAAGATTATAAGAAAAACAACAAGCTCAAGTATAAGGTGTTGGTGATTTACTTACTGGCCTGGCCTTGCCTTCAATATCTGCTGGCTTCACTTCGGTAATTCCTGTATCTGGAAAACAAACCCTTGTTATTATTGAAGAGAGAGATCGGAGGGGGGCAGATCGGAGATGGACAAAGAGAGAGAGCACGAACCTTCGAGCCTTTTGATGGCCAAACTGGGACGCGTGAGGGGGGGGAGGGAGACTAATAGCAGAACGAAAAGAAAAGACATGGAAAAATTCATGGCTTTGTATCATGAGGAAGACCATCAACGTGCATAAGTTTATAGATGATCAGGGGTACGACAATGGATAGGTTTTGAAGAGAAAATATTGGCTTTTCAATGCCAGACGAGTACGACAATGGATGGAGTCAAGTAAGAGATGCTTTCTTGTTTGCATAGTTCTAAACCTAAATTACCCATACGTGCCCACTTCAAATCAACATATATGTGTTGCTGTTCATATTTCCTTCGATGGAAAAAACATGGGGTGGCCGATCGAGAGGTGCTATTGGAACAGGGAGCTAGCTAGGGCCTTAGATCATGAAAGATTTTACTTTCATACGTGGGAAACTCTTCTTCTTCCAGCCCTTTTTCCTTTGAGAGAAGATCAACCACACTCAAACTCAATAGCTAGAATCAAAAGACATTTAAATAATTAAGGCCAAAAAGAAGAAACAGAATCAGAATATAAATATTTAAATTCACCTTTTTTTTATAAATAAAAAAACCCTCCAAGAAGGATAAAATCTAATTTAAGTTTTAGATTGACCACTCAGTTACTCACGACGTTTAACAGTGATATGCGTTATTCTAGCTTCTTCTTTTTTTTTGGTACAGTGGAATGGGAGAAAAAAAAATAGCCTCCCCTATAGTAATTAACTAGCACCAATAGAATCAGCAAACAGAAGGTGAGAAATCCTTGGAAGGAGAGGAATCTCGAATAAAAAAACTCAATCATCTATTCAGCTGTCATCTTAGCTAAGAAATCAGCGCAGGAGTTAGCTTCTCTTAGAGTATGATCGAATCGATAGATACCTCCCAATCCTTGGCAAAAGTAACAACTGCGCCACTTGTTGCCAAATTCGTGATCCATGTAATGATGTCTGCTCGTGATTCCCAAAGAAGGCCATACTTGTCTAGCAAAAAAACACAGTCGTTTAAACAATGTATATTGTTCTCCATCTCTTGGGAACCTCTGCAGAGGGCTGCTGGGATAATGCTGCACTTGAACAGTAACTCGTTTGTGGGAAGACAATTATGGATGATTAGCTAGCCAGATTAAAGACTTTGATGATCTTCTGTAGGGCATGTAATCTCCACATCGAGTTCCATTTAAGATCATGATTAAGTTCTTTTGATCAAGAAATCAACCACAAATAGGCTGATTTAGTGGTATATATTCATAAATTAGAAGCAACCCAAGTAATACAATCATCAAATTAAGATAAAGAGGGAATTGAGATAGTTAAAATAAGGTGCTTGATCCAAACTGGAATATCAGTAATAAATATTGTGCTAAAATCCCATGCTCTATTGTGCTAAAGATCTTTAACCTGTAGCTCCGAATCAGAGTTACTAACAAAATCAATTAGAGCTATCATCGAACCTTGCTCCAGCTTTGTGCCACAAAAACACCTCTCCCTTATCTAGTGTTGCGACGTTATTTTTTTTCGCCCTTATCCAATGTCGCTACGGTGTTTTTTTCACGCTTCATGCCCTGCCATCCCCTTTTATTTTATTTTTATTTTATTTTGGATAGATTTAGGGGAATAACCCAGAATTGGGTTATGACAGTTACCCTCCTCTTTACAATACTTACGACAAAAGACTTTAGATAATAAAGGTTGTAAAGAAAGAGATAATGAATTTACCAGACCAAGAAATGGTTGATCATCCGGAAGTGAAAATGAGGGCTATAAAGCGCACTGAGAAGGGAACAATAAGATAGGGCTAAAAAGCATACTACCTAAGAATTGAGGTCTAAATAGGACACTCAAAGAATAAAAAAAAAGATGATGATGTTTGCGAAAGACAAAAGAAAATGATCTCAGTGTAATGGGTGACTTTCCCAAGTGAAAGTGTTAGGGTAAAGATGGTGAAAATCTCGGAGTTGGTCCCTATTATAATGGATGACCTCCCATGGAGATTTCATGGAGTGGAAGATATGGGCTGGAAAACATGCTATCTAGGATTTATGGTTGAGGGCTGGAAAACGCACTATTTGAGTTGGTGGTTGAAGGCTGAAAAGCGCTCTCAAACGAGAAGGAGAGGATAGGGATGGAAAACGCACTATCAAAAAAGGCGTAAATGGAGGTTGTAAATTACGATCCCTCCAAAACTTTTTCTAGATTATCATTGGGAGATGCAATGCATGATGACATCCAAATTCAAGAAAGAGATAAAAGCTGAAAAGCACACTCAAGGAAATGAAAGAGGTGAGAGCTCGAAGGCGTGTACAAAAATAATGAATAAAAGTTTGTTATTTACGATCCCTTCAAATATTTCTAGATTCTTAATGGGGATGCAATGCTTGATGATGCATGTATACTTACCTGAGAAATATATGTCCCCTTTCTTCTTCATGGTCTTTTTTTTTGGGTTTGGATCTTAGACTTTAATGACATCTCGCTTCTGCTCACTCGAGCCGCAACTTATGAATTTGACCTCTGGAGGTGATAGACCTTTGGCACTTCCATATCCCCCTCTCCTTAAAGACCCTAGTTTTGTTCAACATTCCTTGAAAGGGAATGATAGAGCCAGCTTCAATTATATTTTTAGATTCCCCCTCTAGTTTGGATATGCCCTAAAAGTGTTATATGTTTCAAGTGTTTGTAGGAAAGGGTTGGTTATTTACAAAGATTGTTTTCATGTAAGATTTTTGAAATTTCAAAGTAATTCTAAGCACAAAAACCATTTTGATGTTTGTATAAACAAACATGTTCTTGAAAGAATTCAAGTGATCTCATTGTCAGGTTTTATGTTGCTTTTGACAAGAATATGAAATGATGTTTGTTTCATGTCTTGCATGTAAAAAGGCTTTAATTAAGTCTTATGAAGCGTTTGTAGCGCTTGTTTCAAATGAAAAAGCATTGCCTATCGATCCAGATTACCTGTATTTGATCAGAAATGGCTTTATCAGGCTTATAGCGTAAACTCAGGTTGTTGGCCCAAAAGGTGTTTGAGGGTTTTCTAGACCAAAGATCACTAGTACTTACTCTTAGAGCTTCTTTGGATCCTCATAATTGATTTGCATAATGACCTGACATGCCCTCTAGTATTTTATTTGGGCTTTCTATCATGGGTTTTTAGTAATACCATCATTTTGAATTGATTTGTTATAATGTACTAAAACCCTTTTATGTTTATGCCCCCCAACTTTGTTCGGGCATTACTTGTCATTAAGGACTCTTTTGTAGATTAAAAGTGTTTTTTGATCCTTGCACTTGCCTCCCAGTGTAGGGTGTAATCCTTGTTAGGGTTAATTATCAAAAAAATAATTTATTAGGCTCAAATAGGGATTCAAGGGATATTTGAGTCTTTGTGAAGACATATCAAAGATGGTCTCTCCTCATTTCAAAAACATGCATTTGGGATCGATAAGCCTTGCTTTTCCATGCGAAATGATTTTTTATTATGTGGGCTTTGAGGTATGAGATCACCCTTCAATGAAATCTCTTGAATTCCAAGAACTTATTTGTTAAACAAAAAAAATCAATTTGGCATTTCCTTTTGTTCTAGACTTTGATTTGCCAAAAATCTTGATTGAAATCATGGGATCATGTATAATTTGAATGAAAGGGTATAAGATATGCTTGTGTCATTTAAACAAAAAGCAAGAGTACACCATAAACACAAGAAAATACATGATCTTATTGGAAAGAAAGACTTGTTTATAAAAAGGTCTTATGGTGATATGAATAAAATTGTAGACAATGCTAAAACAGGTTTAAATCGAAACATGATGTGTGGACATGACCAACACAAAGGCAATTATGGAAGAAGATTTTATCTTCCAATGTTGGCGCACTCCTTTTTTCAAAAGCTTTTGTCAGGGTTACTTTAATGGTGCAGACACTTGGTACCCATTTCCATGAAGCTTAATTAGGTGTAAGACCTGGATTTTCTTCAAATATTATCCATCCCACTTAATCAATTGCATGAGCTTCTTCTTTATGGAACATAAGTATGAATGCTATGCCCTGCAACACTAGCATTGTATTCACAGGTGAGGTCAGGTTTGTACCAATCAGGGTAAGGTGGTTCCAAAGGCGCCTGAGGTTCAAGAGTTATTTCCTCAATGCTTATCAATTTTTGATACATCTCATTTAAAGGCAATGGTAGCGGAGGTAGTTGTTCTTGGGTTTTCTAGTGATTTCTTTTTCGGGAAATTTTAGGTGGATCTTTGGCTTAAAGATTGATGTTGGCAATTTGAGATGAAAGGGTTATGGTAGTTTTGGAATTGGTTTTTTTACCTTTATAGTCATCTTCAAAATGCTTGACATCTTTTCTCTTGCCTTCGAAGCCTTTTTTCTCCACAAATGTAGAAATTCTACCATTTATGATCCCTGCTCTATTCTCTTTCGCCATGGCTACAACATCCATGAATTGTTGTGCTCTACAGAAGTCTTCAAAATGCTCGATATCTTTTCTCTTGCCTTCGAAGCCTTTTTTCTCCTCAGGTGAAAAAATTCTACCATTTTGATTCCTTCTCTATTCGCTCCGCCACAACTATAGCATCCGTGAATTGCTGTGCTGAACTGTCCATCACATGTTCATAATAACGTCACCATCTCTTTATCTAAAAATAGGGGATGTACCTGTGCAATGAGATGTTTCCATCTTTGAGCATATTCTATTATGCTTTCTTTGTCCTTCTTCTCTAGGTTGGACAAACTTGTTTCTGTCAGGAGTAATATCCATGTTGTACTTATATTGCTTGGTGAAAGCATTTACTAGATTTTTCCAGCTACGGATCCTGGTATTGTCTA
Organism: Salix koriyanagi; assembly: GCA_029228605.1. Lineage (NCBI taxonomy): Eukaryota > Viridiplantae > Streptophyta > Magnoliopsida > Malpighiales > Salicaceae > Salix > Salix koriyanagi. Next base: position 7,811,569 of record CM055337.1, on the reverse strand, counting down.
GTCTCATGTACCAATTCAATGCTACCCCACTCAAACTGTCCTAGAAAAAAATACATCAGTAATTTTTCATCATGCAGTACTTCTACTATTTTGTTATAGTATGATTTTAGGTGAGTGATGGGGCATTCTGTCATAGTGTATTTGATAAATTCAGGAACACGAAAACTTCTTTGGTATTACAACGTTCAGGACTAGACACATTTCTATAACTTGTACTGGGTCATATAAGTTTACCCTTTCAATGGCCCTTATCCTGGTTTCCAGCGTCGCTATCTTATCTTGGTTGATAACCTCTGATGCTTTTATAATTGTTGGGGTTGTTGTAGGTGTCGGCGTTACTGATTGTATGAAAGCTGGATTTTGTTGTGGACCCTGAACCCTTTCTCCTATCACCTCTTCATGGTGGTTCATTACTTGTGTTTGAGAAGCCGCTACAGGTCTAGTTAAAGGACCCTTGCTAGAGGTATTTCTCAGTGCTTGCTCGAGTAAGCTAGTAAGACGAGCTACACTATCTTGGTCAATACCCTCTGATGCTTCTATAACTGTTAGGGTTGTTATAGGTGTCGACGCTATTAATTGTACAAAAGCTGGATTTTGTTACGGAACCTGAACCCATTTCTCCTATCACCTCTTCATGGTGGTTCATTGCTTGTGTTTAAGCAGCCATTGCAGGTCTAGTTGAAGGACCCTCGCTAGAGGCATTTCTCAGTGCTTGCTCAAGTAAGCTAGTAAGACGAGCTACACTATCTTTCAAGGCATTCATCTCTTCTTGGAAATAGGCATCTTTGGCATGCATGCTCTTCATTTTCCATGTTTCTCTGTCAGAGTCGAGTGTTTTAAATTCTGGGAGGTGAAGTTCTTAGGGGACTATTTTGACCTGTCGATGATATGTTATGCATAGTGATGGATGCATGTGGATGCAAATGTATGTACATACACATCAGGTGTGAATTATTGAAGAGTTTGTACCCGAGGACAAGTTTTAGGCCATTACATAAGCGGGTAAGCTTTCTACCTGGTCTCAAAGGTTTATGACCTTCCAATGACAGCCTCACATGAAGGTGATGTAGGGGTTTATAAGAAATTGTTGGGCAAAGTATGACCACCATTATCAGGTAAACTCTCAGCTCATAGTTGAACATTTCATGAATTTGAACCCCGATTGAAGGTCATGAGGCAGACCACTACTCCCCACCTAACTTAGAATTGGGTTTATTTGCTAATTTAAAATGCATGTTAAAGCAGTAAAAATGCGTGTAAAAAAATGAACTAAAAAACGATCAAACAAACAAAGCTTAGTCCGGCAATATCCCTAGTAGAGTCGCCATCTGTCGCGACAATGTTTTTTTTTTAGCTTCGCGCCTCACCATCCCCCTTTTTTTTGTTTATGTTTTTTTTTGTTTTATTTATGGTAGATTTAGGGGAATAACCCAAAAGTTTGGTTATGACTCCCAGCTTATACTTGAATCCATTCCACAGATGTTGGTGTAAACTCAATCCATAAAAGTCAAGAAAGGCAACCACCTAATATGGCAACCAACAGCCACCGACTATGACCACCGACAACCATTGACTATAGTAGCCAAACACTTTCACACTTAATAATCTATTTTATCAAGCTTCTATTTTGTGTAATAATAGAAAGCTTAGTTAAGGTGAATTAAAGTGGGAGATAGTAGAGAGAAACACTAGAGAGAGAGAAAAAAGTTTTAACAGATTGTTCAAGCTCTACAACTTTGTGTTGTTGAAATAAACAGTGTGTTTGATCCCCCTCTGAGTGTTTCATAGCCACCACCAGTGGCCTCTCCCCTCAACAACGTGAATAGGAGAAGGTTTTAGTATAAAGCGCCACTTGATAGAGGTAAATGGAGGAGTTGTTGCCTTAAACAAATTCTGGGGTTTAAGATACATGTGTTTGTAAACTTTCACCCCTCACTTTATGCCTCTTATTAAACAGGTTCCAAGTTTGCTTCCCTAGCAAAGCAATGCTAGCTAGATTCATTGGACCTACTTTATTTATTAACCTCATCAATCTTCCATTTTGCAAGCTAAGACTAAATTCCATCTAACACAAGATTCAAATTTGATATTTTTAGCTTAGTACCATGGATCAAGGTGAAGCCAAGATAATTACACAGGCTACTAGGAAACTTTAAAGAACAAAGATTAGAAATATCATGCTTCACACGTCGGCTCATGTTCTCAGAGCACATAACTCTAGATTTGTTATGGTTGACCTCGAGACCGCATGCATTGCAAAAATCAGAAACCACCTTAAACATCAGTTGCATCTGAGAAGTACTGTCTTTAGCAAATAATATAGGAGAAAATAGAGGAAGTTTAGACTCGTTCCAGAGGCGAGTAAGAGAGGGACCACAAACACAAAACATAAGCAACTTAACTATTGTCTATTGAGGAAATCCAAATTCTTCCAGAGTTACTAATTGAGGAGAACACCTCAAAACAAAATCCTTATCATAAGCCTTCTCAAGGTCGATTTTAGCAGCAAAACACCCTTAATTTCTTGCTTCTCGATCGATGCATAAAACTTTACTACCTCATGAGTTATCTATAGTGCTGTTCCTAGGAATGAAACTAGCCAGGATCATCTAAGAAAGGTCAGAGTCATCTAACAAGAACCTTAATGATTAGCTTATAGATCACATTGTAAAGAATAATAGGGCAAAACTGCTAAATATTGGGGGGAGAGGCACTGGTTGTGGTTTAGAAACACTCAAAGAGGATAAAACATACAATTTTATTTCAACAATACTGCTAAATTTCCTCTCTGCTCTTTGAGTTTACTCTACTATCCCCCCTCTAGTTTACTTCAACTAAACTTTCTATTTATACACAAAATGAAAGCTTAATAAAATAAACTTCTAAGTATAAATATAAATAGTAGATATGTATAAAAGTAGATGGCAGCTGCAATTGATGATTTTAGTTGGTAACCATAATTGGTGCTTGTTGGTGGTTACCTTTCTGGATCTTTGTATATTGAGTTTACAGCAACACTAAAAGTAGCTGGCATTTTCTTTTTTAGAAGTAAATGATTTTTTCTTCTTCGGATAGTGGCATGAACATGAAAAAAAATTCAGTTTTCTTGTCACCGTACCTAATCTATTTGTCTCTAGATTTCTTAAATCAGAGGAGCTCTAAATTATAGTATTTACGAAGTCAACACTCTAAGGATAGAAAAGCCTCATTCATATAGCTTTCTAGGCAACGTTGAACAACATTTAGCCCTGCTTCAAGCCTTCTTTTCTGCTAGAAAATGTTACCAAAAATGTTTTTATTGAAGTCGATACAGTCCCGATAAATAAAATTCTTGAAGAATGCTATGGCTACGTCTCCCCCACTGACAAGTTCTTGGTAACTAGGATGGGTAGTCCAAGCCGCTTCAAATCTGAAATGTCTACCACCTACAATGGCATGCTTTCTACAAAATAAGTTGTGGACAATGGCCACAGGTGAGTTAGCAATAAATTTCTCACCATCACAAAACTTACGTAAGTCTCAAGCAGGATGATCGAAGTGGGCTGATACCTTCTTACTAAGTCTGTACAGTGGCATTTACTAGCATTTGTTAGCCCCACCTCGAACATTCCAAGAAAGAATTGTAAATATCATCAGATAAATTCATGAGTAACAGTAAGTATGAGAAGGTAGCCCAAGAAAATATATCAATGCTGCACCTCATTCGTAATCATGGAAGCCTCCTCTATAGTGCTATATTCTCGAGAATCTCCAGTTTTCGCAAGCATTGGAATAATCTGACCATTGGATGAGGTAACATGGCCTATATCCAGTTTCAACGGCTGTGCTGGCGTCTTTCACTTGGCCTCTCCGTGCATCGTTGATCAAGTCCATGATCCTCAGGTACTAAAGTTGTAGCTTGTCGCTCTGGCTTTGATTGATTTTTAATTGCTTTAATTACATAAAAATTTTGTGCATCTCTCTTTTTCCCCTCGGAATGAGCTTCAGGATCCGGCAATTAAAGGAGCAATAAATGTACTAACGGCGTCAAAGGGAAAACGACGTCAGACGCGTCGTGGTGACGTCTTTCGTCTTCTTCAATCATGCCAAGTCCTAGCTGGCCAGCTGACATCATAAAGAGTGAGGATTGTTGGACGAACGTTGAGTACTGCAAACAAAACTCAGTGAGTTCTGAGTAGTGATTTTCTCTTTGAATTTATTTCCTAATAAATATTCTTTTGTTGACATTTGTGGATTATTATGAGTCATTTGTTTGATTTTGTTTGTGCCCGTTTGGGACTGCGGTACAACCGCTGTTTTCCTCAAATTTGGTTTTTTTTTATTATTTTAAATAAATTTTTTTTAGTATTTTTAAATTATTTTAATGTGTTGATGTCAAAAATAATTTTTTAAAAAAATAAAAATATATTATTTTGATGTATTTCTAAATAAAAAAACACTTCAAAAAATAATCACAACAGTCCTCCAGAACAGGCCTTTGTTTTATCGTGGTGATTAGTTATGGTATCCATTGTCAAAAAAACACTAGCTGAGAAAGCTGCGTGGGAGAGGAGTTATGGGTCCAGTTATCTCAGATTTTGAAATGGATCAAGAGCGCTAGCTTGGGTTTGGTAGGCTCAAACAATGCCTAACTATTTTTTTTTTAATTGACATTTTTTAATACATGTTTATGAAAAATAATTTTTGAATTTATATTTAGATTAATATTCATTCTCTCTAATTATTTTATTTATTCTTTTTAAAATAATCTCTTATTATTATTATTTTATATATTTTTTAATTTTTCAATAGATTATTCTAAATCATCTATAATATTTTTATGTTTTATATAAATAATATTTATTTTTTGTTAATATCTCAAATATGTGTAAAGTTGTGTTTACTTTTTTATTTATTAACATAAATGATTCTTTATTTAGTTAATTATATGCATACATATGTTTTGAAATGTACAAATATGATATTTTTTATGCAAAAAACATGTAAGAAAAAACTAAATATATATTTGTTTTAGTTGAATTTTTTTTCAACCCTTGGTAGAGCACGAGTGAAATAGATAGTGTGTAATATATAATCTTATAGTTTCTATTTAAATCCTTTCTAGCTAAAAACATCAAATCATGTGATGTAATTATACTATATGCTATAAGAGATTATGAGTTAGTTATTGTGCATTGTGAGACAATTCATTGTGGATTACAATAGTGTTGCTCAGTTTTTCGAGTCAGCTTGGTTCGCCGGTTTACTAATTTTTTTTATAATTTTGCACGGTAAAATAATCATTTTGTCCCTCGAAAAAAGTACAAAACGGGTGCTGACTGGAAGTGTGCCACGATAATTGTATATTTTTGGTTTGGTTCAGTTCGGGTCACTGGTTTATTATTTTTTATATTTCTTTTGCACAGTAAAAGTAATCATCATGTCCCATCGAAAAAGAGAAAAATCGGTTCTGGCTGGGAAGGGGTGCCACGGGAATTTCATATTTTTTGAAAATAGCCTAAATACAAATATGTCCCCCAATAAGACAAAATTGAGGGAAATGTTTGTAGGGGTGTTATGGTAATTGACCAGTTTTTTAAAATTTTATTTCCCTGAATATTGCGAGCGCGTGTGACACATGCGGCCGACAGTATTCGGCCTCACGCCCTTTTCGGACGACGTGTGCAGTGGCATTCGGTGGCCAAAAATATCCATCCGACGTCTCTGTGGATGAGCCTCCATGTTCTCTTTCCTCATGGTGTCGTGCGTGACTTCATACGGTGGTAGTAGATGAGACGGTGGACGGTTGAACTTTCCTCCCCCCACCCTTTTCTCTCTCCTTCACTCTAAACTACACATCAACCCCCTGGTTTTATGGGGGTTTTTCATTTCAATCTCGTCTCTTTTCAATTGTGTTGTGTGGTCCTTATTTTTGTTACGTAAGTTTTGATTTGTTTCAATTGTGTCCTTTCGATTGAAATTGATTTTTTTTAGCTAATGATTTTTTTATTTTTTTTGTTTGCTCTTTTGTTAAAAATTTTGGGCTTTTTTTATTCTCCTATTGAATATTTTCCCCATAATTCATGAGATAATAATAATAATTTTAGTTTTTTTTTATTGCTTCCTCTTTTATTTATGTTTTTCTAGTTTTTTTCTCTTCATGATAATTTAATAATTTTTATTGTTTTAGCAATAATAGTAATGATACTTTTTAGATGTTAAGCTTTCAATATTATTGTTGTTATAATAGGGTGTGTTGATGTGTTTTATTATATCAAACCTTGCATGTATAGATGTTATATTTTATTTTTAAGTTGGCCAAAATCTATTAATTGTTTCAATCCCTAACAGTTAAAAAAATTGTATACTCAACCCACAACATAATGCAGACAATTAACTAGTTTATACTATTTTTTGGTTCAAATACCAAGTACCTTAAAATTCTCAAATGAATAGTCTTCGAGTATATAGAATATCATATATATTTTTGTAATATTTTTTTAATTTTTATTGATATTATTTTTATATTAAAAATAACAAAACATTTCAAATTATAAATAATTTTGTGGAATTTAGGTTTTAATTTTATAAATATTTGAGTAATACTTAAATAAATAAATATAATTATAAATAGGTTGTTTGGATTTTATTCATAAAAATCAAATATATTCAAAAAGTTTTTCAGTAAAAATAAACAAACAACTTTCTCCGAGGATAATTCATAACCCATCAATGTAAATTTTGTCACTCAAAACAATTTCGTGTGTTTTAAATTAACAATGATAAATTTGTATCATATAGTTTTTGTTGCTAATGTTTTTTAATAATGAATTTCCTTATTATCTGCAACTATGCAACAAATTACCCAAAACAAATTCATATCCTAAATAATTTATTTAAATATAAGAAAATCATTAATTAATTTTAAATATTATAGAGAGATATTTGGGTTTGATAAAAAAAATCACAATTGGGTGTTTATGTTGGGCCCACATGTATGGAATTAGGTGATGAAGGCCTTGTTATTCCTTTCCTCTTTATCTTCCTCTCTTTTCTTATGATATAACTAAACAATTAAGAATATTCAATTAAGTTCTCAATATAAGGTTTATGAATTCTTATATTTTTATATCTATCCATTTAAGATAAATTTTAGCAATATTGTTTCTATACAGGACCTGACCTAAAATTAAAAAGAAATAAGAAACAATAATTACATAATAACTTTTTGAAAGCCTCGTACTAAAATAAATAACCACACTTTCACTCCTAATAAATACAAAGTCAATACAATAAAACCCCACTTCAAAAGCAAAAGTCATTAAGTATGAACTTTGAAAACAAATCAAGCATGTTATCACTAAAATCTAAGGATAATTCAACGAGGAAATGTTAGGTCCATTAACATAACAAAAAATAATTATTATTGATTGTTTGTATCTATTTTTAACCTTTTTTAAACAGTATTTTAAAAAAGTAGAAAAAAAAAAAACTAGAAGAAATTTGTTGATATGGCAATAGGGGAAAATCAAGGGGAGTTATATTTTGATGAAATTGTCATGAGATTGCATAGAGTTATGTTGGTATGGCTAGTTCCTAGATGAGTTTTTTTTTTATATATATATATAAAAAGTACTAATTAAAAAAGGAAGAACCCATTATTTATTCATTATGAAAATGGACCAAGTCTTGTTCATGTAGAGGAGTTGTAATTATATCAATTGACAAAGATTTTATGTTTGAATGTATGAAGTAGACATTTTAAAAGTTGACAATAAGCTAGTTGTACACATTAAAAAAGGCATTCACCTTTTATGATGAATAGATGTTTCGAGCAACTCTAAGTAAAGGTTATAATTATCAATATAATTTGACTACTAAAATTATGCAAAGTTATGTTGATGTTAAAGAAAATACCATAAATATGGTTGCCTTGAATGAGAAAACTTTCATGATAGTTTATGGTTAAGCATCGAGTGAATAACAAGAACTTTGCTGGATGATTTTATTAATTGACTTTCTACTAAAGCTTGAACTAATGAATGATAGAATTTAAAATATTTTTATTCATGAAATTTGTAGCTAAAGATACTAAACTTTAATGAAATTGACCTCAATTAATTTGGAGTTATAAATCTCTGAATATAGATTTAAAACTAATGAAAGGTTATGCTAGATTTGTTTCGACAGTTCTATCATTTAACTTATCTCTAAAATCTGAACCATTAAATAGTAAATACTCAAATTTAAAATATATTTCTTCATGAAATTTTTAGTTAAAGATGTTGACTTTCTAATAATGTTGACCTCGTTTAATTTTTAGCTGTTGAAATCTAGTTATGATTTAAAAATTAATGACTCGTTAGACTCAACCTTGTTGGATAAATTATATATTTCATGAAAGGGGGTATTTGGGATATTTTGGGGGTGTTAATGGTAAAACTAGGTTTTCTTGCCATCACAAAATTGTAGATTTGTATCTTAAATTTTTAAAGAGACAATCCATGCTTAAAACTAAATTCTAAAACTTTATTTATGATTAAAATAAGAAACAACATTCTTAAAGTAAGACTTGAAGAATAAAAGTTATAAGAGCTAAACTTGAGTATTCTAGAGTATACATGTATGTATGAATTATATGAGTTGAATGAGGCTTTCAAAATGAAATTTCAATACAAATTAAATTATAAATGATGATTGGATTGGAAGAAGTCAACAAAGATCATATTACATAGAATGAGTATCAAATGAAAATGATATGGTAAACCTGTTAAAATAGGAGAGATCATAGAAACTATACAATAACAAGGATACATGTTCAGAGTAGAAACAATAGGTAGGTGCTATTTATCTTTGTTAACTAATGAATTCTCTAAAATTATATAATTATGTATTTTTTAGATATATATTGTTAGTTCTTGAATAAGACATTTTGATAAAATTATAATTTATTTAGACTAGTTGAAAGGCTAATGACATTTATACTTAGATGAGCAAGATAATGTTTTAGGAACTAAAAGTATTAGGAAGGGATTGACCTTCACATGCTCATTTATTTAACTACATGTATCTTTGTGATTGATACTTTTACAATGGTTATATGATTATGTTATGTATTGTTATTATTAATTGAAGGCTTATGGCTTCAGAGTAGAAATCAGTATGTGATATAATTAAATGCATGAGTAAAAAAATATATATTATGTTATAAGAAACGATTTACCATAACAACATAAACTATTCATAATTGACTTTGACTGTAATGATGAAAAATGTCATATTGTGGAACTAGTTAGCTAGTAATGGGACTAGTGTCCAGCGATGGGATATGTTAAGAACTAATTACCCGGTGCCATATCGAGGAACTAGTTATCTGATGATGAGGTTAGTGTCTAATAATAGGCCATGTTAAGAAACTAATTACTTGATAATAGGGCCATTATTTGGTAGTGAGCTAGTAACATTAGTTTGTTTGGTTATTGAAATATAAAATTTGGTTTAAATAGACTTACAGGGAGTTAATATTGTATAAATGACCAATAAAATGTTAGATACTAAATATATACTTTTATATTTCACAATTTCTTATGGATATATTTTTTTATCACATGGTACTTGATAATGTACATGTCAATAATTCATGGTAGAAGCTAAATTTTGTTTTTTGAAATAAAGATATAACAGCTTAAATAGGTGAGATACTAAAAAAAGAAAAACAAATCAAAGGCACCAATTATACATTTTTTTTCTTATAGATTTGTTATTGAACAATTTCTTATATTTTTTTTTACCAAATTAGTTTTCTTTTTCTTAATTTTTAGAAAGTGGTATTGGAGGAGCATATCACATGTAATTTAAAAATTAAATTTTCTTAAACATATTTAGAAAGTGTTTGGTAATGTGACAAAAAATGTTTTTCGCTTGATTATGTATCAAAATATTATTATTTATTATTTTTAAAAATTTAGATTTATTTCACCTTAAAATTATCTAAAAAAACAAGATATAGACTCATGAATTGTTTTAGTTTCGAGTTGATTTTATTTTTTAGCTTGATTTTTAGGTTTTTTTAAGGCCACTAATGGATTTTATTAAATTATCTAGGGTGCTTTCTAAAAGTTTTAGATAAAAATTGTGTTTCTAGTTTAAAAAACAACTCATCCTAATTTCTCTCATTAGAGTGGCTAAAATATAGGAAAGAACAAACTACATGTTATTTAAAAAAAATTAAAGTGGATAACATGTTAAAAAAATAAGAGCCAATGTGTGCGGGTTCTTTGTAAATGGATCAGCAGCGCTAGCTCGGTTTGGTAGGCCCAAACAATGCCTAACCTCTTTTTTTAATTGATTATTTTTAATACATATTTTTGAAAAATAATTTTTTAATTTATATTTTGATTAATATCCATTCTCTCTAATTATTTTTTTATTCTTTTTAAGATAATGTCTATTTTTTTTAAATTATTTTGTATATATTTAATTTTTCAATAGATTATTCTAAATCATCTATAATATTTTTATGTTTTATATAAATAATATTTATTTTTGGTTAATATCTCTATTTTTTGTGCTTACTTTTTTATTTATTAACATAAATGATTCTTTATTTAGTTAATTATATGTACACATATGTTTTTTTTATTTACAAATATGATTTGTTTTATGTAAAAAACATGTAAGAAAAGGCTAAATGTGATGTAATTTATACCATTGTTTGCTCAAATACCAAGTATCTTAAAATTCTCAAATGAATAGTCTTTTATTTTTAGAATTCAAGTATATAGAATATGTAAAAAATACATAATGAGACTAATTAATTTCAGATATCAATATATGTATTGATGGGTTTTGAATTATCCTCGGAGAAAGTTGTTTTGTTATTTTATACATAATAAGATTGAATAAGTTTAATATAAAATAGATGCATTAAAAATAACAAAACATTTAAATTATAAATAATTTTGTGGAAGTTAGGTTTTAATTTTGTAAATATTTGAGTAATAGTTAAATAAATAAATAAATATAATTATAAATAGGGTTTTTGTATTTTATTGGTAAAAATCAAATATATTTCATAATTGTGTTTTAGTAAAAATAACAAAACAACTTGTCGTTTTCACAATAGTAAAATCATTGCTCTAAATTTTTGATATCATTGAAAATAAAAACCATTTAAAGATGAATTTATATATTTTAAAATCATAATTATTAGTGGTTGAAATTTTTATTTTTAATGACCTTTCTATTTTCCTTACCAACAATAAGGAATTAAAATACAAAAAAATAAAACAAATTTATGACTAAAATGCAAAAATTAAAATGAACAAGTATCAAAGATGAAAAATAATAATCTCCAAAGATTAAATCAAAGTTTTCCATGCTTTTTTGTACAGAATAATTGGGAAAAAAAAACTCTATATTATTTTTTTTTAATTTAAATTTAATCTCATAAATTCATTTGAATTGGAATATCAATATCAGATTTGGACATGTAAATATTTCAATATACTATAATTAAAAAAAAGTATGATGATCAAAGTACAAGAAAAAAGAATACAAGGAAAATATTAACTATGAACACTAATATGAATATAGAAAGGTTCTGCAGTTGAATTTTGTTTTATAATTAAAATTATTTTCTCTTTCATTTCCCTTTTTTTTTAAAAAAAATCCTCTTTCTCCACTCCTGGAGTTTTGCCTTAACACGAAGCACATGATTATTACCCACTTTCTTTCATTGTCATTAAAAGAAACCGAACCCAGCCCCGACCGAACCAACCGTTAATTAACAACAGAACAGCCGCCACAGAACAACCGTCTCTCTCGCTGCTTATAGTGAGAGAATCACAGTAATAAAGTGGTTAACTTAGAGAGAAGAAGAAAACAAAATTTCATTCTTTGTTAGCGTCGTTGTTTATTTAGAGAGAGAAACAGAAAGAGAGAAAGTGAGCTTGGGTTTTTTGAGGCTCCTTTTGATCAAGAAATAATAATCATGGGTAGTCGTATTAATAACAATGTGATAAACATTAAAGATTACATTTTGCTGAAAGATTTCAGAATGGAAATTGAAGTTGAAAAAGAAAAAAATATATCTCTCTCTTTCTGGGTTTATCTTATTGACTCCGACACCACAAAGTTTCCTGCTACAATCATCAAACAGGTTTGGAAAACAGTGCCCTTTCTCTCTCTCTCTCTTTGTTATTTTGTTATGCATTTAGGCATTCAACTGGATTTTTAAGTTTATTTTGTACTTCCAGCCTTTTATCGTATCACTTGAGGTGTAGCCCATGTTTAAATTTTTTCCTTCTTTATGATGGGTTCATGTAGTTTTAGTGTTGTTAAAGCTCGTATCTTTTTCGAGGATTCATCGGCAAAATTTATGTAAATATCGGGAATGTTGCTGCTTTGTGTTGTGCAATTGAGTGGCATCCATATCCTGAATTTTTCATTTTTATTGGGTTCGTGTTGGTGTCTTGGTCAAGTACATTGCTAGTTTCTTACTGGCTCCTAATTTTATATGGTTTAAATGTAGGAAGGGTTAGTGTTCTCTATACGGTCATGAGCAGGAGTGGTGCCGTTCCTCATTAAATTTGATTAAATTGTCTGCTTGATATCTTTATGGTTTTCAGGGCTTATCGCTACTTACCATGGGGGGAAACTTGCATTACTGCAGTTGATATCACTTTTTTTTTTTTTTTTTGAAGATTTTATAGGTTCACCTCTCATCTCATGTAAATTATGATTTTTTTTCCTAAATTCGGTAGCTCATCCCACCTTTTTTGTATAGCCCCTATAGTCCTATGTCAAGAAAGTCTAATTACTAATAAGGATAATGAGTAGGAGAACTGAGTCAATCAGCAAAATCAAGGAGCTGAATAATGTTTTTGATTGCTTAGATATTGATGATCATCTTTGATACCAAAGCCTGAAGGTGACCATTCTGCATACTCCATAGATCTTTGTTAACCAGTGATTTTATATTCTGTAATGTGATGCACAGGTTTGTTTTGCTTGTTTGACAATTTCTTTTTCTTCATTCAAAATGAATTGTTGAACTAAATAATTCTGTTCACAGGCTCACCTGGATATTACCAGCAGTGCTCCTTTTATTGTTCTGAATGAGAAGATGATCACGCTTTTTCCACTTCTCCATGAACACAAAGAAACTACAAATTCTAGTAATTCTGCATCAGTGGAGATTAAATTTCCTCTGGAAAACTGGATTCATGTTGGATTTGAGGTATGCTTTAGATGTCAGGTCACACAGTTTAGTGATTTATGAAATTTACAGTATGGAGGTTACTTTTCCATTATTGAGTTTTTTTTATCTTGGTACTTGATAATTTGGTTGTTTTGCTATAATATTTTTCTACTCTCCCTTCTCCCTCTCATTCTCTCTTTAAGTTACAAAGTGCTAAATGTCATTTTGCTAATTATAGGTTCTTACTGATATTTTGCGGCTTCACATTAACGGGGAGATTGTAAGCGAGCAGCCTCAGTCATCCTCCCTTGACAAAAACTGGAATTCCAATGGACCGAGGAAGATAGCATTAGTTGGTGCTTGTGCAGATGATGGCCTGCAGGGTTATGTTTACCGTGCAGAATTCTTGCCTTTAAGCCTGTCCCATTAAGAATCGCTATGTTAAGGTTCACAAAAGACATTTTTCTGGATTCTGTTACTCTCTTAAAATCTGCCAATAAATTTCACTGAATCTTGACAAATTAAGCATATGCTATGGTAGGATCCACCTCTGTGGTTATCAATTGATCTCTCGTCCACCTCTGAAATTGATGAAGGCAATGATGGCATCTGGAATATTGTTGGAGGCAAGGTTGGTAAAAATAGAGAATCTTGATGTTATACTTTCTTAAAGAGTAATCTTACATCCCAAAACCATCTGACAAGGGATGTTCCACTGGAACATGAGTGACTTGATTGTCACTGATTCCTGGGTTTATCTCAAGGTTGCTGTTTCTTCTCTTTTATTCCTGCCAGCCATTTCAAAAAACTTGCATGAGAAGACCTATGAGAGTAACTCATCTGACCATTTTCAGTCTATTTGCAAATTGGAGAATAATATTTTGCCATCTAGAGTTAGCTGGATGCTGCACATGTCAACCTTTTGTGTGAGAAAATGATGCCTAGGCAGTTTATGCACAAGGGCTAGGTTTTGATGCTTTTATTTGCTAATCTTTAATAGGTGAAGAGGACATCACTTTGCCCTTTATTTTTTTAAGTTGGAAGGGGAGTGGAGGAAGTGAGAATTATAAAAATTAATGTGCTTATCTTGTTTGGTCTTAAAGAAGGGAATGAAATAGGTGGGAATATTTGTAATTTATATTTTATGCAGCTAACAAGATTTCCTGCAAAGAGAGTCAAAATTTTGAAGGTAAAATCATTTAAAACATGCTATATTTATAAACAGTGGATTATCATAAACTTTCCTTCCCTTCCCTATCCTCCCACTTACATTTGCTTGATTTTAATTTAAGGCTGTTGTGTGGGATGATTTTATCCTGTTAGAGGAAGAAATAAATAGCATAAAATTCCTAGGACTGGTTGGTGAAATAGGCCTAAGGATAGAATTGGGGAAAAATTGATGAGGTAGAAGACTGTAATTTAAAGCAAGAAAGCGTGACCTTTTTTGTCCAACTAACTTATATCCATACCTCTTAAACATCTTGAACGAAAAGTAGTCTCCTGGAAGGAATTTAAATTATCTGTTCATCATTCATCACAACCAACTCTTATCATACCATATTGTATTGCAATGGGATATGAAATGAAAGAAAGGAGCATAGAGCATCCTCCATGTTAAAACTTGCTGCTAACACTTGTAATTTGTTTGTTAAAAACTTGTGATCTGGCATAATGAATTAGGTGAAATCCTCTCAAATGACAGTCTTTTAAGTAGATCGTTGGTGAGAGCAAAGATTTAGCAGCATATTCCTTTAGGAGCAGTTTCTATGGTTTCTTTTTGGATTCAGTTATTTTTTCTCTCCCATTTTGCAATTAGAGTCCATTATTTTGGTTGTATACAAATAAGTTTCAGGTTTTATTGTGGTTAATTTAGAACTTCTTTGTATTCCCCTGCTATTTTTATGTTGAAATCCTTGCTCTGTGGCGCATCATGTAAATTTGGTGGACATTTTCTGCCTCTCTTTCCTCAATTCTATTGTTTTTTTTTGTTTTCATGGGAGGCTCACGAAATATCAGATCAGAAAACACTTGGAAACCTCAAGAGAGCATCATAGGAAACCAAGAAAGCCACTCTATATCAGATTGACTGTTTAGATAAGAATTGATTTTTATATACCTACATTTTCTCTCCATGCAGAGATTATTAAAAAAATTGAAAGAACTGCACAGCAACACAGAGTCATAATATCTCTCTCTCCCAAAGTTATAAAATGAATTGAATGAAATCCTCTAAAGATGTGGAGTGCGGACAACAGACTGTTAACCTTTCCTTCATTTAGGTTAACATTGCTGAAGTTATGAACCAAGAAGCATTCTGAGCTTTTATTCTTATATTTCTGTTTTGTAGGCTTCATGTCGCAGGGTTTTTTCCTTGGATGTGGTTTTACTAAATCCAATGAGACAGGCTATTGACAAGGAATTGGAGGTCTGCATTTGCATGTCTAGTTCCAATGGTGAATTTCCATAAGTTGTATTTTTGTCATTTCTTATTGTACTAATATTTTGTACATTACTTGCTTTAATAGATTTTTGCTTCACTAATATATGTGGACAATGGGCTTCCTGTGGAGAAGACATCTGATGATGAAGATCCCCTTCTGACAAGCTGTGATGGGATTGAATTTTCTAATTATGATAGACCAGGAAAACTATTGCATGGGCGTGCATCTTTGAAGCTCAAAATATCTCAGGTAGTTTGTCAAATGTTAATAAGGTTTCTGGTTGCCTATCCAACTCTCCAAGTGTATGTACAAGTGTCGTCCTTCTATGTGTTGACAACATGATTCTTATGGTGATTCTCACCTCTATTTTTTTCCTCTCTATTTTGGCCAGAATACAGATGTCTTTAGCATTCCATATGCAATTTTTCCCTAACACTATCATATGGCTTTAGTTATCTGATATAACTTTGCTTACCATATACCTCTAGTGGAAGTTGCATTGATGGTACCAATCTTATGTGAAGCTAGCTTGTAGTCTCATGCAGTTGGAAGCTGTTTGTTGATCTTGATCATCCCATGAATTTGCTTTATAAATAAGCATACAATTATTAATTTTATGATTTTCCATTCGGTCATGTTTATATTCCAGACATCGATTTTTAAAGAATCCAAATGCTGCATATCACAAAAGTTTGTGTTGCATGACCACAATTTGATGAACACCATAATTTACAGTACAGTCTTCTATATGTAGCTGAAATAATCATAATTTTCTTGAGCTATAATATTGATGCTTCCTTTATTGGATTCACTTAAATGAGTTACACTAAGTCAGTTGGTGTCTCTGAGATACTCTTTTCTTATTAAAAATGTGAATATATCTTATCTAGGCGGACTTACCTTCTTGGCACAATAGCTTGCTTTTTTTACCATTGTAACAAATATATTTTAAATGGAAACAATGTTGGTCTTGGGTCACCTCATGGTTTTTGCCACTGCTCTGGTAGGCAACACAATTAAAAGTTAAGCATCAAATCTTGGTTTGGTATGTGTCCATGTTCCGTAAGAATTATTCTCCCTTGTGTTGCAATGAAAACAGTTACTCCTGGAATGAGATTCCGGTTTCACTAATTCACTACAGATTAAATTTGTTTGCAATTTTGCTTTCGTGCTACCAATATTTATGGAATTTGCTAGTGATTCTGCTTTTGTTCTCATGTCAGCTTTCATCCAAGTGTGAAAATAGGCTTTTTTGCATTAAAATAGAAATCCCAAAATTCAGTGGGTATCATTTCCTGGAAGCATTTTCCCATCCAATCCGTTGCATCTCTCGAAGTCGTAATCCCCGGACATCTTTGACATGGAAAAGGCCAACAACTGCTGTCGAACCTTTCAACAAATTTCAATCAATTTGGACTATATAATGGATCTATAGAATTGCAGCACAACTCCATACATGAGATAAGACCTAGTCCATCGTCAAAACGAATCAAACTGGGGCAAGAAAAGACATTTGTGATGGAGAAACCAAATGTGGAATGCTACTCTGATACTTGGACAACTAACCAGGTATAAAATTAGTATACTTTTATTTCTCATTATCATTTTCATTTTCATTGTCATTGTCATCACCCATGTGACTATAGTAGTGTTAGTGTGGAGAATTCTTGGATTCTCACTTTATTTCTGAATAAATTCTAGAATATCTACAACATCTACAATTCTATAATAGGATAGCTATTAACTAAACATAAACAGGTATTATCACTAGATTCTAGTTTATAGGAAAGAATATTTGACTTTCTATTTATACCCCCTACAAATCTGCCTTCAGAATCTTTCAACATTCAACACTTCCCCTCAAGTTGGATGGAAGAGATCTTTCATTCCCAGCTTGTTCAAGGTGTTCTTGAATGCAGGATTTTGAACTCCTTTTAGTAAGTACTAGTTTAATTGCTCGCACTACGTTGTGGGCCGGGACAAATATTTTTTATAATTGTTGGAATTGAAATAATTAATAGATTTTGCTAGTTCAAAAATAAAATGTAACATTTATACATGCAAGGTTTGATATAATGAAACACATCAACACACCCTATTATAACAACAGCAACATCGAAGGCTTTAACATCTAAAAATATCATTACTATTATTGCTAAAAACAATAAAAATTACTAAATTATTCTAAGGAGAAAAACACTTGAAAACATTAATAAAAAGAGGAAGCAAGAAAGAAAACTAAAATTATTATTATTATTGCATGAATAATAGGAAAATAAATTCAATAAAAGAATAAAAAAGCCCAAAAACTTTAACAAAGAGCAAACAAAAAAAAAGAAAAATAAATAAATATTATTAGCTAAAAAAAATCATTTGACGTGAAAATAAAATAAAAAAAACTAATAAAAAAACAAAAAGAAAAAACAAAGGAAAAAAAATGAAATATCAATTTTCAAATGATCATAAACACAAAATAAAATTTAAGAGCAAAATTTTTGAAAAAAAATGTTATCTTAACAAAAGAAAAAATAATAAAAATTAACCAAAACTAAAGGCACATTGATATAAACATAGACAAAAATAGGAACTATTTAAGAACTATAAAAAATTAAAGGAATTAAAATAAAAAAAATTAAAAGTATAAGAGCCGAAACGAAAACTAAATATATTATCAATTTCAATTAAATGAAAAAATTGAAAAAATCAAAATAAAGTATAACATATATACATGCAAGGTTTGATATAATGAAACACATCAACACATCTTTATTATAAGAATAGGAACATTGAAGCCTTAATATCTAAAAATATCATTACTATTACTGCTAAAACAATAAAAATTATTAAATTACCTTGAGAAAAAAAATTAAAAAAACAATAACAAAAGAGGAAGCAAGAAAAGAAAACTAAAATTATTATTATTATTGAGTTAATAATGGGGAAAAAAATTCAATCAAAGAAAAAAAAAGCCAATAACTTTAACAAAAGAGCAAAACAATTATTTGACGTGAAAATAAAAAAAAACTAATAAAAAACAACCAAAAGAAAGAACAACGAAAAAAAAATATATAGGTTGAAAAAGAAAAGAAAAAATTATAAACATGATAAAAAAATGATTTAGAGGAAAAAAAAGAAGCATAATCAGGGGGTCGAACCCCTGACCTCCGGATAAGGAAATAGACCCTTTATCCATTGAGCTACAACAAGTGCTTCTTTCATATCTTATAGTATGAAAAAAATAATAAAACATCAGAAATCAAATGAACCGAACGACCCGAACCTACCCGAACCGAACCGAAAACTGAGTAATACTATTGTAATCCACAATAATTCTCCTCACATGCTACAATAACCGACTCTTAACTCTTTGTAGTATATTAGATAATTTGCAAGTTGTTCTCCTGTATATAAGGAGTGCATATTAGTACACTATATTTTTTTTTATGAAGTGTATATATCTCTACATGCTTAGTTCTATCATGTTATACTGGATTGTGTGCTATTGAAATGGCAGACTTGTCACAGTACAACTTCATTGGTTCTTCCCACTTGATTCTTAAATCATCTAGGATAATCTTCATCCATAATAACTCACAAATTCCAAGTGCCATTGATCGAAATTATGTGTCTGCACTTGATCTTGAAACAAAATTTCTGTGTTTTTGCTTCTCTATGTCACAAGATTTCCTCTTAGTAGTGTGCAATATCCTGATGTTGATCTTCCATGTGTTGAAAGCACCTGCATAGTTTGCATCTGTGTAGCATTCTAGTTCCAGTTTGCCATGTCTTTTATACAAAATTTCTTTTCTAAGGGTAGTCTTATACTGACTAAAGATGTGAATCTTTTGGGGTTGTGCATAAATTGGCTCACCACAGTCACGACATAAGCAATGTCTGGTCTACTGTGAGCTAAGTGGATCAACTTACCAATTAACCTTTGGTATTGGCCCTTGTCAGTCATGACTCCTTCCTCTTCATCCTTGTTTCTCTTAGAAGATCAAGGATATACTTTCTGTTGAGAGATAAAAATCCTTTTTTTTTGAATGATCTGTTTCTATGCCAAGAAAGTATTTCAACCTTCCTAATTCTTTGATTTAAATTCTGCAGAAAGTCTCTTCCTCAACTTATCTCTTTCCATAAAGTCATCTCTTGTTATTACAATGTCATCAACATAAACATTGTGAAGCATGGGTATAGATAGTGTTTTCTTATTTTGGAATACATTTTCCATGCCCATTCCATTTCTTGATATATTGCTTAGTTTAACAAGTTTTTATATTTTTTTATGTAATTGTGATGTCGGAGACTCATTTATTTGGAAACCTGAGGTTGGAGTAGAAATGTATTTTCGCTAATTTCATTATTATATTATCTTGTCATGAATAACTGCACCATCATTTAAAAATTAGGTTGAGAATACACCACGAATACCATTAGACATGGGAGTAGAGAATGTTGAAGAAGCAGACAATTCATCATCTGTGTCAGATAGTATCGAAGGAAGGTTATCGAATTTCAAGATCACATCAAGCAGCTGCTATTCGATATCAGATGTGACCATTTTTAAATACTGCCTGGGAGGATTGATAGACAAGGCTCTTCTGCTGAAGGAGGTTGCAACCTCTGCCTCTGAAGAAGAGCTTTTTAGGCTTGCAAATGAGGTTTCTCTATACTCAGGATGTTCACACCATAGGTAATGTAAGGATTTGGCTCATTCTGTATGCAATTTTGTTTGAGGGATTATATGTTTGTTCAATTTTTAGAAGGTAAAAGGTGATCATGATTCCTTGGTGTCGGCATTGTCAAACTTTAAATTTGAGTTCTATGCTATAATTTTTTTTATTATTATTATTTGAGCTCTTAAACTCTTGAAAAATGATCAATCAACTAAATTTTCTCAAACATACCTTGATTGCATGATTTTTAAATTTTAATGGGAACTCAAATAGAAAAAAAATGAAGTCTAAGAATAGAAATCAGACAAAATACAAGAACTAAAATTTGTGACCATCTTATAGTAGTCATCTAGAGTAATGATTCTTTGCTAATATTTCAATTACAGCATTTTGTTGATTTTGCTTGCTAACTATTCAGTTCACTTTTTCATGTCAAACTCATTGGATTACTTTGACATGTATTATGCTAGTATCAAGGAACCATTTCATTTAAAAACTTCAGTTGTTAGGTGAGGTCCCCAAGATATGATTTATATTATTTTCTAACACATCCTTTCAAGTGAAATTATATTAGGCTTGAAACTTGCACAACCCCACATTACTTTGTGCTTTAATTTTTTTATCAAATAGAATGAGGGTGATGAGATTTAAACTCGTGACCGTTGAGTCAATAAGACTCTAATACTATGTGAAAGAGTCATCTCATCTAAAAGTTTAAGTTATTAGATGAAGGCCCAAAATATGATTTATATTATTTTCTAACAGCTAGCTGCATTTTTCTCTCTTATCCTATCATATGCTACTTACAAAAAAATTCATGTTCTCCTTGTGCACTAGATTGAAGCAAGAATGAGCATTGCATATGTTGCCTACAAATCTTTAGCAATTAAAAGGGTTTCCCATTGAGAAATTAACTAGGGGAAGTGATCCATTTTCATGTCTTTTTATTCCTTATCTGTTTTGCAATATTTAAATGTTAGAATAAGGATAGAAAAATATTGGAAGCTCTGTGGTTTTGTAATTTGACTAATCAAGTGGTCATTCCCAACTATTTCTGCTCTCAATCACATGAGCCTTGTTGTCTAGTTTTAATACTCATAGTACCATCTTTCTTGTTTAGGCGACAGATAGTGATAGCAAAGAGGTTGATTGAGGAAGGAACCAAAATTTGGAACTCAATCTCCCAAAACAACCGCCTCATTCAATGGGAAAAGGTGATTTTTGAGATTGAAGAGCAATTCATGAGGATTACTTGCTCCAGTACTAGATCCCTCACAGAACAGGTTGCTTTCTCTTCTCCTTCATGTGTACTCATTGTGAACACACACAGACACCATGCTGCTACTTACATGTTGAGGCTGATATACTGGTGGCTTGGAAATAATATACTAGTTTTGGATCATTATTAGGAAGCAATGATATGGCCTCATGCATGTGGCACATATATTTTCAGGGTCATTTGTGATGTTTTAAGGCCACACAACAGGGGTTAACTTCCTCCATCACCGCCATTCTTAGAATCTGAATTTTAAGATAACTCATCCAATTTGAAAGTCACTGGGTTCACTGAAGTAAATAAAAATATAAAGATGACTGAAAATTGTGCGGATGAAAATAACTCATCAGAAGTTACAATAAATGCTGTGATATTTTTTTTAATATCTACTCTAACATGCTTTCTTAAAACTTATCAAGCCCCTTTCCATTTGAACTTGTAGACCAAGGTCAAGTATATTTAAGCAAGTTCCTGCCCTACAGGACTTGGGGTAACTAATGGTAGTATGTATCTTTCTGTTGATGTACTATTATTAAATCAATAATCTTCAGAAGGAGCTTTTTTATGCTGAGCATGGTATAATGGTGCTGGAACAACTTGGAGACATATGACCGTAATAACCATTCAGAATCAATAACTGTTTCAGGATTTTGAGCTCTTGAGGAGAATTGCTGGATGCCGGGAACATATGGGCCAAGAAAATTTTGAGAAGATGTGGCGGTGGCTGTATCCTGTTATGTTTACATTAGCAAGTGATCCAATAAATACAACATGGAATTCCACATCGCCAAAGTGGATAGAAGGATTTATCACAAAGGAAGAGGCAGAATTGTCACTTCAGGGTCCTAGGGGCCTTCAAGAGCCTGGAACATTTGTTCTGCGGTTTCCTACTTCAAGGAGCTGGCCCCATCCTGATGCAGGTAGCTTAATTGTGACTTACGTGGGCAGTGATTACACTGTTCACCACAGGTTGCTTTCCCTTGATTATATCTACAGGTGTGGACTTCCTTTCCTTTAAATTATCGAATAAATTTATCTATTTGATTATTGAATATCCAGATATTTATCTGTACATTGCATTTATATGTTTACATTTTGTGGCATTGTTTTTGGTGGGGGAGACAAGGATAGAAGAAAAAAAAGAACCCCTGTTTTATACTGACTGAAGAAAGTGATTGCCTTTGTTGTGTCGTTACAGTTGCGAGGAAAGGGGGGTGAATTTGAAATCACTGGAACAAATGCTATTGGCGGAGCCTGAGCTTTCTCGATTAGGAAGGCAAGATATCTGTTTCTGATTTAATCCTTTTCTATGTTGGGGGTATTAGATAATGCTTGTTCTCTCAATTTAGTATTAGATATGCTTTTCAAGGAGCTGGCCCCATCATATTTCCTTTCTTCGACTAATAAATTAATAATTCGAAACTTGAAATGCAGGATAGTAAGACAAAGTCAGTGAAGGCTTAGAGGAATATCCTACTGCTTTTGCTTTTTGGTGATATTGAACCATCATCTCTGTATATTCTTATTCCTCTTCTTGGCTGCTGCGGCCGCTGCTTGCTTCCTTTCATTCAATTTTTGGGCATCAGGGAATTCTGTTCTAGGTGTATTTCTGCTCCTGGTCTAGTAATAGAAACTTGAGACTTCGAGTTGGAATGTCAATATTGGAACTTTCCCCATCCTTCAACTGGCAAAAATACCAAGTGGGGATGCTTGTCTTTCACACACCCATGCAGGCAAAAATGTGATTCAGATAAGTGCTTGTCCTGGTTATCTAATGCAGTTTTTTTCATACAGAAACTATTCATGAGATGAGAAAATGACCCTTTTCTGAACCACGTGAATCCATTACTATTCTTTTGCGCCTCAACAATGAAGTAATGCACAGATGGAAAAACATCAAAGAAATCTGGATATGTTAAATGGACCATCGCAGAAAGAAGAGGAGACCTTTCGGCAATGGGATGTGAAAAGAGATGTTGCAATGCCTGCCTCCACTTTTTACTT